>BPLQ01012004.1:0-600000 GCA_021605075.1 Caerostris darwini
CAAGTCCTGCTATGCTGCCTCATCGTGGCGGGAGGGTGCCCCTGGATAGGGTGGGCGATGTACGTCGGGAGTTTTTACTCCTGGTAGGGCCACCCAAGGCGTGAAGGCCACCCTATTACATCCAGCTAAAGCATAGCAGGCACCTGGAGGAAAAAGTCAGACTTCAGCCCTCGTGGTTCCTCTCCAAATTGAAGCTGCTTCTTGCCCTTAGCCATGGATCAGTTGCATCTAAATGTTAGAAATACAGCATCGTCCGTCGCGCTGGATAAACAGGGACGCGAGCGAGATTTAGGCAGAGGGTTCCGCTCGAAAAAGTTACAGTCTCCCCCAAGTGTAGAAAGATAAGAAAACTTCGCATTTTACAGTGCAATATAAATGGACTGTGTACTCCGTCTTCGAGAGTCAAACTTGATAAGATTTTAGAGCTTGCCAGCAAACACCAAGTGTCAATTATTGCTCTCCAAGAGACGAAATTAAATACAAGACATCGACTAAGAGTAAAAGGGTATAACATAGTCCGTCAGGACAGGTCTTCCAATGGTGGTGGAGGCCTCATGTTTCTAATTAGAGATGTGTATTTTCAGAGGATCGACCGCATCAATTCACCGAGGAAAAGTCTGGAAAGTCAAGGAATTACAGTTTTGTCAAGGAAACATAACAATAACATTAACATTTTTAATTTGTATCACCCACCGAATAATCAGAAATTAGACTTGGATGCTTTGGAGGGACTATTTACCAATGCTACAGTCCTTATTGGGGATTTAAATGCTAAGCACACTGCTTGGGGTTGTGCTTTGGAAAATAATAGGGGACAGGATCTGGAAAACTTATCAAATGATAAAGCCTTTCTTTTCTTAAATAATGGAACCCACACATATCGTTCTCATAGTTATAATACTACTGATGCACTCGACTTGACCATCTCTAGTCCAGACTTATTTCCATATTGCTCATGGAAAGTTGTTGACTATGTTGGAAGTGATCACTACCCTATTTTGATTGAGTTGGACTACGACATCAAGACCTACGGAAACAACAATATATATTGGAATTTTAAAAAGCTAATTGGACTTTATTTGAGAAAAACCTAAACGAACAGCTACAGAAGAACCCTATTACAGAAAATCTAGAAAATGAATGGTTTGTGTTTAAGCATTCTATTTTTACGGCTGCAGAGGGTGCTGTACCAAGAGGTAAGCATAAGAAAACAAGACCAGCTTTCACCAATGATTCACAGGACTTACAAAAATTATTGGCCAAAAGAGAACATCTGCTGCAGAGCCATAATTTAAATGATAACACAGATGCCAGAATTGAACTTAACAAAATTAATGCTGAGATCAAACGGGAGTATTGTTCTATAAAGCAGAGCAACTGGCAGGACCTGTGTAAGAGCTTGGATTATAAAACTCCTAATACCAGACTTTGGCGATTAGCCAAAAACTTGACAAAATACAACCACAGGTGGAAAATACAAATTCTATCATTGGTATCAATGGAACTTCCACTGTAAATGACAAAGAAACTGCAGATGCATTGGGAAACTACTATTCTGAAGAAAGCAAATTGGCCTTAGGAAGGGGAACAAAAAGACTGGCAGAGCGACCAGAAAACTAATCAGATCTTGCAGGGTTCCAGCCAGTAATGAACTATTTAATATTCCAATTACTTCTTCAGAACTACTTTATGCCATCCAGCAATTAGATTTCAAGAAATCACCGGGACCTGATGGTATACATGGACAATTTATAGTAAATCTAGGATCATGTGCAACTAAAAGACTCCTGCATATTTTTAACTTATCATGGAAACTGGGTAGATTACCTAGGCAATGGAAAACTGCGATTGTTGTTCCCATTCGTAAGCCAAATAAGGATGCTAGTAGCATGGGAAGCTATCGACCAATTGCACTCACTTGCATGACGTGTAAACTTATGGAGAGAATTATCCTGAGGAGAATTACTTTTCATCTCATGAACCGTAACATGCTGCCACAAGAACAATATGGGTTTCGCAAGGGGCATAGTACAATCGACCAAATACTCTACTTTGTCCAACGGGTTAGGGATGCACACAATATGAAGCCTTCCAGACACACTATGGCCGTATTTCTCGATCTCACTAAGGCTTTTGACAAAGTTTGGAAAAATAAGCTACTGGGGAAATGCTTTTCAGAGTTTGATATCAAGGGTCGTGCACTCCCATGGCTTTCAGATTTTATGAAAAACAGATCTTTTCGAGTGAGATATCAGAACAGCTTGTCCGAAATTTTTAAAACATATCAAGGAATCCCACAGGGTTCAGTTTTGAGCCCCACCCTCTTTTCATTATATTTGACTGGTATCGAGAGAGTTGTCTCCCCTGTCAAATAGGCATCTTTGCTGATGACATTATCGTTTGGGACCACGATTCGGATTTAACTAAACTAGAAAAACACTCAACGACACCTTGGAGAAAATTCAACACTTTGCAGGTGAGCATAAGTTGGCTTTTAACACAACCAAATCTATAAGTTGCCTCTTCACAACTAACAGACACTTATTCAACTATCAGCCAAAAATTTTTCTAAAGGGACAATTACTAGACTCGACTAAAACTCCTACCTATCTAGGGTTTACTCTAGATACTGAAATTAACAGTAGTAAGCACATTAACAGACTCTGTGAGAAGGGTAGGAAAAGGCTTCAGCTACTAAAATACATCTCTGGAAGAGATTGGGGAGCCGATGCAGGCACACTCAAGATCACTTATACTGCTCTTATAAGGCCAATCCTTGAATATGGCTACCAGATCTATCAAGTTGCTGCAAATACTAACCTAAAAAAACTAGAGAGAATACAATCTAGTGCTGCCAGAATTATCACTGGTCTCAGGCACAGTTGTCCCAATGATATTGCTTGTTATGAGGCTGATCTTCAGCCCCTCTCATTGAGAAGAGAAATAAATATGGCGAAGTACGTCGCAAAGCTAAAGAGTCTTAAGCCGTATAACAGATCTTCTAACCTTTTATCGAACTGGACGAATAACCAAAGATTAAAAAAGGACAGCCCTTTGGGTTTAATATGGAAGCAGGGATTGGCAGATATTGAAGTCGAGCCCAGTGTTCCTTTTAATCTACTGACACCTACTACTGTACTTAGTAATGTAACTTTTAATGAAGACTTGAATGTGAAATTTATCAAACACGAAGAACACCCGGAGTTGCTGCGTCACTTGGCTCTCGAGATCATCAATAACATTTCTCCTCGGGCCCTGGTTATTTACACCGATGGAAGCAAATCTGACTCTGGAAGAACAGGTAGCGGAATTTTTATGAAGACAAGTACAGGAGAATTTAGATATCGTTTTAGAAACCCGGACCACAACTCAGTATTCCGCTCAGAATTAACTGCTATAAGCGAAGCTCTGAATCTAGCTTTAGACTTTAAAGTACCTGATGTTTGGATTCTGACTGATAGTAAGAGCTCAATACAGTATTTGAAAAATTGGCCAAGCATCTTGGACAAATTGGGGCAGGATATAGTTTCCAAACTAGCTGTTTTGCACCAGATCGGATCGGTGTGCTTGCAGTGGATTCCCTCCCATGTGGGTATCTACGGAAATGAAATTGCTGATCTGCTCGCTAGGGAAGGTTGCGAACTTCCCAAAGCTTCTTCTTCCAATCTGTTAGCTTCAGAGGTTCATTCCATGACTTTAGCCAGAGTGAATACCTCTTGGAGGTCGCCACCAATTCATGCATGGTACGCCGCTAAATATCCTGGTATGTCCATACAGTGCTCCTGTCCTAGACCTGCTCAGACGGTTTTAGCTAGACTAAGGACTGGCCACATTAAGAGTTTGACCTTCAATGGAGACGAGAAGACATATGCCCCTTGTCATTGTTCGACCATCGCATCTCCCTCTCATCTCATAGATTGTATTGGTGCCTCTGTGAGGCAACTGTTGAATGAGGGGAGGACAGTTTACGATCTATTGATGCAGCATGATCTACTGGACTTGGTTTAGGATTCTAAATCAAGGGGATAAGCAACAACAACATTACTAGTATATTTGTACATAAGTAAGACTATAATGTCATAATTTGGATATAATTGTTATATTATACACATATTTTGTACATAACTATACTTGTATTAACATAATTTGTACATGACTGCTACATCCATATTTTGTATATAATAAATCTATATTGGCATTGTATATACTTGACTACTACATAGCTGCCATATTTTGCATATATATATATAGGCCTAGTATATTGATATAATTTGTACATGAGTGCTAAATCACTGGCATACTTTGTATATAAATAGGACTATATTGGTAAAATTTTTTATAGCTACATACTGGCATTCTTTGTACACAAATAAGACTATATTTCCATAATTTTAACATTATTGCTACATTACTGGCATATTATGTGTATAAGTAAGTTTATATAGGCATAATTTGTACATGATTGCTTCATTATTTGCATATTTTATTCATTATTACTATATTTTGTACATATTAAAATTAGATAATTAATCGAACAATATTAATAAAAGTTACATAACGTTTGAGGAAACGAATAACTGAATTACTCAATATTAATTTAAAATTTTGACTGTATATATTTTACGTAGTCAACACAAAAACCTTTATAAAATTTATCATGTTTCCTTATAATAATTGAAAATTATATACATACTTAGCAACACAAATTTAAATTGAGTGTTCTTAATAATTAATGGTCTCAGCATTTAGAGAACTCAATTTAGCCATGCAATAACTAGAGGAAAAACACATTGTTTGATGAATCACCAAATCAATAACTCCAAAGCTAATAAACGTTGAGATTCACACTCAATCACCATCCGAAGGTCACTTTCCAAAACCAGTTTTTTAACTTAAACTGAAAGTCAATTAAAGTGAATAAACGTCACCCCTTCTACCGTACAATACAGCCATCCAAATAGGACCCGCTGCTTGTTCACACAATGGCCCTGCACTAATGAGTACGGAACATTCATTATGTCAAATCCCGATTCCAGAGCCAGTTTCAACAACAACACAATTCATCGATTCCCCCAAAAATGAGTCCAAGGAAATTGCCATTTTTGCGTTTTGATGGACGACAACCGGATAGGGAATCTGAAATTTTCCGGAATACAGAATTAGGAATCCCTGGAATACCGTAATTAATATTGAAATCCAGTTTCTGATCTTACTAAATCTTAGAGCCCTGGCGTTGTGTGATTAATGCTCGGCGTTTTGTTTCGTTAACGGAGCGTTATTAAATACGAGCGTTGATATTAATTCGGTTTGGATGGAAAAGCATTTGAAAAGTCAAATTTGATGCATGGCTGTTTTGAATCTTTTCCTCCAATTCAATGCGAAGAGGGGATTTCGACTCATTACCACAAAACTCTTTTGTTTTAAATTTATTACTAATGACTTAGCGTGAAGAAATATCGGTATTAATCAAACGAGAAAAGATTGAAAAATGTTTTTTGCATTAAATGAATCAAATGATTAATTAAACGCTTAAAAAAATTACAAATAAAGTATTCGTTCGGCACAAATGAAAAATATTTTACTTAGTCAAATATTTTAATTTTGTTAATGTCAGCGTAATAATTGAATGTATTCGTTTCGCTTAACAAAAGAAAAACTTTGTTGTTATTAAGTGCCTGTATTTTAATCAATTCTAGATTTATTTTTATTAGGAAATAAATTTCGTTTTAATTGATTTTTAACCTTAAAAAATTAATAAATTTGATTTTTCTAATATATTTTAATTTTGAAGGCATAATTAATCCATACTTTTATCATTCATTATAAAGAAGATTTAAAGAGATATTAATTATATTGTTAATTAAGTATTTGCGTAAATTAGAAATTCTTGAAATATACTCTACTCATGCATACGAACCTCTTTTCTACTGCAGGTTAATTAAGCACGCAATATTAGAATTTGCAGAATATTATCAGAATAGGTTTTTTTGTAGATTAAACGTGTAAAATCTACAAAAAACGTGCTTAAAGAGATATTAATAAAATGTTGTTTAAAGAGATATTAATTGTGTCGTAGCATTGTATGACAACCTAAACTAAATTTTCCCTTCTACATTTTTTATATATAAGTAGACCTGTATTAGCAAAATATGTTTATTAGTGACATATTTTATGTATAAGTAGCCCTATAATGTCCTAATTTGTAAAAATGTTTCGCGTTGTTGGCATATTTTGTATATAAGTAAACTATATTGGCATAGATTATATACGTTTGCTACAGGCAGGTATGTCTATATT
Source organism: Caerostris darwini (assembly GCA_021605075.1). Classification (NCBI taxonomy): domain Eukaryota; kingdom Metazoa; phylum Arthropoda; class Arachnida; order Araneae; family Araneidae; genus Caerostris; species Caerostris darwini. The sequence continues at coordinate 6,298 of BPLQ01012004.1, forward strand.
GCAGAGATTCCTTTATTTACAGGTTCTTCCATTCGGAATACATAAATTACAGTATATTTAAAAACATATATGTTGTATCCTTTCACGTTTATCGTTAAAATGCATTTTAATGAATTTAAAAATGCAGTCATCGTTAAAAATATATTTTAAAAACATGTAATACCCCAAATTTTTATTTCATGTAATACCCCAAAACATAAAGAACTATTATTTAGAAAAATGTCTGTAACTGATATATGAAGGATCACTTATTGGGGAAATAAAGAAGCTTGTTCACATGTGATTAATCAGAAAATTATTTTATAATATCGTTAGTATGCTACAAATGCATCAATGTTTACTTATTATGGGGAAGAGATTCCTTTATGTACAGGTTCTTCCATTCGAAATATACCAATCAAATGTTTAAGAGCATACACATTGTATCAATTTGAGGAAAAACGTTACCATTAAAAATTTTTCAAAAGTATCTATTTATTTTATCTTACAATACGAAATATGATTAATTACCACTGATAAAAAAAAACTTAAAAAGATATATCATTGATCAACAACGAACTCCTAAAAACAAGAATATGTTCACATATGATTAACATTCACAATCTATTAATTTAATATCAATAGTATGTATCGTATTTTACTTTACGATGGAAAAAAGATACTTTTATGTACAAGTTACTCTATTATCAATATGGTTTATTCGCTTTTTTCATTTTTCGTATTATTAATCGCGTTTACTCGGGAGTTTGAATTTAGGCGAATTTTCGTGACAGTTACGCATTAGAGTGGCGTATCACGAGAGATATTTCTCCGGAAATCATTTCGCGTGAGAGGGTTTCTTAAGAAAACGCAAGGAAAAAAGGAGAAGTAAATGATTGTTTGTAGAGCTCGGAGCCATGGTAGGGGTAGTATTCGTATTTGTGCCTTGTTTTTCTTTTTTTAAAAAGATAAATAAAAGAAGTTACGTTATGGAAAAATGTAAACTAGTGTTGTCGTGGCGGTTTTTCAAATGGGTTTACCCAGAAAAATCTAAACCGCTTAGATATAGTTTACGGTTACCGGAATTTGGGTTTTGTTGTTTGGATAAAAAATGGAATTCTAAGTAATTTTGAATGTTGGGAGAATCAGTCAATGGAAAAACATAAATGATTCAGTAAATTTCAAAATTTGCAATTGCAACAATTTTAAATTGGTAGTATTGTGAATAATAGTTTAAGTAACCTCCGGTCGGTGGCAGAACAGCGTAGAAAAACGAGTGCCATTTTAATAGCAGTGCAAAAATGGTCGTCTACTACTACACCACAACACAACACACCCCATCACTGTGTCTAGAGCTGAGTTGCCCCTTTACAGTTTGGGAATGATGTGAGTGAGAGGAAGTGTGATTTGGTTCTGTGACGCTCTACGGTCATACTCATATGACCGTAGAGGACTCCATAGGGACCGGAGACCTATGGCTTAAAGTAGATTCCGAACCACTAAAAACATCCATGGCCCCGCCAAGATTCGAACCCGAAACTTGTAGTACCGAGTGCTAGAGCGCTAGCCACTCTGCCATCAGGCCCCTCAAAATGGTCACCTACTGGAGAAACGCATAGCATAGAAAAAGAGCAGTCTTCCACCTATGCCGTAAAAAGAGGGTGATGAGTCTGGTGAAATGCCTGGCCAAGAAGAACCCGAGTGAATAGGAAGTTTTATTTTATTTTTCAATAAATCTATAAGTAAACATTAGAAATTCAATTTCCTCAAATTCAAATATTTTAAGTTCCAATCGAGTTTTTATGTATATTACTAATGCATTTTTCTTTTTTTAAAAAAATAAATAAAAGAAGTTACGTTATGGAAAAATGTAAACTGCTGTTGTCGCGGCGTTTTTTCAAATGGGTTTACCCAGAAACATCCAGACCGCTTAGATATAGTTAACAGTTCCCTGTATTTGGTTTTTATGTTTGTATAAAAAGTTCAATTCTAATTAATTTCGAATAGTTCACTATTTAGAATCGATCAATATAGAAACGTAAATATTTCAATAAATTTTAAAAGTTTACGCCTTATGTTGGCAGTGTCCCTTAAGTTGGCAGTATTATTAGTATAAAAAACATACAATAGGGGGTGGTAAAGTGTAGAAAATCAAATGTTCCTCATAATAGCAGCGTAAAAATGGCCTCCTTCTATAGAAAAGCACCTCCTCAAAAAGATCACTCTTCTACCGGTGGCGTAAAAACAGGGTGATAAGTCTGGTGAAATGCTCGGCCAAGGAAGCCCCCCCTCCCAAACCCAGTGAATAGGATGCTTTATTTTATTTTTCTGGTGTCTCGTAACTATAATCTATAGGCTCTACGGATGAACTCCTTATTAACTCATAAATTAACACGGTATTCAATTATTTGGTTGAAATTCCCTTACATTCCTTGAATAGTTCACTATTTAGAAAGAATGTTGGAAGAATCGGTCAATAGGAAATCGTAAACGATTCAATAAATTTCAAAATTTTACATCGTTGTCTTCTAAGTTGGCAGTATTGTGACTAGTAGTGTGAAAAACATCCGATAGGGGCAGAAGAGTGTAGAAAAACAAGTGTTCTCCATAATAGCAGTGACTCCCCAAAAAGGACAGTTTTCTTCCAGTAGCGTAAAAACAGGGTGATAAATGTGGTGAAATACCCGGCCAAGAGGAACCTGAGTGAACAAGAATTTTTTTTAAAATTTTTTAATAAATCAATAAGGAAACATTAAAAATTCAGTTCTTTCAAATACTATTTGATGATATTTTTAGTTCAAATCGGGTTTTCGTGTACTTGTAATGTCTAAACCATAAAGTTTCTGCAAATGCTGAATAATTCATACAGACATAAAAGTTCTGCTTTCTTTGGTGTTTTTTAACTACCATCTGTAGGCACCACTCCTTATTAACTCCTAAATTAGCTTGGCAATTGATTATCTAGTTGAAATTCCTTGATTTTTTTTTTATTTTTTTAAAATTCCTATATATTTTTTAAAAATTCGTAAAAAGGAAAAAAAAAAAAATAATAAATAAGTAAATAAATGATGTTTTGCAGTTCTCAGAGCATGGTAAGAGTAGTATTCTTATTTTTGCGTGGTTTTTCTTTTAAAAAAATAAATAAAAGAAGTTACGTTATAGAAAAATGTAAACTATTGTTGTCGTGGCGGTTTTTTAAAATGGATTTATCCAGAAAAATCTAGACCACTTAGATATAGTTTACAGTTCCCGGTATTTGGGTTTTATGTTATAAAAAGTGGAATTTTAAGTAATTTTGAATAATTCAATATTTAGAAAGAATCGATCAATATAAAAGCGTAAATATTTCAATAAATTTCAAAAGTTTAAGGCGGTATCTTCTAAGTTGGCAGTATTGTGATTTGTAGTATAAAAACATCCGATAGGGGGCGGTAGAGTCAAGAAAGCAATATAAAAATGGCCTCCTTCTATAGAAAAGTACCTCCTCCAAAAGATGTCTACAGGTGGCGTGAAAACAGGGTTACAAGTCTGGTGAAATGCCCGGCCAAGAATAACCCCAGTGAATAGGATGTTTTATTTTATTTTTTTGGTGCCTCTTGACTACCATCTATAGACTCTATGGAGGTACCCCTTATTAACTCATAAATTAGCTTGGTATTCAATTATCTGGTAGAAATTCATTTATATCCCTTGAATTGTACATTATTTAGAAATAATGTTGGAAGTAGTTCAATAATAATTCAATAAATGTCCGAAATAATTTAATGAATTTCCGAAATAATTCAATAAATTTCCGTAATTATACACGGTTGCATTCTAAATTGGTCGTATTGTTACTAGTAGAGTAGGCAATAAAGAGTAAAAAAACAAGGGTTTTTAGAGCAGCAGTGTAAAATGGCCGCCTACTGGAGAAACGCATCTCCTAAAAGACAGCAGTTTCCTGCCGGTGACGTAAAAACCGGGTGACAAGTCTGGTGATATGCCCGGCCAAGAGAAACCCGTATGAATAGGATGTTTTATTTTATTTTTGAATAAATCAATAAGTAAGAATTAGAAATGCAATTCTTTCAAATACTAATTGAAGATATTTTAGCCCGACTCGGGGCTCAGTGGCAACGCGCCGCTGGTCAACTTTAGGTACAATACGTTAGTGGCTTTGTTGTAGACACTGTTTCAAAATACGAGGAGAATCGAAGACGTTTGTGATGTCCACCCTCGTTAGTGAGTCGGTAGGCATTTTCCGGGTTTTCTCCCATACGATACGCAAATGAGGACCGTTAACCCTACAAGTCCTCCCTTAGGGCACTACCCTCCTTTTTCAGAGTGACGGAGCCAAGTCAGACTTGAACCTACGGGGGCTCCATCACAACAGAAGCTGCTCCCTTTTACTCCTTCCATGAGACCCCACTGGTTATTGTCCATAATCTAGATGTTTTGTCTACCAAGTGGGATAAGGAAAGAAAAATATTTTAAGTTTAATTCGGGTTTTCATATATTTGTAATGACTAAACCCATTAAAGTTTCTGCCAGTGCCGTATAGTCCATACAGACATAAAAGTTCTACTCATCCTGGTATCTCTTGACTATCATCTATAAATTCTGCGGATATACTCGTTATTAACTCCTCGTTTAACCTGGTACTCGATTATCTGGTTGATGTAGATGCGTAGATTGAAAAATTCTCTCATTGGATTCTAGCAGATGAGTATATATTATAATAAGAGAAGGAAAAGAATCCTCCAGATCACTTGAAGACGTTTAGAAATGTGATAAAGTGCGAGTTACAATACGGTTAAGTGCCGACTTTCAGTGGTGCTGTCTGAGTTACGTTGAACTGGACACATATCTGAACATATATCAACAAATCACTTAATATTTAAACAAATAACATCTGAACATCTGGTTGAAATTTCCTTATATATTTTAATTAAACGGAAATAGAATTGTTTATAATATTACATCTTCAACACACGCATGTGCTAAAAAACGCATTTTGCTCTCTGGGTGGAGTTAGAGAGGCAAGATAATAATAGACTCGGTTTATCACAAAAGACAAAAAAATGTATTCTTTTGAATTCACAAAGATTGTCATAGATCTCATAACTAGTAAAATACATTTCACTATCATTAATTCAGATGTTTTAAACTATTAAATACTTAAATACAGTGATAAAGATAGGTTTCAAGCATAAAAAAGGAATAAAAAGCATCATTTTGAATACGCCATGAGTATGAAAAGCCTTTTATATCTAATAAAAGACATTTAACTATGGTTAATATATATGTTTTAAACTATAAAATATGTAAATACAACGATAAAGATAAGTTACCCTTATAAATAAGGAATAAAATACATCATTTTAATACACAAAGGGTATGAACAGTCTTTCATAAATAGCAAATGATATTCCTAATTCTTCTTCAATGGTGCAACAGCCCCATGGTGGGCCAAGACCGTCTACCTACTGCAGATTTCGAGACTGCAGATGTTTCCTTTTTACTGGGTACAATTGTAAATCTTAATTCCAAAGCTCTACAGTCATATCAGACAGGGAGCTACTATTTAAAGTGGATTCCGAACCACTGCAAACATCCGTGCAACCACCGGGACTCGTATTCGAAACCTGTGGCACCATGCGCCAGAGAAAAGATATTTTACTATCGTTAATATAGGTGTTTTTAATTATTAAATATTAAATACAACCATAAATATAAGTTTCACTCAAAACTATGAAAATAAAGTACATCATTTTAAATGCACACACAATACTAATACTCTTTCTTAACAAGCAATAAACATTTGAGTTGATCATTAATATAGATGTTCTGGTTAACAAACAATTTTTAAATATTATAGTAGTTCCTGAAATTTTAATAGTGTTGAAATGTTAAAGATATAGTAGTTTGAGGGGATCATTAATAAAGATGTTTCCAACAACTAAATGTTTAAATACATCCATATAGATGATCTTATCTTATAAGTAAGATCAAAAATATATTTAAATATACAAATAATATGGATATCCTTTCACATCTAGTAAAATATATTTGAATGTATTAATAAAGAAGATATTTTTGACTATTAAATATTTAATTACAGAGAGTTCACTATTAAATATTTAGTTATTTAGAGTTTTTCGGCAATACTATGTGTAAAATTGGACAGATTTACAAAATTATTTTCAGAGCTTTTTTGCTCTTTCTCAGCAATATTCTTTGTTCAGAATCGCGAATACGGTGTGGCAAGTGACCTGTGTTTCATCGTCGATATATCTATCTATCTATCTATCTATATATTGTCATTATATTATTATTATATATGAAAATATGTCATTATATGGGCGCTTGGTATAAGTTTCGGGTTCGAGTCCCGGTAGTGCCATGGATGTCTGCAGTGGTTCGGAACTCACATTAAACCATAGGTCCCGGTCTAACAGGAGAATTGCGGGAGTAGTATTATTCAGCGTCCACAGCTTATCTTCAAGCTACACGCACCTCCTGGATAGTGCTAAGTGAGTAACATCGGTGCAGCACTTGCCTTAAGGCACCCAAGACAAGCACAAGACATACCTAAGTGTTTGCCAGCTGCAATAGAACAAAAATATGTCATTATGTATTATATCTGCCAATATGAAATTGTATATTATATCTGCCAATATGTCATTATGTATTGTATATGACATTATGTAATTATATATTATATCTGCCATTATAACATTATATATTATATATTATGTTATGGTTTTATAGTTTGTACCTGAAATTATGCATTATATATTATATTTTATGCTGTATTATTGTACGTTATATCTGACATTATGCTAATGTATATTATATCTACAATTGTGCCATTGTATATTACATGTCATTATATACTATGTCTTTCATTATGCATATCTGAATGATCGTAGATGAAATTGGTTAGAATTCTAAAGTCATATCATGATATTTTTACACATACATTTTCCACGGCAAGTTTTTACTAGGAAAATGTGAGCTATTTTTTACTTTGAAATGTATTTCCTTATTAACTTTGTTACTTTCAATATGTTTCTTTTTATTTAAAAATATCGTTTTGAGAAATGAGTTCACGGCCTCATCTTTCAGGGAAAAGTGGTACTTGGAGTAAAAAATTCTTCAAGAACTCCCGCTCTAAAAAAAGTTTCCGAAAAATCAATCCATGGTCTTCTACATGAAGAGCATCTGAAGAACTTAAACGGCAATTTCTTCATTAACCATTAAAAATTATCTGTCATTGTATTATTATTACATGTGTTATTATTGTTATATATATTATTAGTATTATATGCCCTTATATATTATATCTGATATTATGTGATTATTTATATTACACACATATATATATTACATATATTATTATACATATGCCGCTATGTTATTATACATATCAGTCATTATGACGTTGTTTTTTACCTGCCATCAGATATTATGTCTTTCATTATGCATATATGAATGACCATAGGTGAAATTGGTTGGGATTTGAAAACAACATCATAACATTTTTACACGTACATTCTCCTCGTCAATTTTTTACTAAGAAAATTTGAACTTGCTACTTTGAAATACATTCCGTCATTATTTAATGTATCTAGAAAAATGCACATATATTATTATTGTATCCTTATTTTTAAATGTAACTGTGTTACTTTTAACATGTTTCTTTCTATTTAAAATTATCGTTTTGAGAAATGAGATCATCTTTCTGTCAAAAGTGGTACTTGGAGTAAAAAATTCTCAAGAACTCCCGCTCCAAAAGAAGTTTTCGAAAAATCAATCCATGGTCTTCTACATGAAGAGCACCTGAAGAACCTAAACGGCAACTTCTTCATTCACCATTAAAAATTTCAACTCCAAAGAAAGACTTCACAAAACTCCAACAGCAACAAAAAAACAACAACATTCACGAATAACATAATTATAATTAAATAAAAATGAAATTAAACATAATGAAACAATTACGTAGGTACTCTAAAAGAAAGTTTCCAGTTCTCGGTATCCGAGGTCCCCTTTTAGAAAGCAGAAGAACAAAATAAAAAAAGAACACCCCCCTTCAGTTTAACGTTTCAAGTGAACCTAACCAACGATTAAAAACTCTTCTTAAAGGCTTTAAGTCTTCTCATTCTTCTAATACCCTTCTGCGTCCTAGAGTAATTCGTCCTTTTTTTTTTCAACGGACATTTTCCGGTGCATTTCTCCTTCACTGCAAAGGATCTTGTGCAACGTCTATTGTGCTTTTTCCAAAGCGGAGGACTTGTTTTTGAGATTCTAGTCCTTTTTTATTATTTTTTTCATGGTAGCTTATTGTTGGCTTGAGGACGCTATTGTAAGGGGAGAAATGGGGGAGAGATGTGGGGTCCACGTAATTAGCTAAGTGGAAATGGGAGTAATGAGGTATAAGAAAGGGTTAGAGGAGATGGTAATGCCAACCCCTTCTGTCTCTATGGGAAAGGATGCATACAGCCGGCTTTAGTTTCGTTTGAGACGATTAGAGTTTTCAGTCCATCTTTCTAATGGTATCAGTATTTACCCTCATGCTAGTCCAAATACATTTACGTTTGTTACCAACAACAACAACATACTAAACCAGAAACAAACACGATGTACGTAAACTGTTTTCACCAAATAAAAGTCTTTTAAGTGTAATAGTGTAGCTTTTCCAAAGTGTAACAGTGGCAGTAACCAGGTTCCAACCGCCCACTAGTGGACGTTTCAGCTTTAGTTTCGTTTGAGTTGATTAGAGTATTCAGTTTATCTTACTAATGGTATCAATTTTTACTCTCATGTTAGTCAAAATCCATTTACGTTTCTTACCAACAACAACAATAACATGCTATACAATAAACAAACACGATGTCCGTAAACTGTTCTCACCAAATAAAAGCCCATTAAGGTGAACTCCATTTCATGTAGAAAACGGGGTCAAATTCAAGTCATAAAGTTATGCATCCAAAATGAAATTTTAACAGTGATTGCGATTGGTTTGTAGTTCTACGTTCATTTTCTCCACACTTTGAGATAATTAGACCGGGACCTACAGTTTAAAGTGGATTCCGAACCACTAACAAACATAGCTAAGTGGAAATGGGAGTAATGAGTATAAGAAAGGATTGGCGGAGATTTTAATGCCAACCCCTTCTGTCTCTATGGGAAAGGATGCATAGAGCCGGCTTTAGTTTCGTTTGAGACGATTAGAGTTTTCAGTTCATCTTTCTAATGGTATCAGTTTTAACCCTCATGTTAGTCTATGTCCATTTATGTTTGTTACCAACAACAACAACAACATACTAAACCAAAAACAAACACGATGTACGTAAACTGTTTTCACCAAATAAAAGTCTTTAAAGTGTAACAGTGTAACTTTTTCAAAGTGTAACAGTGGTTGTCAACCTAGTTCCTACCGCCCACTAGTGCACGTTACAACTTTAATTTCGTTTGAATTGATTAGAGTTTTCAGTACATCTTTTTAACGGTATCAGACTTTACTCCCATGTTAGCCCAAATGCTTTTACGTTTGTTACCACCACCACCAACATTTAAACAAGAAATAAACACGATGTCTGTAAACTGTTTCACCAAATAAAAGTCCATTAACGCAAATACTATTTAATGTGGAACAAGAGGTCACATTCAAATCATAAAGTTATGTGTCTAAGATGAACTTTTGACAGTGAATAGAAAGGTAACCACGAAATCACTAAGTGGCGATTCTCATTTATCTGTAAAGAATAATTATTAAAAGTAATTTCCAAAGTGTAACACAGTGGTAGTCAACTTCGTTGCAACCGTCCGCTAGTGGACGTTTCAGCTTTAGTTTCGTTTGAGTTGATCAGAGTTTTCAATCCATCTTTTTAATGCTGTCAACTTTTATTCCCATGTTAGCCCATTTACGTCTGTTACCAACAACAACGACAGGCTAAACAAGAAACAAACACGATGTACATAAACTGCTTTCACCAAATAAAACTCATTAAAGCGAACACTATTTAATGTGGAACAAGAGGTCATATTGAAAATATAAAGTTATGTGTCCAATATGAGCTTTAACAGTGTGGTTTGGTTTGTTTCTCTGTCGCCATTTTTGGTACACTTTAGGCTAATTAGACCGGGACATACAGTTTAAAGTGGATTCCGAACCACTAACAAACATAGCTAAGTGGAAATGGGGGAGATAGAAATAGAGTTTTCAGTGCATCTTTCTGATAGTATCAGTTTTAATTCCCATGTTAGTCTAAATAAATTTACGTTTGTTACCAACAACAACAACATGTTAAACAAGAATAATGTACGTAAACTGTTAACATACATCATTCTTCATTGTGCATTCATTTTTTATCTTCTACATCGTACTTCATTGACGTACATTATCTGTTAATAGTTTACGTACACGATGTACAAAAACTGTGACCAAATATAAACCCATTAAGGCGAACGTTATTTAATTAGGAACAAGAAGCCACATGCAAATCATAAAGTTATGTGGTCCAAGATGAACTTTTAATAGTAATGTAGCATTTTTTTTTCTCACAAGAAGAGTTTTGGTAAATAAATCCCAGGAATGTAGGCTATTTGGTAAATATTTAATAAACCCATCATTCAAATTTGACATCAGACGAGCTTCATTGTGGGTAGTGATAATACATTCAATTAGTGTGCTTTGCACATCTAAATTGTCACTAACCTGTACATCTAACCTGTCACTTAAATCTGATGATGTCCTGACTATGATGTCCAACAACAACAAAAATCTCCAAAGAAAATCAGAACAATAGATATTTTTTTGCAAACGACAAACTGATCATTATCTTTCATTTCTTTACTACCGTCAACGAAGTCTTTAGAGAGGGAAAAAAAGCATTCGTAATACTTTTAATTTCGACGAGAACACTCTCTCGATGAATAATTTATAAGGAATAGAAATAAGAAACAACTTATCTTTCTTGATGTAGTTCACCTATTACAGTGCCAAGGGCCAGGAAACGGCACGAGAACCTTGACACAGAAGTAAAAGCAACGACAGGAAGATTTATATGGCCACTTCCCTCATTACCATGCTATTTGTTGCATGCATCAGTGGAACATAATAATGTACAACAGCAACAAAAATTCTCCAGAAATAGATGAACAATAAATATTTTTCAGAATGACGATTCCCTCGTCCTCTTCGATGGCTATTCTTGGCATTATCTGTGGGACACTATGATGTCCAACAACAACAAAAATCTCCAAAGAAAACCAGAACAATATATCTTTTTTAGAACGTTATTGCAAACGACAAACTGATCATAATCTTTCATTTCTTTACTACAGTCAACAAAGTCTTTAGAGAGGGGAAAAAACCATTCAAAATACTTTTAATTAAGACCAGAACACTCTCTCGATGAATAATTTATAAGGAACAGAAATAAGAAACAACCCATCTTTCTTGATGTAGTTCACCTATTATAGCGCAAGGTCCCGGAAATTGCACGAGAACCTTGACACAGAAGAAAAAGCAACGTCAAGAAGATTTATATGGCACTTCCCTCATTACCATGCTATTTGTTGCATACGTCAGTGAAACACGATAATGTACAACAACAACAAAAGTTTTACATAAATATATAAGCAATAAATCTTTTTCAGCAGGAAGATTCTCTCGTCGCCCTCCAATGGGCTATTCATTGCATACGTCAGTGGAACACGATGATATTCAACAACTACAAAAATCCCCCAAAAATACATGAACAAAGAGCTTTTTTAGAACCTTAGAACAACAATAGATATTTTTTAGAAAAGAACTTCCCTCATTACTATTAGATAGACTATTTGTTGCAGACATCAGTGGAACACGTTGGCGACCACCAACTACACAAATACCACAGAAATATATGAAAAATAAATCTTTTTCAGAATGACGATTCTTCGTCACCTTCAGATGGACTATTCCTTGCATCCGTCAATGGGACACAACGATGTCCAACAACAAAAAATCCCCACAAATACGTGAACAACAGATCTTTTTTAGAACGTTATTGCAAACGACAAACTGATCACAATTTTTCATTCTTTTCCACCTTCAACAAGGTCTTTAGGAAGAATGAAGAGAAAAAAAATCCATTCGAAAATACTTTTCATTTTGCGGAGAACTCTCTCTGTCGATGAATAATTTATAAAGAGAAACAACCCATCTTTCTTGATGTAGTTCACCTATTACAGCGTCAAGGGCCCGGAAACGGCAAGAGAACCTTGACACAGAAGCAAAAGCAACGACAGGAAGATTTATATGGTAATTGCTTCAGCAACAATCAGAGGGAAGGAGTTGGGGGAATTTCTTAATCTTCAGCGACACAAGGCCTTTGCCTCTTAATACGGAGGGGAACCCAATCTCTAAAAATGCCCAAGACAAATCACCATTTCCAAATCAAGCAGTTTCAAATGAGGCGTATAATACGTCCTCCTGGGTAGAAGCGGAAAAGGAACTTCGACATGTCATTTGTTTCAATGCTCGCGCTTGCAAACGATTTCCGTTTTCCCCGTAGAATGTTCGTGCCCTTTCTGGGGGTTGGGGTTGGTGGGGGTGGAAAGGTGGCGGGTATTGGCATTTCGTGAAGGAAGCGTTTGGAGAAGGTGGGGGTGGTAAACTTTAAAAAGTTTACTCATTCGTGTAATATTCGTTGTACTGGTTGGAATTCGAAAGACCGGTGAATTGATTTGTGTTTAGAATGGGAAGATATTTTTCATCCTGATTCAATGCCAATGCCAACCTTATTGAGAATGGGATTGTTTCTGTATTTTTATTTATTTTTTATTTTTTCCTTTTTTCCCGTTCTGCTCTGCCCTGCTCTCGAAATGTTTTGTTTCCAATATGTTCCAGTTTGAAATTTGTGAAATGTTTTCTAATCACTTATGCATGTTCCTTTTTGTGATGTTATTGCGAATTCTTTTGCGTTATTTTTGGCAAAGGCGATTTTATTGTGAACGGTATTATTTCTGTTAATATTAAGTATTCTTTTCTTCCATCCAATGTAGGCTTTATTTTTAAGTTTTTTGTTCCGACTTGGTAAAAGTATCTCCACTCTGCTTTGCAATAAACGTCATTTTAATAGATGCAAAACAATTTTTATTTACGACAAGTTTAACAAGATTTGTTTTGTTTTTTTATTGATTTTTCAATTCCTTCTATTATCTCGCACTCTCCCTGTATATATCTTGTTCAAATTTTCAATCGTTCAATCGTTTTTGAAATTGTAGTGGATGAAACTTGATGTTAATACAGTTTTTTCAAATATTAATTCAGAAATTAAATTAAATTAATTAATTTTAGTTTTTTCAATTCCTTCTATTAGCTTACACTCTCCCTATATATATCTTGTTCAAATTTTCAATCGTTCATAAAATACTTTTTATTCAAATTCGAATAAATTTTTTACGCTCAAGTTCGAATACATTTTTTTGAACTCGTAGTGGATGACGCTGGATGTTAATACAGTTTTTTCAAATATTAATTCAGTAATTAAATTTAATTAATTAATTTTAGGTTTTTTGTAGATTTAAGTTGCATATATTTACCAATAGATGGCGCCAAATAGACTTAAAAAAATGATTGAAAATTATTTATACAGGACTTTCTGCTATAGAGTGAAAAAAAGTAGGAATTGACTTTAAAAATTTTTTTTTTTTTATATTACTTGTTTAAAATAATTTATCGATAATAGACAGAACAACTTGGTAGATAGAGTACTGTTTTTTTTAAAAAAAAAATGACTGTTTGATGAAAAATAGTCGAAAATTTCAGTATCTGTTCCGCAGATGGGTACTATAAATTTGTAGGTTTAAAAATTATTCCTAGAAGGACAGTAAAACCTACAAAGGTTATTCCTGCATTCATTTTTTATAAAATACTGATCAATGATAAAAATCATAAGAATCGTTGTAGAGTAAATTTTTCGACTTCATATGTTCATGTTTAACATTGCAACATTGAATATATCCTGATTACAGATTTTTTAATAATAAAATACTTTTTCTTCTTCATTGGGGCAATAGCTTCATGCAGGACCAAGACTGTCTGCCTACTGACAGATTTCGGGGCAAGAGATGTTTTTTTAAGGGGTAAGGTTGTCAGCCCTAAGTCCAAAACTCTACAGTTATATTGGGGACTGGGACCTACGGTTTAAAGTGGATTTTGAACGACTACAAACATCCCTGGAACCATCGAAAATCGTACCCGAGGCTCGGAGCACTAGAGCGCTAGTCACTGGACCATCAGGTCCCACGACATTATTTCAATAGTTATAAAAAAGCACCGATTTGACCGATAAAAAAAAAAAAAAAAAAAAAAAAAAAAAAAAAATTAGCCGTGATTGCGTAAATGATTTTAAAAAGCATTATTCTTCATTAATAGACTAAAAATAAGTTTCTAAGATTGTCTGAATTGATTGAAAAATGCAAAATAAATTTTTGAGACTAACTGAATAGTTGAAACTGTTTCACTCATAAACTAAATACAAGTAATATATATAAAAAAAAATAAAAAAAATTTAAGTCAATTCCTACTTTTTTTCCACTATATTGCAGAAAGTCCTTCATAAATAATGTGCATTCCTTTTTTTTAAGTTTATCTGGCGCCATCTATTGGTAGATATATGCAACTTAAATCTAAAAATACTACTAAAATTAATTCTTTAAATTTAATTACTGAATTAATATTTCAAAAAACTGTATTAGCATCCAGTGTCATCCCCTACAAGTTCAAAAAAATGTATTTGAACCTGAGTGGATGAACAAAAAGTATTTTATGAATGATATATAAGGGAGAGTATGTGCTAATAGAAGGAATTGAAAAAAAACCCCACATAGCTCTGTTATTGCGTGTTTGAATGTCATTGATTGTCTATTAGGAAGGAATTGAAATAATGGATTGATTGAAGGGTTGGTAAAGGCAAAATAATATGTCGAGATTGCTCAGAATGATTGAAAACCGCACAAATTGCAAAAATTTAAAATCGTAAGTTTTTCATTAATAAACCAAAAATAAGAGACAGCCTGAATAGTTTAAAAAAGTAATATTAGTTACTGAGATTTCCTTAAGGATTGAAAAATGCGACATGCGATTGCCCAGAATGGTTGAATACCGCACAAATTGCCTGAACGGTTTAAAATCACAATTTTTTTAACAAATAAACTAAAAATAAGAGATTGCCTGAAAGGTTGAAAAAGCAAATAAGTTGTGGAGTATTTCTTTAATGATTAAAACATACCAAATAAGCTGTCGAAAAATGCAAAATAAGTTATCGAAATTGCAAAGAATGGATGAAAACGCTACAAATTGTCTGAATGATTTAAAATTGCAACTGTTTCACTGATAAACTAGAAATAAGAGACTGCCTGAATGGTTAAAAAAAACAATGTAAGTTGTGGAGATTTTCTTAAAGATTAAAAAATGAAAAATATGTTGTCGATAAAAACTGAGTGATTGAAAAATGAAAAATAAGTTGTCGAGATTACCTAAATGATTAAAAATGTAAAATGTCGTGAATGCCCAGAATGGTTGAAAACCAACAAAATGCGTGAACGATTTAAAATTGCAATTGCTTTCACGAATAAACTAATAATAAAAGACTGCCTGAATGGTTAAAAAAAGCAATATAAGTTACGCAGATTTAATTAATAATTGAAAATTGCAAAATAAGTTGCTGGGATCACCTGAAAGGTTTAGAAAATGCAACATTTTCATTAAAAAGTAATATAAAAAAAATTTTTTTAAAGTCAATTCCTACTTTTTTTTCACTCTATAGCAGAAAGTCCTGTATAAATAATTTTCAATCATTTTTTTTAAGTCTATTTGGCGCCATCTATTGGTAAATATATGCAATTTAAATCTACAAAAAACCTAAAATTAATTAATTAAATTTAATTACCGAATTAAAATTTGAAAAAACTGTATTAACATCCAGTGTCATCCCCTACAAGTTAAAAAAAATGTATTCGAACTTGAGTGGATGAATAAAAAGTATTTTATAAACGATTGAAAATTTGAACAAGATATATATAGGGAGAGTGTGAGCCAATAGAAGGAATTGAATAAAATAAAGTTGCAGTGATTCTTTGAATGGTTGAAAATGCAACTTTTACACGGTAAACTATAAATAAGTTATTGACATTGTCTGAAAGGCTGTAAAATAATACTCTTTCACAAATTAAATAAAAGTAATAAATTGCCGATTTTGCAAAACTTAATGGCCTAACTCATTTTTACCGTCTGGTATAAATGACGTTGAAAATGAAAATATATCGCAAGAACATCTGCTATATCATATCTGTTTAGTAGAATCCTCATATATATTTCAAAGAATATTTACAATATAAATAATATATGATATCTTATCCATTTTACTGTGATCCTAAAGAAATAAAGTAGCAGCAAAATTTATTCTATGAAGATATATTTCACACATATTTCTACTTCTATATATTTCTATTCTTTATCATATTCAGATGTTGAAACAAATTGGAATGTTTATATTTCTCGGATACAACAAACGCAGATGATTTCTGTCTACAGGGGATTTCAATACACCAAAATTTTATGAATATAAATGCGTATAAAATGAATGCAGGTGATATTTTAAAAAAGTGTTTATTTATATTTTGAATCGCATTTATAAAATATTTACTTAGAAAGAAACTACTAAGATAAATGTTACTTATAATATTATAAAGATAAATTGCTAAGGTTAAATTTATTTAAATTTGTTACTTGATATTTCTGAATTTTACAAAAATAATTAACAATTTATTGAAGAAAATTTGATAATAGAACGTGCTATAGCTTTGTTACTTTATGTTAAAGTTTAATTTTTTTATAGGTGATATGTTTATTAATTTCTGGAAATAAATGAAAAATAGGTATATAAGTATTTAAGAATTGTACTACAAAATATTAATTGTTAAGATTAAAATTTATTTTCATTTGTTGATGATAGATTTATCAGTTAATGTTTCATAATTATAAATAATTTAATTAGAATTGATAAAAAATAATTAAAAAATGATGCATCAATATAATAGTTTAATTTAAAATTAATTTTAATAAGTTCGCAGCAAATAAAAATATGAATTAATACTTTTATTTTCATCATAATACTTACATAAGCAAAAATACATGAGTTTAATAATAAATATAAATTAATAAAAATAAATAAATAATCACTATAATTAAATAATAAAATAACAAATTTAAATTGCATGGCAATAACGAAATTAATATAAATCATAATAAATCATAACCAAGTTAGTTTCAACAAGAAAATCAGTTAAAAATATTTAAATATTTATTTTATATTTATATTTATAAATATTTCTTAATAAATTAAATTATTTTAATTACATATTTTTAAAATTAAATTAAATTGTTTTAATTAAATATTTTTTAAATAAAATTAAAAATTAAAATTATTTCAATTAAATATTTTTTAAATTAAAGTAAAATTAACTTAAATTATTTTAAATTAAATATTTTTAAAAATAAATTTAAAATTAAATTAAATTATTTAAAATAAGTATTTTTTAATTAAATTTAAAATTAAATTAAATATAGTAATTAAATTTAAAATTAAATTAAATATTTTTTAAATTAAATTAAATTATTTTATTAAATATATTTTTAAAAAGGGAACAAATTTCAATTTATTCTTTAAATACAATGAACAATTTTTTTGTATTTTCAATTTGCTCTTTTAATAATATAATATTGTGTGCATGTAGAATAAAAAACAATTATCGTTATTGTATTTAATTTAAACATTATAAAATTCTTTATATCATACTTTTTTCATTGGTCCAATATTAAAATGAAAAATCGTACCCATGAAAATGAATTTATCGTTTGATAATTTGAAATGTCGTTTGAGCGAATAAAAATCGTCCGCAATTTCGATAAACAGTCATATTTTTTTTTTTTTTTTTTTTTTGTTGATGATGCTACTGGATAATTTGATTTCATATATAAAACATGAAAAAAAATAACTCATTTTTTAAATATATTTTTTTTATTACAATTTATTTAAAAGCTTACTTATTCGAGTTTAATGTTGCAGCAAAGCATTTATTGTAGTATAAAATTTTTTTATACAAAGGAAAAAAAAAAAAAAAAAAAAAAAAAAAAAAGCATTTCTCAAGTTTTTCTCTTAATTTTTATATATTTGCTATGTTAAA
This sequence comes from Caerostris darwini, assembly GCA_021605075.1. NCBI lineage: Eukaryota > Metazoa > Arthropoda > Arachnida > Araneae > Araneidae > Caerostris > Caerostris darwini. The sequence goes on from BPLQ01012004.1 coordinate 24,493, forward strand.
TTAAAGATTTTTAATTAAATATTTTTAGAATTAAAATTAAATTAATTTATTTTATTAAATATTTTTTTTTTTAAATGAAGAATTTTCAATTTATTCTGTAAATACAAAGAATGACTTTTTTTTTGTATTTTCAATTTACTTTTTTAATAATATAATATTATGCACATGTAGAATAAAAATTAATTATCGTTATTTTATTTAACTTAAACGTTATTTTATTTAAACATTATAAAATATTTTATATCATTCCTTTTTTTTATTAGTCTAATATTAAAATGAAAAGTTGCATCCTTATGAAAATGAATTTATCGTTTGATAATTTGAAATGTCGTTTGAGCGAATAAAAATCGTCTGCAATTTCGATAAACGGTCATATTTTTTTTGTTGATGCTACTGGATGATTTGATTTCATATTTAAAACATGAAAAAAACTCATTTTATTAAATATTTTTTTTTGCAAATTTATTTAAAAATATATTTATTATGGTTCAATTTTGCAGGAAAGCATTTATTGTATTATATAATTTTTTATACAGAAAAAAGATCAGCATTTCTCAAGTTTTTTCTCATCACTTTTATGTTTTTGTCACAGAAAAAAAAAAAAGTTTTTTTTTTTTTTTTCTCATGTGATAAACAGCAGTCATTTTATTACACCCCAGAATCGTTTTTATTATAGGGGGTCGTAATGGGCAAACCCACTTCTTTTACCCATTACATTTTAGAATACGACACCACTACTCCAGTCCCTCGAGTACGATTTCGAAATTTTTGCAATCAAAAAATGAAAAAGTAAAGGACGTTTTTTTTTTCCGTCACTCTTTTTTTTCTTCAAAATGCTATAAATCAAGCTCTATTTTTTTTCTTTTCATTTTGGAAAAGTTTTTATACTGCAGCTGACAAAATTTTTTTTTTTTTTTGTTTGGACATGTTTTTAATCATTAGTTCAAGAGTAAAATAATGAGAGATAGTAAAGATTAACTAATTGGTGAGCAAATATCGATTATTAAAAATAATGACAAACAATGAATAAACTAAAATTGAAAAAGCAAAAAATAAACTAAAATTGTCTTTTTTCAAACTAAAAAAAATTAATAATCAAAAATTAGTAAAACACAACCTCTGTTAGTTCACACAGGCGAAAAGTGATGTAATTTATTATTACATTTTTTAATAAATCCAGTTAAAAAAAAATATTGCAGCAAAACTTTGAATTTTCTTTTGTTTATACATAGGTAGGTCTCGTAATGCATAGGTATTCATATACATAGATAGTCTTGTTTATATATAGGTAGTCATTAAAATTCTGAAAAAAATAATTTTTTTTGTTTATACATAGGCCTTATACTACATAGATAGGCATACATATAGCCAGTCTTGTTTATACATAGGTAGACAGTTAACTTAAAATTGTTTTTTTGATGTTTATACATAGGGCTCGTAATACATACGTAGGTATATACCTAGGTTAATCTTTTTTATATATAGGTACGCAGTAAAATCTTGAAAGAAATATTTTTTTGTTTATACATAAGTAGGCCTCGTAATACATAGATAGGCATATACATAAGCACATAGGCAGTCTTGTTTATACATAGGTAGTTTTCATTTATACATAGGTAAGCAGTAAAATTTTGAAAAAAAATAATTTTTTTGTTTATACATTAGTAGGCCTTGTAATATATAGGTAAGCATATATAGGGATAGTCTTGTTTATATATATGTAAGGAGTAAAATTTTGAAAAATATATTTTTCTTTATACATTGGTAGGACTCGTAATACACAGATAAACACATAGTAATACATAGATCATAATACATAGAAAGACATACGTAGATAAACACATAGCGTAATACATAGATAGACATACATACATAGATAGACTCGTAATACATAGATAGACATACATAGATAAACACATAGCGTAGAAAATGCGTACATAGCGTAGAAACATATATACATTACGTAGATAGGCAGTGAAATTAAAATATATATATATATTTTTTGTTTTTACATAAGCCTTGTAATAGATATGTAAACATATACCTAGGTAGTTTTGTTTATACAAAGGTAGGCTGTAAAATTTTGAGAAAGATAGTTATTTTTTATACATAGGTAGGCCTCGTATTTCACTGACGCTTCCATACGGGCAACGAGGAGAAAGTATAGTCTTCTGAGAAGATTCATCATTCATTCTGCATTTGTGTGTCGTATGGATAAAAAGCGGGAAAGATCCCAACAAATAGTTTAACTATCGATGTGAGATTTTTATGCAAGTTGGCTAAATCAACACCGAATCTCCTAATTCCAGAAAACTGAAAATTAACATTTGATAATGCTTTTAGGTTTAGACAAAAAATGCTGCTTTCTGCTGATTATTATTTTTGTTCGTTCCATTTTGATGGAACTGCACCATAAATTTGATAAATTATTAATTTTTTTTTGTATTTTTTAAGACAAATAATACAGATACATTTTCAGGAAAATGAAAATCCAGAAAGATAACCTCGAATTTGCTCACAAAAATAAAATGCATTTAATTAACACATGAGCTCCCAAATAAGAAATTCATAGTTAAAATAATATATGAGTTATATTTAAATATGATCCTTCTTACCTAAACCCTTTGTACTAAAGTTGCTCTTCATAAATAAAGGCAAAATAAAAAAAAAAGGAAAATAACACAGTCCGCTACTTTATATTTTAGTAACTATAAACTCGTTAAAAAATAAAATGTATTTAAGATATTAGAGCTCAAACAGAAAGTTTCATTATTAAAAGCAATAAATATATATTTAAATCCGATTTACGTTACTAAACTCTAACTACTAATACCAAAAATTGCTACTCATAAAAAGAACACACACATTGTAACCCTAATTTATAAACTAATGCTATTTAAAGCAGGCTATTTAAAAATACCGAAATTTAATTATATAGAAATATAAACTAAGGCATTCTCGTTCACGAAATATGTTACCATTTATAAAATGCCGTAAATAACTTGTAAGCATAAATACAAAAGGGTTTGCATTAGCTAATTATGCACGAATTCTATTTAAACGTGCCCTTGAATTTATAAATATTACTAGCAAAATTCGTAATGCAAATGGGGTTTTTTAATAGCAAGAAAATAACATAATAATACATAATAATACACCCTTATTATTATATGAATGCTATGTTTAATACAATAAACCATTTTACTAGAAATAATTGAGTTTAGGCAAACTGAATGTTAATACAAATCTGTTTCCTAAAATAAGCATAACAGAAAAGAATAAGGAATCCTGTATAGTTTACAGTATAAAAATAATGGTAGGCTAAAGATTGTCGCTTTTTAATGACGGACATTTTTGCTTATGTCATTTACCTCTATACTGCAAACATACTTATGCATTTTTATTGTATTATCTAGCAACAACCCTAGCTACTTCGTTGGCAGCCATTTTAAGATTAAACATATTTTTTTAGAGAGCCCATAAGATATGCAAGGAGTTCTAGAAATAAATTGCTAATGGCTAATGTATGGCTTAGGCTAATGGCTAATGTATGGCTTAGGCTAATGGCTAATGGCTAATAGCTTGATTAGGGTTAGAAATAAACTGATAAAAAATAACAACAATACAGTTGTTGCAAGAGCTTGATGGTCGAATGTTTAATACTCTGGCTCTCCGTGCCGCAGACTTCGGGTTTGAATCTCAGCAGGGCAATGAATGCTTCAGAATCCAGTTTAAACATTGAATCCAATAGTTCTGAATCCAGTTTAAACATTGAATCCAATAGTTCTGAATCCAGTTTAAACACTGAATCCAATAGTTCTGAATCCAGTTTAAACATTGAATCCAATAGTTCTGAATCCAGTTTAAACATTGAATCCAATAGTTCTGAATCCAGTTTAAACATTGAATCCAATAGTTCTGAATCCAGCTTAAACATTGAATCCAATAGTTCTGAATCCAGTTTAAACATTGAATCCAATAGTTCTGAATCCAGTTTAAACATTGAATCCAATAGTTCTGAATCCAATTTAAACATTGAATACAATAGTTCTGAATTCAGTTTAAACATTGAATCCAATAGTTCTGAATCCAGTTTAAACCGTAGATCCCGGCCTAATATCATTGTTGGCCCTAGTGCTCACAACAACAAAACCCCCGTAAAATAGAAAACATCCCATGTTTTGCAATCTGCCAGCAGGCAGACGACCTCGTTGCTCCAATGAAGAAGGATAGTGACCTATCTGAAATGGCAATTAAAGTGGGATTTCTATAAGCATGTCAAAGCAAGAATGGAACATACTTTATGTTCCAAAGTTTTATTAAAATAGGACATGGAAAACAAATACGTTTTGCCAAAGAAAAAAATAGCTTATAAAAAAAAAAATTATATCTATTCCTACATTCTACATTTTCGTTCCTTCTAAATTTAGGTTCTGTGATCACCTTTACAGACAATAGTTTAATATTCTCCTTCAGAAGTATAAAATAAATAAATAATTGCAAATATTTTACCTTAAAAAATCCTCAGGGTCGAATTTCTCTGGGTTTCCTTTCATGTTATACAATAACGTTGACGATTTCGTGTTCATTTGAGTCAGAGAAAGAATCATCACCAGAAAAGAATTATTTTGCATGTAAATACCTTTTTAATAAAAATACGTAGAGAGTATGACGTACTCTAATTTATAAGTTAATTTAAATTTAAAAACTTAAAATTAATTTTACGAAACCTGAAGGGAAAGATAAACTAAATTCTAACCATAAATGTGTAGCATTTCTACAAAAAATTTGAAAACTACATAAATGACATAAATTAACAATGGATTTTTATAAAAAGAGAAATATTAAAATATTTTTTAAAAATCTAAAATACTATTTCAATTTAACACAAATAACGAAGTTGAATTAGTAAAATATAAGATTTATAAAAACATTGAGTAAATTTTGAGTATAGCATGCTTTGTATTCACATTTGATTAAGAATCAATCATAAATAACCTTAAAAAATTTCATTTGAAACATTTTAGCAGAAAATTTTATTTGCATAAAAATCTAAAAGTCATTAATACTACTTTTTACATAACGATAAAAACATAATCGACTCTAATTAATACGCTAATGTCACTTCAGCAAAGGATTTTAGTAATAAAACCTCACCAAGTTTAAAAAATGTAACACAAACAGAAGTTTTTTGCCATATATAACATGATATCCATCAATACATGAATATCGTTATACGTTATACGTTAATATCAATTCATCAAATCCGTCTGAATATAACATGCTTTGTATTCACATTTCATAAAATTGCTTTGCATTCACATTTCATAAAATTGCTTAGTATTCACATTTCATAAAATTGCTTTACATTCACATTTCATAAAATTGCTTTGTATTCACATTTTAGAAAATTGCTTTGTATTCACATTTCATAAAATTGCTTTGTATTCGCATTTCATAAAATTGCTTTGCATTCACATTTCATAAAATTGCTTTGTATTCATATTTCATTCCTGCTTTGTATTCACATTTCAATCAAACACAGCCTTAAAAAATTTGGATCGAAAAACTTTAGTAGAAAATAGTTTTGCATAAAAGTATAAAAGTATAAACATAAAAGTATAAAAGTAACATAATCGACACTAATTAATACTTTAATGTCAATTCATCAAACGATTGTAAACAGAAAACCTCATCAAATTTCAAAAATGGAATACAAGCAGAAATTCTTTGGCATATATAACATAATATCAATCAATACATGAATAGGAAAAAGCTTTATGTTCACAATTTATTCACGGATTCTTATTAACCTTGAAAACAAATACGTTTCGTCGATGAACAAAAGCAGTTTATTCGAAAAAACAAGAACAACAACAACAAAAAAGTGTTCTATAAATAACCGAAACTTAATAAACACCCCACATATCTGTCATTAATGTCCTCGATGAAAATTACATAGATGACATTAATAATGATTTTTTAAAAAGGGAAATATGTGGCTTTTTTGGAAATGGATGTTTTTTAAAAAGGGAAATATAAAAAAAATTCTGGAAATCTAAAATAATATTTAAACTTAACACTAATAAGAAAGTTGATTTAATAAAAAATATATTTTATAAAAATATTTTAAAATAGGAATGTAACATGCTTTGTATTCACATTTCATAAAATTGTTTTGTATTCACATTCAATAAAATTGCTTTGTATTCACATTTCATAAAATTGCTTTGTATTCACATTTCATTTATGCTTTTTATTCACATTTCAATCAAACACAGTCTTAAAAAATTTTGTTTGAAAGATTTTAGTAGTAAATAGTTTCATTTGCATAAAGGTATCAAAACAACATAATCGACACTACTTAATATGTTAATATCAATTCACCAAACGATTTTAGACATAAAACCTCACCCAATTTCAAAAATGGAACAAAGACAGAAGTTTTTTACCATAAATAACATGATATCCATCAATACATGAATAGACAAAGGCTTTAGTCACAATTTATTCACAAATTCTATTAAAACCTAACCGTGAAAACATACACGTTTCGTCGATGAACAAAAACAGTTTATTCCCAAAAACAACAAGAACAACAACAAAGTGTTCTATAAATAACCGAAATTTAATGAACACCCCACATAGCTGTCATTGTCATCTATGCAAATTGCATAGACGTCATTAATTAATAAGGGATTTTTATAAAAAGGGAAATGTAAAAAAAATTCTGAAAAACTGAAATAGTATTTAAACTTAACACTAATAAGAAAGTTGATTTAAAAATAAATTTTGTAAAAATTTCTTAAAGTATGAATATAACATGTTTTGTATTCCCATTTCATAAAATTGCTTTGTATTCACTTTTTATAAAATTGCTTTGTATTCACTTTTGATAAAATTGCTTTGTAATCACGTTTCATAAAATTGCCTTGTATTCACATTTCATTCATGCTTTGTGATATCATTTCATTAATGATTTCTATTCACATTTCTATCAACATTTTTATCACTGTATCATGTATCATATTACTATATCATTTTCATCACTTTATTACTATGTCATTTTCATGAGTTTATTACTATACCATTTTCATCACTTTATCACTATATCACTATTTATCAATTTTATTACAACCACAGCCTTAAAAAATTTGGTTTGAAAGACTTTAGTAGAAAATAGTTTTATTTGCATAAAAGTATAAAAATAACACAATCGACACTAAATTTGCATAAAATTATAAAAATAACATAATCGACACTAAATTTGCATAAGAGTATAAAAATAACATAATTAATACGTTAATATCGATTCATCAAACGATTTTAGAAATAAATCCTCACCCAATTTCAAAAATGGAACGCAAACAGAAGTTTTTCACCATATATAACATGACATCCATCAATACATTCAATACATGAATAGAAAACAAACTTTATGGTTACAATTTATTCACGAATTCCATTAAAACCTAACCTTGAAAACAAATACGTTTCGTCGATGAACAGAAACAGTTTATTCCCAAAAACAACAAGAACAACAACAACAACAACAATAAAAAAGTGTTCTATAAATAAGCCGAAACTTAATAAACACCCCTGCTGCACTCCTTATTTAGTGTTTTTCCCTCTGTCTCCTTGGCTCTCTGATCACGATTACAGATATAAATTTACAGCTCTCTGCTCTCTTAGAAAAGTGGAAATAAATAAATAAATGCAAAAGATATCCGACAATGGCCCAAATGAAAGAAAGCGAAAAAATCCCAGAGGGGGTCGGCGAGAAATGGGGGGGGAAATCAAAATATTTACGATTTCAAAGTCCTGCCCTTGGGGAAACATATTCCATTTTTAGCGATCAAAGAACAAAAGGCCTGTGTTCTTACGTTCTTTTTTTTTTTTCTTGGAAGGAAGTAATACGAATACCCCATTCCCTACCAAAAAGTCTCGCGAGCCCCATAAGAAAAAAGAACGTTCTATTCTGAATGTTATAAGAGTGAACGGGTCCTGTTTTACTGCCAGCCATATTTCAAGAGCTATCGCTCCGACCCAACTAAGGATTAAAATTCATTCATATGCTGAACTGAGTGTCTGGAATCGATGGCGAAGAGTTTAGAAAGTGCTGTTTTTTACTTTTTTTACACCAACTGTTCTTTTTTTAACGGGTTCTATAGCATGTTTTGCTGGTTTTTTTTCTCTTGCCAGCCTATTACTGTCACGGTGTAATGGGGGTAGATTTTGGTTTAATGCTCGACTCTTTTATTTTAGTGCAGTTGAAAAGGTGTACGGGAAGACGAACAATAAATGGATGTAGGGCCGAGGAGGCTTTACTGCGGGGGTGGGAAGGGTCCACTTTGCCTTTTATTATGAAAAGGTGGTGTTTAGGAGGCGTTAAAGGGTGTTGTGGAACGTTTACTCCCTTTATACCTTCCTTTGAGGAAGGGTTCGGCTTAACGCATTTTTAGAGTTGGCTGCAGTTCATCAGCAGGAGTGCTTTGGATGAGAGCGGTGGAGAAACAAAAGTGCTTTTAGTGTGCATACAGATTCTTTTAGATAACAACATTGTGTGGGGTGCTTGCTTTTTTTTTGTATAAGACTTTTTTCGCTTATCTTTTGTAAAAAAAGAGGTAACATCCTTATTTTTTTACGATAGTTGAGGCTGCAGATTAAATAGATGGTAAATATCTACTTCTGCAAGAAATGCAGATATGGATACAGGTGATATGTAATAATAATCTGATATATTCTGATATAGTAATGTATAGTAATGAATAATCTGATATAGTAATGTAAATCTGATATATTCTTTTATCTATCCTATTGTAAAAAAAAGCAGTAAAATCCTTAGCAGATTAAATAGATGGCTAACTATGCTATAGGTGACTAACCATGATATAGATGGCTAACCATTCTATAGATGGCTAACTAACTAAATTAACAACTACGTATTAAATAGATGGTAAATATCTAGTTGTACATGATGTGGATATGGATACAAGTTATATGCATATCTGATACATATTTTTCTTAACATATTGTAAAAAAGAAGTAATATCCTTATTTTTTCCTATAGATGAGGCTATAGATTAAGTAGATGGCAAACATCTACTTCTGCAGGAGATGCGGATATCGATATAAGTGATATGTAAATCCGATACATTTTTTTTCTAAATTATTGTAAAAAAGTGGTAACATCCTTATTTTTTTCAATATTCGAGGTAACAGATTAAATGATTAAATAGATGTCAAATATCTACTTCTGCAAGAGATGCGGATATGGATAAAAGGGATACATTTTTTCTAATCTTTTCTAAGTGATATGTAAATCTGATACATTTTTTTCCTAACTTATTGTAAAAAAGAAGTAACATCTTTATTTTTTCCTATAGTCGAGTCTACAGATTAAACAGATGGCAAATATCCACTTTTGCAGAAGATGCGATATCTATACAGATGTAACTCTGATAAAAAGTTTTTCTAACCTATTGTAAAAAAATGAAGTAACATCCCTATTTTTCCTATAATTGATGTTGCAGATTAAATAGATGACAAATATTTCCTTCTGCAGAGGATGCGGATATGGATACAAGTGATATGTAAATCGCATCAGATTTACGTATCACTTTTTCTAACCTACTGTGAATAAAGATGTAACATACTTATTTTTTCCTATAATCAAGGCTACAGTTTAAATAGATGGCAAATATCTACTTCTGCAAGAAATGCAGTTAGGGATACAAGTGATATGTAAATCGCATCAGATTTACGTATCACTTTTTCTAACCTACTGTGAATAAAGATGTAACATCCTTATTTTTTCCTATAATCAAGGCTACAGTTTAAATAGATGGCAAATATCTACTTCTGCAAGAAATGCAGTTAGGGATACAAGTGATATGTAAATCGCATCAGATTTACGTATCACTTTTTCTAACCTACTGTGAATAAAGATGTAACATCCTTATTTTTTCCTATAATCAAGGCTACAGTTTAAATAGATGGCAAATATCTACTTCTGCAAGAAATGCAGTTAGGGATACAAGTGATATGTAAATCGCATCAGATTTACGTATCACTTTTCTAACCTACTGTGAATAAAGATGTAACATCCTTATTTTTCCTATAATCAAGGCTACAGTTTAAATAGATGGCAAATATCTACTTCTGCAAGAAATGCAGTTAGGGATACAAGTGATATGTAAATCGCATCAGATTTACGTATCACTTTTTTCTAACCTACTGTGAATAAAGATGTAACATCCTTATTTTTCCTATAATCAAGGCTACAGTTTAAATAGATGGCAAATATCTACTTCTGCAAGAAATGCAGTTAGGGATACAAGTGATATGTAAATCGCATCAGATTTACGTATCACTTTTCTAACCTACTGTGAATAAAGATGTAACATCCTTATTTTTTCCTATAATCAAGGCTACAGTTTAAATAGATGGCAAATATCTACTTCTGCAAGAAATGCAGTTAGGGATACAAGTGATATGTAAATCGCATCAGATTTACGTATCACTTTTTAACCTACTGTGAATAAAGATGTAACATCCTTATTTTTTCCTATAATCAAGGCTACAGTTTAAATAGATGGCAAATATCTACTTCTGCAAGAAATGCAGTTAGGGATACAAGTGATATGTAAATCTGATACATTTTTCTTTCTAACGTGTTGTTAAAAATGAAGTAACATCCCTATTTTTCCTATAATTGATGTTGCAGATTAAATAGATGACAAATATTTCCTTCTGCAGAGGATGCAGATATGGATACAAGTGATATGTAAATCGCATCAGATTTACGTATCACTTTTTCTAACCTACTGTGAATAAAGATGTAACATCCTTATTTTTTCCTATAATCAAGGCTACAGTTTAAATAGATGGCAAATATCTACTTCTGCAAGAAATGCAGTTAGGGATACAAGTGATATGTAAATCTGATACATTTTTCTTTCTAACGTGTTGTTAAAAATGAAGTAACATCCCTATTTTTCCTATAATTGATGTTGCAGATTAAATAGATGACAAATATTTCCTTCTGCAGAGGATGCAGATATGGATACAAGTGATATGTAAATCGCATCAGATTTACATATCACTTTTTCTAACCTACTGTGAATAAAGATGTAACCTCCTTATTTTTTCCTATAATCAAGGCTACAGTTTAAATAGATGGCAAATATCTACTTCTGCAAGAAATGCAGTTAGGGATACAAGTGATATGTAAATCTGATACATTTTTCTTTCTAACCTGTTGTTAAAAATGAAGTAACATCCCTATTTTTCCTATAATTGATGTTGCAGATTAAATAGATGACAAATATTTCCTTCTGCAGAGGATGCAGATATGGATACAAGTGATATGTAAATCGCATCAGATTTACATATCACTTTTTCTAACCTACTGTGAATAAAGATGTAACATCCTTATTTTTTCCTATAATCAAGGCTGCATTTTAAATAGATGGCAAATATCTACTTCTGCAAGGAATGCAGTTAGGGATAGAAGTGATATGTAAATCGCATCAGATTTACGTATCACTTTTTCTAACCTACTGTGAATAAAGATGTAACATCCTTATTTTTTCCTATAATGAAGGCTACAGTTTAAATAGATGGCAAATATCTACTTCTGCAAGAAATGCAGTTATGGATATAAGTGATGTAAATCTGATACATTTTTCTTTCTAACCTGTTGTTAAAACTGAAGTAACATCCCTATTTTTCCTATAATTGATGTTGCAGATTAAATAGATGACAAATATGTCCTTCTGCAGAGGATGCAGATATGGATACAAGTGATATGTAAATCGCATCAGATTTACGTATCACTTTTTCTAACCTACTTCGAATAAAGATGTAACATCCTTATTTTTTCCTATAATCAAGGCTACAGTTTAAATAGATGGCAAAATATCTACTTCTGCAAGAAATGCAGTTATGGATACAAGTGATATGTAAATCTGACACATTTTTCTTTCTAACCTGTTGTTAAAAAAGAAGTATCATCCCTATTTTTCCTTACTTTCTCAGCCTATGGTCTATCACCAATCCCGATGCACCAGTGAAAGTCAAATAAACAGTTGTTAATTTCATGATGTATCATTATTCACGACACTGATTATCTGTTGTCAGATTTGAGTGGCACGCTGTACTCATTAGAACAAGACACTAATTGTATGTTATATAAATATCCACGACACTGCTTATCTGCTGTCAGATTTGAGTGATAGGCTGTTATTACGCATTTGTTAAAGAATATACATTCCTTTCCATTGAGACCGAAGATGTTATATATATTTTCTCGTATGAAATATTGTACAGAATTCTCAAAATTCATAACAGCTTCATCGTCATCTGAAAATCTGATACATTTTTTTCTAACCTATTGTAAAAAGAGAAGTAACACTCCTATTTTTTTCTGTAGCCGAGGGTATAGATTAAATAGATATCAAATATCTACTTCTGCAGGCGATGAGGATATGGATACAAGTGATTTGTAAAGCTGATACATTTTTTTCTAACCTATTGTAAAAAGAGAAGTAACACTCTTATTTTTTCCTATAGTTAAGGCTACAAATTAAACAGATGGTAAATTTCTACTTCTGCAGAATATTGTGATGATTATGGAGCTTAACAGGAAAGAAAAAGTTTGTGCTGAAATAAAGCTTCATTGTTTACATAAGCCAACTCATGCAATTAATTAAGCTTAACCAATCATCTTCTTAGCCATTTATCTTTGATAAAAATACTCTCCCAACTCGTAATTACAAGAGCGATATATTTTTTTACCACTCTGAGTTTAACCTCCTCAGGATTTTAGAAGCTTTAAACGATTTTAAGTGCCTCTTCACCACTTCCAGTTGAAATGAATTAAGATCCAAACAGAATTAAAAACTTCTCAAAGATATGAGTATGTATGTGAGGCATGTAAAAGTAAATAGCATAACGCCTCGCCAATTTAGGCGAATTTAGAATTCTACCTAAACGTATTCCAGCAGTTTTTACCATACATTATTTACTCGCTGTCTTAAAACTAGAAAAATTTAAAATTCCCTTTTGATAGCTGTGCTTTTCTCTGAGGGCATATCTCACAGATATTTTATCCCCGTTGTAATTAGTTAAAAGCAAAAGATTCAGAAGTAGTTCTTCGCAACACCACTGCATTAAGTGTGAGGTATCTAATTACTTAAAACGCGTACTTCGCCGGGTATGTATCTGCTATTAAAGTTTTAAGTGGACCTAAAACTTCCTGTTTACGTGACTCGGATGTTAATGTGGTAAAGAAAGTTGATTTTTTTCTTCTTTTTGCTCCTTTTAATTTTCTTCCCTTGATGTAATTTGTTTCAAAAGTGGTGGGGAAGAAATGCCGTGTTATAGCACGTCTTGAATGGGAGTCAAAGCTTCGTGAAAATTGATAAGAGCTTTTGGGAAAGTGGGTAACAGTATAAATTTGAAAATTGTATTCCGTAAAAATATGGATTTGGGTAGAGCTTTTCGGGGCCTTTTAAATATCCATGTAAAAAGCGCAAATTGTTAAATCGAAGTTTCTGAGTTTTCTGATTCAATTCTTTCAATACACGTCTAGAAACAGATTATTGATTTAAAATTCAACTTTAAAGTGCGCATGAAAGGGCTAATTGAGATAATTAAGTGCTCGAATGTATGTGACTTATTGAGAAGGGTGAATATTAGAAATAGCCACTTTTCATGGCTCAGTGGCAAACCGCGTCGCTGTGGAGCAATCCGCTGGCTTCTTTGTTGTAGACACTGTTTCAAGACGTGAGGAGACTCGATGGAGTTTGGGATGTTCAGCATCTTGCCTCGTGTGTCTGACTAGCTGATGGGATTTTTCTGGTTTTTCTCCCATACGATACGGGGTAGTCCTCCGGGAAGGCACTCCCCTCCTTCTTCATCGATAGAGAAAGTCAGAGTTTTACCCACGGGTGCTACATCGAAATAGAAGCTTTCTCTCTTTCCATGAGAACTCACTGCTTTTTGGACTTCGTCTAGATCAGGGAGGGGCAAACTCCGGCCCGTTGGAAGATTCGATCCGACCCATGGATAGAATTATAATTTGCCGGTTCCGAGGCAAATTAAAAGAAATATATATTTATATATTATATATCTATCTTCTTTTTTACTTTGATTAAATACCATTTTTTTCATTTTTTTTTCAAAGGATTGATGATCTTTCTACTTTCTCTATTTTTGTTCTACAAAACATAAAGAGTTAGAGTTTTACAAATCATTATCGAAAGTAAATTTCCCAAACTTAATATCTCACGCCCAGAAAATCAGTGCTATGTTTGACCATCCCTGGTCTAGATGTTGCTGTAAATCATTTGTATAATTGGTGTAAATAAATTTATTCATGCCATATTTAAAGATCACTAGATTATTTTTAGAGATATTTCGTGTTGTTATTTATTTCTTTAAAAATAATGCATTTATTATTTACAAAGCTTTAAGTTAAAGGGTATATACATTTTATAAAAAAAAATCTATAGTATATTTAAAATTTATTTCGTCATTTTTTTTTCCTAATGAGTTGTATAAAGTTTTATACAATGTTGGGTTCTGTTTTTGTACTTTGAGTAAATGCCCTCTATTTATTACGAAATTTTTCCACTTTCATGCAGATGATATTAAATCTTAGCTCCAATTAGGTTAGGAAGCTTAAATCTTTCGGAACAAATCTTGAGACAACTTAATCTTGCTTTAATTAAATGTAGCGGTGTGAAAACTCTTTTACAGTTTCCTTGCAATTTATATGATAACCATTGCAATTTATATGATGAATTGAGACATTTAAGCTAAGATGGCTGAAAGATATTGTAGCATTTTTCCCACTAGAAGAGATATAGCATTTCTGTTCCCAGGGGAAAGAAATGTATATTCTTTAGCAAGTGCATAATAACAACTTATCACTCAAATCTGATTTATATTACATATATTACATGCAATTAGTGTTTTGTACTAATGAAAACAACCTATCATTCAAATACACTGAAGTGACAAAAGTCATGGGATAGCAATATGCAAATTTTCAGATGGCAGTAGCATCGCGTAGAACAAGTATAAATGCGCAGTGCTTTCGCAGAGCTTTCATTTCTGTTCAAGTTATTGATGTGAAGAGGTTTTGACGTGATGATGACCGCACGACGGGAATTAACAGACTTTGAACGCGGAATGTTAGTTGGAGCTAGACGCATGGGTCATGCCATTTCGGAAATCGTTAGGGAATTCAACATTCCCGGATCCACTGTGTCAAGAGTGTGCCGAGAGTATGAAATTTCAGGCATAACATCCCACCATGGACAGCGCAGTGGTCGACCGCCTGCACTTAACGACCGAGACCGGCGACGTCTGCAAAGAGTCGTAAATTCTAACAGACAAGCAACACTGCGTCAAATAACCGCAGAAATCAATGTGGGACGTACAAGGGACTTGTCTGTTAGAACTGTGCGAAGAAATTTGGCTTTCTTGGGCTATTCCAGCAGAAGACCGACTCGAGTGCCTTTACTGACAGAACGACATCGCTTGCAGCGACTCTCGTGGGCACGTGAGCATATCGGTTGGTCCCTAGATGAATGGAAAACCGTGGCCTGGTCCGATGAGTCACGATTTCAGTTGGTAAGAGCTGATGGTAGGGTTTGAGTGTGGCGCAGACCCCACGAAGCCATGGACCCAAACTGTCAGCAAGGCACTGTTCAAGCTGGTGGTGGCTCCGTAATGGTGTGAGCTGTTTTTTCATGGCATGGACTTGGTCCTCTGGTGCGACTGGAACGAACATTGACTGGAAATGCTTATGTTCAGCTACTTGGAGATCACTTGCAGCCATTCATGGACTTCATGTACCCAAACAACGATGGGATTTTTATGGATGACAACGCGCCATGTCACCGGGCCACAAATCTTCGCGATTGGTTTGAAGAACATTCTGGACAATTCCAACGAATGATCTGGCCACCTAGATCGCCCGACATGAATCCCATCGATCATTTATGGGACATCATCGAGAGGTCTGTTCGTGCCCAAAATCCTGCACCATCAACGCTTTCACAATTATGGACGTCTATCGAGACAGCATGGCTCAATATTCCTGCAGAAGACTTCCAACGACTTGTTGAGTCCATGCCACGTCGAGTTGCTGCACTTCGCCGGGCGAAAGGAGGGCCGACACGATATTAAGAGGTATCCCATGACTTTTGTCACTTCAGTGTATGACAACAGCTAACCAGTGCTATGGATAATGATACATTATGTAATTAATGACTGTCTATTCGACCTTCACAGGTCGAAATAATTACAGATGGATTCAATTCAATTCAATTTCAATCTTTTCCTTTTTCCCAGTCTTTCTATTTATATAGGCACCTCGGTTTCACCAGATGCAATATAAAGGACAGAAGTCTGGAGATACCAGAAATTGACAATAGTAACTTATTTAAATAATTTCGTCTAAAAATGTCCCCAATTATTCCAAACCCCTGAAAAATTTCCTTGGGTAAGTTTAAGGGAATTATAATATTTTATTCATCTTGTAACTCACTGTTTTCTTTTTTTCTATTCTAATTTCTTCATCTCACGAGTTCCTGCACTATCCTGATATTCCTCCAAGGGAATTTCTGACAAGGACATCAAATTGCAAGCTGGTTAAAATTGCTACATCAATGCATAAAGCTGGAGTAAAACTATTTTTGGTATCGAACAGACAATCTAATGCTACCTTCAGAGAAAATGTATCTGTCAAACAACTAATTTCAATCTTCTCTTACTTTTTATTTTTGATATGCACTCTGTGTCATTTCAACAGATGCTTCTTAAATGGTAGTTAAGTCTGTGAAACACCAGATAATGCAGGACAGCGAACTGCTCAAAGAGTGTCATCGCAAAGAAGAACTTTACCATTTATCCTTAAGTGAGACCCCACAGAGATTCCTATTGGGCACAGTTCAAGGAAATTATAATTTTTATGTACCTTGGAATTCAATGTATTTTTTTCTTCTAATCTTATTTCTTCATTTTAAGAGATCCGAAGAAGAAAGAAAGAAATTAAAGAAAGATAAATCAAAGTTATATGGAAGAAAAATTAGCATGAAATTCTCACAACACATAAAGCTAGAGTACACTAATCTCAGTCTTCCTATTTATATAAATACAAACATCTGTGTTGTTTCACCAGATGCAATTTTGAAGGTCAGAAATCTGAAGATGCTTGAATGAAACTAGCGACTTGTTTAAATAGTTTCCTTTAAAGAACTACACCAGTTACCACAAACTACTGAAAAATCCCCTTTGGTCAAAGTTAAAGGAATTATAATTTTCTATTTCCTTGGAATTCAGTGTTTTCTTTTTTTTTCTGTTCTTATTCCTTCATCTTAAGAGATCCTACACTATCTTGATGTCGGATATACCTGCAAGGGAACTTCTGACATGGACATCAAATGTAAAGCCGGTTAAAATTGCTACATCAACGACAGAAATAATTAGCGTGAAATTCATTCAATACATAAAGCTGGAGTAAAACTATTTTTGATATCAACAGACAATCTAATGGTACCTTGGATGAATTTCAGCGAAAATGTATCTGTCAAACAACTAATTTCAATTTTTTCCCTTTTTTATTTTTGATATGCACTCTGTGACATTTCAACAGATGCTACTTAAATGGTAGCTAAGCCTGGAAACACCAGATAACGCAGGACAGCGAACTGTTCAAACAGATTCCCATTGGGCAAAGTTCAAGGAAATTATAATTTTTTTATTTACATTGGAATTCATTGTATTCTTTTTTATTTTGTTCTTATTTCTTCATTTTAAGAGAACCGAAGAAGAAAGAAAGAAAGAAAGAAAATCAAAGAAAGATAAATCAAAGTTATCCGAAAGAAATAATTAGCGTGAAATTCCACCAATACATAAAGCTGGAACAAAGCTATTTTTGGCATCAACAGACAATCTAATGTTACTTTGGATGGATTTTAGAGAAAACGTATCCTTCAAACAACTAATTTCAGTCTTTCATTTTATATGAATCCAGGCATCTGTGTTGTTTTACCAGATGCAATTTATAGGACAAAAACTTGTAGACACCAGTTAAAAATCTGGAGACACCAGTTAACTGACAATAATGTCTTATTTAAATAGTTTCCTTAGAAGAACTTTACCAATTATCCCAAACTCCTGAAAAATTCCCTTGGGCAAAGTTCAAGGTAATTGTAATTTTTTATTTATCTTGGAATTCATCGGTATCTTTCAATGTTCTCATTTCCTCTTAAGAGATACTGTCCTAGCTATCCTGACGCAGGATATTCCTCCAAGGAAACTTCTAACAGGGACATCAAATGCAAAACTTTGTAAAACTGCTACATCAACGACAGACAAATCAAAATTTTGTAGAAGAGAAAATTAGTATGAAATTCCTCCAATACATAAATCTAGAGTAAAACTTCTTTGCTAACTTTTCGAATGCTACCTTGGATGAATTTTAGTGAAAATGTGTCTGTCAAACAACTAATTTCAGTCTTTCTATTTATATAGACATCTCTGTTTCACCATATGTAATCTAAAGGACAGAAATCTGGAGATACTAGACAACTAACAATACAGATATTTAAATAGTTTCATTTGAAGAACTTACCCACTTATTCCAAACTCCTGAAAAATGTCCTTGAGCAAAGTTGAACGAAATTATAATTTTCTATATCATTGGAATTCATTTGTTTTCTTTTTTTCTTCTATTCTTATTTCTTTAGTTCACGAGTTCCTGCACTATCGTGATATTCCTCCAAGGGTATTTCTGACAAGGACATTAAATGCAAAGCTGGTTAAAATTACTACACTGCTACATCAATGCATAAAGCTGGAGTAAAACTATTTTTGGTATCAACAGACAATGTAATGGTACCTTCAGAGAAAATGTATCTGTCAAACAACTAATTTCAATCTTTTCCCTTTTTTATTTTTGATATGCACTCTGTGACATTTCAACAGATGCTACTTAAATGGTAGCTAAGCCTGGAAACACCAGATAACGCAGGACAGCGAACCGTTCAAACAGTGTCATCGCAAAGAAGAACTTTACCAATTATCCTTAAGTGAGACCCCTGAGAGATTCCCATTGGGCAAAGTTCGAGTGAACTCTTATTTCCTCCCCCTTTTTTCCTCATTGTCCTTTCTCCTGTCCTTGCTTCTTCCCTCTTAAAGAGATGATGCACTCCTGGGTCAGGACATTCAGGATAAAAATGCCTCCCGGGGAACTTTGACAGGGACGTCAAACACAAAACTAGTGTTTCCGAGTCGCTGCAAATTGGTAGATCCTTATCAGAAGGGCAGCCATCCAAGGACAAGGCAGAATTGAAAAGAATCAAAATATAAATAAAAGAGGAGGAATTCGAGGAGAAAACTAAAAGGGGCGATTCGATTGTTTAGGAGGAAAGAAATAAAAAAGAAAAAAACACGAGGAATTTATTTTGTCACTCTTCGCTAGATATCTATTTTTAGAAAGAGTTGAAGAGATAGGCTTTTCTTACAGGGAATAGTTACGATTGGTATAGTCAATGCTTTCATGTTATTTCGTTGGAATAAAACTCTTTGAAAATCTTATTTTTCGTCTAGAGTCTAGACAACTCAGAGTTGGATATAAGTCATATAATATCACAGAATTTGGCAATATACTAATATTATTTTCAGTGTATATATATATATATATATATATTGGCATATTATATACTAATATTATTTCCAGTATAAACAAATATATATCAACTGGAATATATTCATGCAACTCGCCAAACAATTTTTGTGCGTTATTTATGTGTATATAATCTGCCATTTGGTTCAAGGAATGAGAAGAAAAGCAAAGGACTTCATCTTATCCTGCTTTATTGTATATCTAATTTTAGAATGAGTTCTAGATGTATGCTTTTTTATGTAGATTAATTACCACAGGCACTATCAATTACTATAAGTTTAATTAGGTAGGATAATTACCCATGCTATTATAATTGAATAGTTATCAATTATTTCAAACGCATAGAATATGTCCAATAGAACATATATTTTATTCTATTATATGTAGAGAGCATTGAAAGATGCTTGAATATATTCTAGCATATTCATCAGCTAGAATATATTCAAACATCTCGCCAAAGATTTTTTTTTGTGTGTTATTTATGTGTATATCTTTAATCTCTCATTAGATTGAGGGAATTAGAAGAAAAGCAAAGGATTTTATTTTATCCTTCTTTATCGGATACCTAATTTTAGAAAGAATTCCAGATATATATTTTTTATGTAGAATAATTAACATAGGCATCATTCAATTACTATAAATATATTTAGGGTGGATAATTACCATTGAGATTATCATTGTCCTTATCAATTAATATAAGTATAATTAGGTACGATAGTTACCATTGAGATAATTGATATTGACATTATCAATTACTATGTTAGGTAGGATAATCACCATGGGCATCATCAACTACTATAAGTATAGTTAGGCATGATAATTACCATTGGGATTATCATTGACATTATCAATTACTGTGTTAGGTAGGATAATTATTACAATTACTATAATTATAGTTAAATATGATAATTGCCATTGGTGTTACCATTGGCATTATCAATTAATATAAGTATAGTTAGGTACAATAGTTACCATTGAGATAATTGATATTGACGTTATCAATTATTATGTTGGGTAGGATAATTGACATTGGCATCATCAATTACTATAAGTATAGTTAAGTAAGATAATTACAGTTGGCAATACCATTGAATAGTTATCAATTACTACATAACCATCTGGTATATAGAATAGCCGATGCCTTTGCAGGAGTTGTTTTTGCTTAAAACTCCTTGAAAAAGCTTTCTTTCTCTAAAACAAGCATAATGAAATGTGGCAGTAAAGAAGTATTATAATATTAATTTAATTTTGACAAAATACTAATATTAATTTCAGTGTAAAAAATAGAATTTCACCAAAATAACATACTACTCAGCTAGAATAAATTTGTGTATCACACCGAAGATTTTTTTGCATTGTTTATCTGTACATCTATACTCTGTCATTTAGTTAATGGAAGAAGAAAAACAAATGACTTTATTTCATTCTTCTTTATTAGATGTTTTTTTTCTTTCTAATGCAGCTGGCAAACACATAGACAGCTTGGTCTTGGATGCCTTAAGGCAAGCGCTGCACAGACGTTACTCACTTTGCATTAGCCAGGGGGCGTGTGTAACTTGAAGATAAGCCATGGAGTAACAATGCCTCCGCAACGCTCTACGATCCTATTAGACCGGGACCTACGGTTTAAAGTGGATTCCGAACCCCTACAAACATCCATGTCACCGCCGGGACTCGAACCCGAAACCTGTGGTACCGAACGGCAGAACGCTTGCCACTCGGCCATTCAGGACCCTTTATTAGATATCAAATTTTAGAAAGAGTTCCATATATGTGTATATATTTTTTTTGTAGAATAACTACCGGTGGCATTATAAATTACTACAAAAGTATCGACAATGTAGAATAGTCTACACCTCTTACAAAATCTTGGGAATCTAAAAAACCTTCTCTAAATAATTTTACAAACAGTGGCACATAAATATAGTTTGCAACACATGGACCAGATGGATAAATATAAATTTAACAAATTTTATAAAGGAAATGGCCAAGAAACCATTAACAAGAACCTTAGACTGACACTATTATCCTGAAATATTAACTGAATTCTCTACGAGTTTTCCTTCACTATAAACAATATAAGTTTGTTATTTTATACCTCATAGGGGGAAAGCAGTTATAATAATGTATACCATGCCATAACATATAGATATATCATATTTATAACTGTTGTTTATACTCACTATATTGTAAACTTTTACTTCACTTATAATTATGTTAGTTATGTATTATATTTATTATTTTTCTTAAGGTTCAATGTAATGTTTTTATTAGATAGCTGGAATGTGTTTTTTAATTTAATTTTTTTATTATTTTTAATACTCTTACCTTTTTCACTGACTTACATAATCTGGCAACTTAATTTTGTAGTCTGGTGTGAGATACGAAGTAAAATATATTTAAAAAAGTGCTGAACATTTAGGTGTTAGTTCATTCTAAAAAAAGGCTAATAAATATTATATAAGTAAATGTATGATGTGTATAGCCATTGTTTATTATTTCTTCATTGTATAATTTGGTTGCACTTAAAATTATTAATAATATGAAATGTTTATTAGCAGTATTCTTTAATCTTAGATATTTGCTATTTGCAATTGTTTTTATAATAAATTTGTCACTACACTAAAGTCAAATTTCATGAAATATGAAAAAGGAAATGTAATTAAACAAAATTTTTATTACAGCCTATAATCCAGGATAAACTATAGATAAGCTGTCAGAATTGTTGGCAGCCGACTATCAATTGTTAACTAACATTTTATTCTAATTTTTATTTCTTTCATCTTTCGACTTATGTTTATTAATTGGACCTAAATGAAACAGAAAGTGCTATCACCCAATTAGTCATTCTAGTGACCTCTAGTAGACGGTATTGCCCACTTTTTGGAACCAGTGTTTTAAGTCCTCCCCAAAAAATTGAGACAAAAGCAACACCTCTTCGAATCTCCTCTTGTGACAAAAATAAAACAAAATATCAGGGAGCCAAATATGAACGGTTAAACTATAGAATTCCAGTGGATACTATCCCATATAGATATTGATGGTAATGAAAAAGCAGACCAACTTACAAACATGGGTACAGTGTTATTCATTGAAAAGAGTCTCATTACTTTCGATTCCTTGAAGAGAAAATATTATGTTGGCATACAATACAACTATCAATTAAATCAAGGGATAAACTCTGGGCGGAAATGAAGGATGATTGGAAAGAGTTCAACAGCCGGCCATTTAAAGATTCAGTGCCTAACTTCTGACTGAGAACATTACATGGTCAAACACCTCAACAGAATAGGCATATTGATTAAAGCCATATGCCCTATTTGTAACACAAACTCTATGAATAAGCAGCACTTGCTCGTCTGCCCGGACCTTGACTCTACATTACAACAAAGAGGCTGATTGGAAAGAGTTCAGTATCAGGCCATGTAAAGAGACAGTGCCTAACTTCAGACTGAGAACAGGGCACGACTTATTGGCCGGACACCTCAGCAGAATAGGCATATTAACTATTAGCCTATGCCCTATCTGTAAAACAGACTCTATGAATAAGCAGCACTTGCTTGTTTGTCCGGGCCTTCATACCATTGATACGATGTATATAAATATATATATATACCTTGAAACGATATAAGTCGGAAGTAGGAGCGTAACTCTGTAAAGTCATTTTAATACACTAGAATTAAATTGTTAGTCTTTTTATCATTTCTATCATCAAAAAGGACCAGCAGGTATTGTATAAAGATTAATAAAAAATTAAGGATAACACAAATAATAATGTAAATTATTTTATTTACAATTATTTCTCTTAGGAAAAATTCTAACATTTAATTAAATATACATTTACATTTAATTAAATTTACATTTACATTTAATTAAATTAATTTACATTTACATTTAATTAAATTAATTTACATTTAATTTAATTAAATGTAATTAAATTCTTACAAATTAGTTCTTACATTTATGTTTTTTTTTTGTTGTTGTTATTATTGTAACTGAGCCGGCTTTTCATTACAAACTTCTCATTCCATACAATTCAAAATAAGAAAGATAATTTAGAAATAAGATATAGGAATTTTACAAAAATGCTCACTTTATATATTGTTTACCCATACATATAAATCATTCACAAAGCTTCTATCTACATTAGGTTAAAATATTTGTCTTTTTACGTTTCTAAAAGAAATAAATAGCAACGGATTGCACAAACCATACCTATCATTTACAAAATTTGTCATTAAATCATTCTTTGTTCATTTCTTTGTCTAGATTCAAAGCTGGCAGAAAAAATTACCAAAAAACATTTAAAACTAATCGGAAAAATTAACAGAAGCAATTTTGTTTAACCAAATAAATTGAATTCAATTTTTAAAAAAATAAATTGACGCAACAAAGTAGAGATACTTCATCCGATTATGAATAGAATGTATAATCAATTCAGATTTAATTCCTTCTATGAAAAATTTCAATTCAAAGATTCCATTCTAGTTAGCTTTTCAGGTCATGAAAAAAAAAGTGTTATATGCATCCTTTTATTTGAGCAAACTAAATTTTTCCCCCATTTTTCGAAACACTTACATGGTTACGCGAAGAAATATCCTTTCTTTATAAAGTATAATAGGGCAGCCATTTTTTTATGTATAAACAAAACTAATAAACAGAAACCATTTAAAACTAACAGAAAAAATTAATTGAATTAATTAGGTTTAACCAAACCATTTTTTTAAAATTCATTTACTCAACAATGTAGAGATACCTCATCCGATTATGAATAGAATGTATAAGCAATTCAGATGTAAATCTGTCGACGAAAAATTTCAATTCAAAGATTCCATTCTAATTCATTTCTCAGATCAGAGAAAAAAATCCTTATATATATTATTCGCATTGCATATCTATTTGAACTTCTCCCCTATTTTTCGAAACGATTACATGATTCAGCGAAGAAATAACCTGTCCTTTTAATGTATATTACGGCAGCCATTTTTCAACTTCTTAACAAAATTAAAAATCAGAAACCATTTGAAACTGACAAAATTAGTAGAAACAATTATGTATTATGTATTACGTAACCACATAATTTGAATTAAACTTTTTAAAATTCATTTACCCAACATTGTAGAGATACCTCGTCCAATTACGAATAGAATGCATAATCAATTCTGTTGAGGAAAAATTTCAATTCAAAGTTTCCATTCTAATTCATTTCTCAGATCAGAGGAAAAAAATTCTTATATGCATCATTCGCTTTGCGTATCTATTTGAACTTCTCCCCTATTTTTCGAAACGATTGCACTGTTAAGCGAAGAAATAACCTGTCCTTTTAATGTATATTGTGGCAGCCATTTTTCAACTTCTAATCAAAATTAAAAACCAGAAACCATTTGAAACTGACAAAATTAGTAAAAACAATTATGTATTATGTACTACGTAACCAAAGAATTTCAATTCAATTTTTTAAAATTCATTTACTCAACAATGTAGAGATTTTTTTCTTTCTAATGCAGCTGGCAAATAGACCATGATCTTTACAATGTAGAGATACCTCATCCGATTATGAATAGAATCTATAATGTATCCAGATTTAATTCTGCCGATGAAAAATTTCAATTCAAAAGATTCAATTCTAATTCATTTATCAGATCAGAGAAAAAAAAAATCTTACATGCATTATTCGCTTTGCATATTTGTTTGAATTTCTCCCCAATTTTTCGAAACGATTACACTGTCCTTTTAATGTATATTATGGTAGCCATTTTTCAACTTCTAATCAAAATTAAAAACCAGACACCATTTGAAACAGACAAAATTAGTAGAAACAATTATGTATTATGTATTACGCAACCACATAATTTGAATTAAATTTTTTTAAATTCATTTACCCAACAATGTAGAGATACCTCGTCCAATTACGAATAGAATGCATAATCAATTCTGTTGACGAAAAATTTCAATTCAAAAGATTCCATTCTAATTCACATCAGGAAAAGAAAAAAAAAAGGCTTATATGCATCAACTCTCTTTGCATACCTATTAGGGCAAACTGAATTTCTCCCCCATTTTGCGAAACACTTAAACATTACGCGAAGAAATAACCTGTCCTTGTCAGTAAATGAAAAGCATTCCGGCAGTTCTTTATATGGCTATTATCATTTAAAACCGGATATGACTGACTGAGTTTCGTGCCGGATTTTCTAAAGAATGTGGCGTGAAAGTATAAAATGTGAAAATTTGCATGAAAATGGCATCCGGTCTCTCCATTTATACATATATATAACCAAGGTGGAAATCCCGTGGTAATTTATTAGTGAGTTTTAACTCTCTGAGTTTATAGATTCCCTTATATTTCACACCGACCTTCCCCGATTAGTGTTAAATGGAGTCTCTTAAAGAAAATGCAACAATATTACTCTCAGCAAGACTGTTTTTAGAATGGGAAATGGATATCTTAGCATATCCATTTACATTTAAAAGCTTTTATAAGGTGGAGTTGAATGCGATGTTAACATAAAAATGAATTTATTTGTGTTTTGAAACCCATCTGAAGGATGTTTCACATTTCAGGTATCTGAACTTTTATGATGTGTTTACGTGGATGTGCTTTTCTAAATTTATGTATGCATAGTGTTTTAGGTCAAATTCTCTGCATAAATTTTATGTGGTATTTTTTTTTAAATTTATGTGGAATTATATATGCTAAATGGATTGAGAATTGCGTAAATCATAGGTATGATCTATACATTTGGATTATATGCTTTACTATAGTATCAGAAGATAAATATTGAAAACATAATATTGATAACAAAAGCTGTTGGGAATGTTTTATATGTACATATAAAGTGATAATAAAGCTATAAAATTTTTTCATATTATGTCAATTTCAGAGTGGAACAAAGTTAATAGAAAAAAAATTAGCTTCAAAAAGCTATAAACATAAAAAAAATAATTGTTTTAATTAAAACTATTAATTGTAAAAATATTAGATAAGTGTTTCTAGCTGTTGTTTTTGTCTTTTTAATTTTCTATATACTTATATAATGTTCTTTTATATGGCAAAATTGGATTTTAATTGATTTACATCAGGTCACTCGTCAAAGAATAATACAACAATTAATTCAGAATGGCACACTACCAAAATATTAAGAACATATAAAACCTTCCTCATTAAATATACATATATAAATATATATATATATATATATATATATATAAATATATATATATAAATATATATACATAAATATATATACATAAATATATATATATATATATATATATATATATATATATATATATATATATATATATATATATATATATATATATATATATATATATATATATATATATATATATATATATCTTGAAACGATATAAGTCTGAAGTACGAGCGTAACTCTGTGAAACCATTTTAATACACTAGAATTAAATTGTTAGTCTTTTTATCATTTCTATCATCAAAAAGGATTAACAGGTATTGTATACAGATTAATAAAAAATTAAGGATAACGCAAATAATAATGCAAATTATTTTAATTACAATTATTTCTCTTAGAAAAAATTCTAACATTTAATTAAATTTATATTTACATTTAATTAAATTAAATGTAATTACATTTAATTAAATTCTTACAAATTAGTTCTTACATTTATGTTTTTCTGTATGTTGTTTTGTTTTTATGTACCTTTTTAATTCCCTATTTTTTTTATATATTGTTGTTTCATATGTCAAAATTGGAACTCAATACATTTACATCTGGCCACTCGGCAAAGAATAACACGACAATTAATTCAGATTTACGCACTACCAAAATATTATGAATAAATAAACACATCATCATTAGAATTAAAACTTAATAATATCAAAGCAAACAATGCGTGGAGCAAAGTAAGTACAAAAAAAAGTTAGTTTCAAAAAGCTATAAATATTTAAAAAAAATATTTGTTTTAACCAAAATTCTTAATCCATCGAAAATATTATATAAATGTTTCTAGCTGTTGTATTTTGTCTTTTTAATTTTCTATTTACTATTATTATTTCATATTGTTTCATATATATTATTGTTCCATATGACAAAATTGGAAATCAATCCATTTACATCAGGCCATTCACCAAAGAATAATACAACAATTAATTCAGTAATACACACTACCAAAATATTAAGAACAAATAAAAACATCATCATTAGAATGAAAACTTGACAATATAAAAACATTAAAAACTTAAAAAAATTACTCAAGTAAAACCCTAAAAATTAATGATACATAAAAGTCTAACAGGAAAAGTAAATGTGTGCTCAGGACATGAGATACCTGACCATGTAATACAACAGGCAACCATTTCCTCTAATATCCTATTAATGTGGTATCCTATCAATATGTTATGGTGTACATCGTATCAATATGGTATGGTATATCATATCAAGGTGGTATCCCATCAATATGTTATGATATATATCGTATCACAATGATATGGCATACATCCCCATTGATACGATGTATAGTATAAATATGTTATAGTATACATTGTATCAATGTGATATATCAATATGTTATGGTATACAGCTTATCAATATGGTATGGTATATAACGTATCAATAGGGTTTGGTATATAACGTATCAATATGGTATGGTATATATCGTATCAGTGTGATATCCTATCAATATGCCATGGTATATGTTGTATGGATATGATATCCCATCAATATTGTATGGTACATATGGTATCAATATGGTATATGAAGGTATGTATCAACTTCCGACTTGTATCATTCCTATATGTATATATATAGACATACATATGTATATACATTCGACATATATATAGTATCCTATCAAGATATGTATTCAATATCGTTGCAATCTATTAACAAAAAAATATTTTATTTCCTTTTAAAAAGTAGCTTTAATAATACACGATGAAAAGATTATATTAATATACTTAAGTACGTAGTAAAAGAGGAAAACTTAAAACTTAGTTGAACATAGAAAATTCTACATTTTAATGTCAGAGCATCATTTCCTAGCTAGAACGTGATACGAAACCTAATCGCTCTGTGTGGAAAATATATAGGTAGTCGATTTTCCACGAAAAACTCCTATTATTATCATAAAGTTATTTTTGTTTTATATCAGTCTTTCAGTATATAAATTTAAACTATGTATAAATTTTAAAATTTCCACTATTTTCCACTATGTATAAATTTAAAAATCCATCATGGCCACTATATATAATTACTCCAAATTCTTGAACAGCATTAGAACAAAACAATGTTGTAAGCAGCCATTTTATATGCCGCTCATTGTACCCATTTTTGTAAAATTTTCCTATAGAAATTCGTTTTTTTTTTAAAGTTTGAGTACTTTATTTTAAAATAAAATTTTCTGCATGAATGCTTCGATGTATTTTTAAGATTTACGAGCAGGATATAGTCTAAATGGACCCAGGGAATTGCTTAGTAAGAGCAGAGGGCATGAATCATGTGCATATTCCATGTATTTGGAATAAATTCGTTTAAAATTCATTCTTATGGTCGCATCAAAAGATAAATGTTTATGGCATCATATAGACGCCGTATAAAAACTAGATACGTATACATAAAACTGTCTTATTTTCTTTGGCAACAATATATATGTATACACATATATATATATATATATATATATATATATATATTGTTTTGCGCTTGGTACCGCAGGTTTGGGGTTCAGCGTCATGAATGTTTTTGGATTCGTATGTACACATGGATTCGGAGGTGCCATGGATGTTTGTAGTGGTTTGAAATCCACTTTACGCCGTAGGTCCCGGTCTCATTTGACTGTTGAGCGTTGGGCGTAGAGCTGACAACCCTACTCCGTATGAAGAAAAACATCTCTCGTCTCAAAATCTACCAGTAGGTAGACGGCTTTGGCCCACATTTGGCTGTTGAGCCAATGAGGATGATAATATATATATATATATATATATAATGATTAAAACACTAGTAAAACAATGAGTTGTATACATATATATATATACATGTATGCATTTCTACTTCTTCATTGGAGTAATATCCCCATGGTGGGCTGAGGCCGTCTGCCTACTGACAGATTTCGAGTCAGGTGATGTTTTCATTGCACGAGGTAGGGCTTTTAGCTCTATGCCAAATGCTCTACAGTCATATAAAGCTGGGACTTATGGTTTAAAAGGGATTCCGAACCACTCCAAACATCCATGGCTCAGCAGGGAATTGAACACAAAACCTCTGGCATCAAGCGATATATATATATACATATATATATATAATTTTATTTTATAGAGTTATTTCAATTTCATGAGTATGAAAAATATTAATCTTGATGTTCATATTATATTATTTTGTCTATACAACATGCATTCTAAGTATATCTGCTTTTGTAAATATTTGAAAGGATCTTGTAACCATGCTTCCTGGGAAGAGCCCCCCTTGTGGTATTCAAGAGAAGTAGTCGGTATGTTTCGAAAGTCTCATCCGAGAGGTAGTACAACGCGACCAACCACTTCTGTAGAGAAACGTTAAGTTTACAATTTCTCATCTGGAGAGAAAATATATTTGGCTCACCTCATCATCAGTTGTGCCTACAGACTCTAGCCAGGTGCGGAAGTATATTTCGCGCACCCTGCGCGTAGCTGAGTATTGGGTTTTCGGCTTAGAAGTGGAGTCCTACCATGAATCTATAATCATCTGTTATTGTTTTCGGTAACGAAAATAAGTGAGAGATACAAATGTTACTAAAACATTACTTTCTTGGCCAGACCTCCTATATTGCTTCGAATACTGAAATCATGCTATTTCCAATAAGAAGAAAAAACTAAAGAACTCTCAACTCCAAGGGACTAGCCTGAATTTAATGCAGCATTTATTTTTCTCTGCAGATCACACGCGTTGCGTCAACCTTCCGATGATCATATAATTTGTGGTAAGATAAGAGAGCATGAAAAGTCGAGTCATGAATTAATTAACCCCATGGTGAGGAATCGGTGTGAATGGTTCTGGCACAACCCTCTACGTCTCGTCATGACACCAAATGAGTTAAATAAATCTTTTCCAACTGAAATTAGATCAATAATTAGTTATAATTGACGTAAACTGAAATTAGTTTTATTTGACTACCATTTGGTATTGTTGTTTTAATGCGGATGGCTATACAGAGGCAGTTAATATTTATGCCATAAGTAAGGGTTGCACCGCTGTTACTCATTTAGCACTACCCAGGGCCAGCACGTGTAGCTTGAAGATATGCTACAGACGCGAGTAACAATATCCCCATAACGCTCTATGATCCTATTAGACAGGGACCTACGGTTTAACGTGGATTCCGAACCACAACAAACATCCATGGCCCCGCTGGAATTCGAACACAACACCTGTGGTACCGAACGCCAGATCGTTAATCACTCAGACATCAGGCCCCATTTGACTACCATTTAAAATGTGTTATTTGCGAATATATGACAAAAATATGTAATAAGCAGTAGTAAATAATACATTTTCTTCAAGTTCATTACCTTTGCATACAATAATCGTCGAAAAAAATAGAATATCAGCCCAATTTATCTGTAAATTTTTTTTAAAATACCATTGTATCTATTTTCCTATTTATTTCAAAAAAAAAAAAAAAAAACATTTGATAAAAATCTGCCTTCCTATAATCCTCCGTCCTATAAGAAAACTTCAGATGCAAACGTCACTGATACATTACTTTATCCGCCAGATCACCCATATTGTGTCGAATGCTGAAATCGTACTATTTTCGATAAGAAGAAAACGTTGCAGAACCCTCGACTCTAAGTGATTAGACCGAAGTTCAGTGCAGCATCTTTTCAATTCCTTCTATTAGCTCACACTCTCCCTATCTATATCTTGTTTAAATTTTCAATCGTTCATAAAATGCTTTCTATTCATCCACTCAAGTTCAAATACATTTTTTTGAACTTGTAGTGGATGGCACTTGATTTAATACAGTTTTTTCAAATATTAATTCAGTAATTAAATTAAATTAATTAATTTTAGATTTTTTTTAGATTTAAGATGCATATATCTACTTATAGATGGCGCCAGATAAACTTAAAAATATTAATGAAAATTATTTGTAAAGGTCTTTTCTGCAATATAGAGGAAAAAAAAGTAGGAATTGAGTTCAATTTCTTTTTTTATATTACTTGTTTATAACTAACGTAAAATAAATATTTTATTTGACTATCATTTGAAACATGTTGTTTGCGAATATATGAAGTAAATATGTAATAAGCATTAGTATATAATACATTTTCTTTAAGTTCATTACCTTTTATGCCAGTACAATACTCGTCTAAAAAATAGTATATCAGCACAATCTATATGTAAATTTTTTTTAAAATATCATTGTATTTATTTTCCAATTTATTTCAAACTTCAATAAAACGATTTTTCATAACCCTGTTTAACAAAGCTAACAAAACAACAACAAAAAAAAAAAAAAACATTTCATAAAAATCTGCTATAATCCCCCGTCCTTTAAGAAAACTTAAGATTCAAAAGTCACTGAAACATTACTTTTTTGGCCAGATCACCCATATTGTGTCGAATGCTGAAATCGTACTATTTTCGATAATAAGAAAACGCTGCAGAACTCTCGACTCTAAGTGATTAGACCGAAGGTCATTGCAGCATTTTTTCAATTCCTTCTATTAGCTCACATTCTATTGTTCAAATTATCAATACTTTTTATTCATCCACTCAAGTTCAGATAAATTTTTTTGAACTTGCAGTGGATGACACTTGATGTGAATACAGTTTTTTCAAATATTAATTCAGTAATTATATTTAATTAATTAATTTTAGATTTTTTTAGATGTAAGTTGCATATATTTACCGATTGATGGCTCCAGATAAACTTTAAAAAAATGAATGGAAATTATTTATAAAGGACTTTCTACATTATAGTGAAAAAAAGTAGGAATTGACTTTAAAAAAAAATGTTTTATATTACTTGTTTCTTTGAGGATCACACACATAGCGTCAATCTTCTGACGATCAGATTCTTTCTTGTGAGATAAGAAAGCATGGAAATTGAATCGTTAAACAATTAACTCCATAATCTGTGAATGAATCAGTGAGTGACAGAAGCACAAAACAGCATAGCCCTCTACGTCACGTTCAGGCCACCAAATGAGTTAAATAAATCTTTTCCAAATATTGAAAAACGTATTCAGTATTTATTTATAACTAACGTAAAATGAATATTTTATTTGACTATCATTTGAAATATGTTGTTTGCTAATACATGAAAATATTTTGTAATAAGGAGTATTATACATTTTATTCAAGTTCATTTATTTCGTATATCAGTACAACAAGTAATATACAAAAGTTTTTTTTAAAGATAATTCCTACTTTTTTTCACTCTATTGCAGAAAGTCCTTTATAAATAATTTTCATTCATTTTTTTAAGTTTATCTGGCGCCATCTATTGACAGATATATACAACTTAAATCTAAAAAAAAACGTAAATTAATTAATTAAATTTAATTACTGAATTAATATTTCAAAAAACTGTATTGACATCCAGTGTCATCCACTACAAATTCAAAAAAAAATGTATTTGAACATGAGTGGAAGAATAGAAAGCATTTTATGAACGATTGAAAATTTGAACAAGATATATATTTGGGGTAGTGTGAGCTAATAGAAGGAATTGAAAAAAAAAAAAATATCATTGCATCCATTTTCCAATTTATTTGAAACTTCAATAAAACGGTTTTTCATAACCCTGCTTTAAAATGCAAACAAAAAAAATTATCCATTAGATAAAAATCTGTCTCCCCATAGCTTCTCAGTATCTTTATACCCATATAACCCATTCGTATCTCTTTCGTATCCCTTTGTAAACGCATTGCGCTGGCTCCATCGGTTAAATGCAACTTAAGAGGGTTATCGTTCCCACATCAGTTGCATCTGTTGCAACTCTCTTCGGAGGACTTTTCACCATATGGCTTTTCTAATTATATCTTTTCATGGGCGTTTTGCGTTTAAAGGAAGAAAGTGGCTTAAAAGATGTTTAATTTATTTATATATGGTTTACTGAAACAAGTTTTTGGAAATTTTTAATGAGTCATTTTTTTTTATTACTCTTTTGTTAGAGAATATTTTATTTTTATTAAAGTCTAAAATTTGCTTTGTAAGGATTATGATCAGTGAATTTGTATTTCTTTTTATTTCTTTTTTATGAAAGAGATTTGCATATGTGGATTCGGATGATGAGTGTCCTTATTTTGATTGAAATAGGATTGAAGATATTTGGGTTGAAGTAGGATTGAAGCTAATTATATTGAAGTTGGAATGAAGCTATTAGGATTGAAGTAAGATTGGAACTATTTGGTTTGAAGTAGGATTGTAGCTATTTGAATTGAAGTAGGATTGGAACTATTTGGATTGAAGTGGGATCGAAGCTATTTGGATTGAAGTAGGTTTGGAGCTATTTGGATTGAAGGCAGGTTACCTTACAAGGGAATCAAGGATCCATTCTTCGTGATTTATTCATTGTTTTCAGAAATAAATAACGAGTCTACGTTGATTATGATAGCATTTTTGTGCATCCCGTATCGACAACCAGGTTGAGAGGTGGGAGTTTACAGGGTTTTCTCCCATACGAAAAGTACTCCTAAAAAAACTTTTCCCTCTTCTTCCAACAGAAACTTTCTTCATAATTGGCAGCCAAACTCTAAGGATAAATGAGATCGCCATATTTTTCTGAAATGTATGCAAATATGGTATTACATTGTATAAATCGTCGTCTATTTAGATGGCTATGGTTCATTTGCAAGCATTTTAAAAGCTTATAATTATGAATTTTTCACTACAGCAAGACCCAACGCGCTAACTGATACCCGTCACGTGACGAGTTTCAAGTCCTCTGGCTGGCAATCCCGATGCGCACTGTGTTTTATTCGGACTTTGTGTTTCCAACTGTTTCATTGCTTGACTATCCATTGTGGCTTTGAAATGCCTACCATCTGTTCGCAATCACCAAGCATGCATTACTATTAGTGGTTGCAATTTTGAGCATTTATTGTACACATTGAGTTAAAGAAGCGATTCAACTGGAGTCTCGTAACTGAAAACACAGTTGCAAACATAGAGTACGAATAAAACAGTGTGCGCTAGCCAGATTACTTGAAACACATCGCAGTTGGCGCATTGGAGCAGGCTGTCGCGAAAAAAATGGTTAAGTGCGTTCGTTCCTCTTCTCTCACTTCCGACCCTACATTCATGAACTAAAATAAAAATGCATGTTTTAGTACGTTGTGCCACCCCTTAAATTTTGTCCCATGGCCGTTGTTGTTAGTTGATTTTATATATTGTTCAACTGATATAATGATGTTGATTTTATATATTGTTCCTTCCACGAATGCCTTACCAATAGGGTATGAGGCGAGGCAATGATGATGCTAATATAACGTGTTAATAATTGCAATGATGTTGTTAATAAACAATCCTTTTCCTTTCATTTTTTATGTTCGTGCCTTAATGCGCCACTTCCGACATATTTTTTGTATATGAATGTATATTCATATATTAAAAATGTATATTTTAGTAAGTTGTGCCACCCCTGAAGTTAATATAAAACCGTGATCACAATAAACCGCAATGTATAGCCATGTAAAACCGTATAGCAATGAACGTTGAATTACGCTGTATATAGTTGATTTTATATATTGTTGATTTTGTATATTGATTTTATATATTAACCCATGAATGGCGCACTAATAGGGTTATGAGGCGAGGCCATGATGGTATTAATATACAATGTTAATAATTGCAATGATGGTGTTAATATACAATGTTAATAGTTGCAAAGATGATGTTAATATACAATGCTAATAATTTAACTAATGTTGTTAATATACAATGTTAATAATTGCAAAGATGAGGTTAATATACAATGCTAATAATTTAACTAATTTTGTTAATATACAATGTTAATAATTACAAAGATGTTGTTAATGTACAATGTTAATAATTACAAAGATGTTGTTAATAAATAATGTTTCATTTTTTGTGTTCTTGCCTCAATGCCTCTTTTCCGATCATATATCCCTACACAAAAAATCTATACTATATTAAGCTGTACCACCCCTCAAAATTTATCCCCTGACAGTTGAATTACCCTGTATAAGCTATGTATATAGTTCCTTATCAGTTTTGTTTAGATTTTATTCACCAACAATCTTCACATTACATAATACATTTCATTACATAATCAATTTTCTTCACAAAACGTAATAGATTTTTTCCCTTTTTCAATATTGTAGTTAAATTTGCCTTTAAATATTTGATTCAATAATTTAAGGACTAGGTGTCAAATTCATGAAAATTTCAATAACGAAAAAAGTTTTTTTTTTTAACATTTTCAATTATTAATAAGAATTACATTTATGCTTTATTAATATAAGAAAGCAATACACTAGTATATGTGAACCACAAAGCGGTTTATATTTTACTTCAATCAAATTTAATAAACTAAAATCCAGCATAATATAAACAAAGCACTATTTTTAAGCTTGCTATTGAAGACTCTTTTTATCAAAAATATAATTTGTTTATATTATCATACTTCGAGAAATTTCTGTGTTAGTACCACAAATAAAAATCTCTACCATTCAAAATTTATGCTTATTATCTCTTATCCTAGCTCACTTAGCCTTTTAAATCACACCATCACATAATGAGGCTAAAATGGAAAAATATTTAAAAATATTTTATATAGCTTTACTTAAATGCTTATGCTGTCAGCGTTCTGTACATTTTCCCTTTTAAAACGAATGCGATGAGCGCTAAATTTATGAGAGCAAACAATTTTTTCCTAGCCATATCTTTTAAAATATTTCGGCTTAAATTTTTCGTCGTTTAAATAAATGTTCCCCCATACATGAAATTTCCATTTTCTACTTAGGCAAGAAAAAATATTTTTTCGTCAAAGTATAGTTAATAAATATTTATCTCATAAAAGTTGATGCTTTTATCTGAAAGATATTTTCAATGTTTATGGAGGAACCTATTTCGCTTTTTAAAAGTAATATGTTTCGAAAAATTCCATAAATTATTTTCTATTTTAGCGTGATTCTCCAATTATGTGTTTTTGATATAATATGCTTGCGAAATAAATTTAACGGAATGTTTGCGAAAAAGATGTTATTTAACTGAATAGATATTCTTTTTATATAGAATATATTTACAGTGTTCAGTTTTGCTTAATAATTTAAAATTCTTTCTAAATTTTTTTAATATTATTTTTCTATCGATAACAATCTATTGATTGATTATTTTTTCATTTTGCACAGATATAAAAATTGCTGTTATTAATATATTAATGAATGGCAAAGAGGAAATTAATTTTATATGCTCATTGTTTTTTTGTATTAATAAAGTTTACTTCGTTAAATTTAATTCGTTAAATCTATATAGATTTTTGATATCGTTATATTATGCCTTTGTGTTTTTGAAACAGTAAAGTTTCGTTTTTAATTAATACTACATAGATTTTTGCTATCGTTATATTATGCCGTTTTTTCTTTAGATTAATATTACATTGGTTTTGCATATATGTAATTATTCCTCATTTTATAACAGTACATTTTACTTCTTTAAATTAATAATGCAGAATTTTGATATCGGTATGTTATACCTTTGCCTTTTTAACAGTAAGACTTTCTTACATTTAAGTTTCCCACTGTTAGATGCATTATTATGCAACCAGATTCATGATTCAGTGATAAGGTGTCAGGTAGAGATCAAAATAGATCAAGTTAGAATCTGACAGCGTCCGTTTGACTCACTACTAGAAACGAGGCGATTCGTTGACGAGTATCACAATGATAGCTTGGTGAGAGTTTTCTGGGTTTTCTAGTATACATCATATAAATATCTGGGCAATTAATCGTAATTTTCTCTGGCAGGTATTTTCTTTCGCTCACATCTTTCAGTTGGTGGCATACATAAATGGAGCCCAAGGTCCATCAATGCTTAACAAGAAAAATGTATTGGAATACTGTAACAATTTCCCCACGATTAGAGAATCCCCTGTGAACAAATAGCCTTTCTGTTCCCAGGGGAAAGGAATGTATATTCTTTAACAAGAGCAAACTAACGACCTATCACTCAAATCTGACAGCATATAAGCAGTATCGTAGGTATTTATATTGTGTGTAATTAGTGTTTTGTACTAATAAGAACTGTTCACTGAAATCTGACAGCAGATAATCAGTGTTACGGCTAATAATTAGCGATTGTCTGTTCGACCTTTCCAAGTCGAAACAATTACAGATGGACTACAAGATTAGTTGCTGATCGTGACTGGTGATAGACCATAGGTAGAGGAAGTGTCCACTCAAATGAGAAGTGAAGGAAGATGATCTCCTCGCTCGTAATGGATTTTTTTAAAAGTAGGTTTTTGGAGAAGTAAACAAAGATAGTTCTGTGACGAATCGACAAGAAGTATTGTTTTTCTCTTTTCCTGAAAGTGATTGAACATACCAAAATTTCCGCCTGTTTACAAAGTGAGTCCCTTGTGGTTTCGTGTATCACGCCGTGTGATAATTAAGGTCTGCAGCAGACATTTCAATTAGATTTGACGTAGTTTGGAGAACTCTGAATATCTCCGTACTTAGATATAAGTGTACTTTTGAATCAAATTTAATTTTTTATTTATTTATTTATTTTTTTTTTTGGCAAATAATGATTTGCAATAACCAAGAGTTCGGTATATATAATGCTTGTAAATAAAAATTAAAGTGTTGCCATGAACCTCAAATTGGCCCTTTTCTTGAAGCCGTTACAGTTCTAGTATAGGCGAGACCTTACAATATTAATTTATGTTGCTTAATTTACTATCAAATACGTATATGCAGTTAAAATGCGTTTCTATATGAACATTAAAAGTATATATTTTTAAAAATTGTGATGGCAGTTCTTTTTATACTTCTACTTGGATTATACGTGGAGCTCATATTGTATGAAAATGAGTTTTCTCAATTTATTTTTAAAAGTTTTGACTTGTTTCATTAATAATATTTTAAAAATAGAGATTTTTAATCCTCTTTCGTGGTTGTAATTTATATGTAGTTTTTAGAAGTTTTAAAACAAATTACAAAGCAAAACGGATTGAAATTTAACTTCTAGGACAGAAAGACAGTTTCAATTACTGAAATTTAAATCTGGGGGAAATCAACACAATGCAACATTTCTATAAAATACATATACCTAATTGGCTTTAATGAATCAAATTAGCCCCACAGTTTAATTGTCAACATTTGTTTAATTATCAAAGTTTCTGTTCGAATCAAACTTTGTATAATTTTCTTATCATGGAACGACATCTGGAAAAAACAACACCTCTCTAAAAGAAAGACGGAAATGAACGAAATTTTTACAACTCCGTTACATTTAAAATCAAGGCGTAACGGGCCCCTTAAAATGCATTTCCGGAGCCGTCTCGGGAAAATTTTTAATTAACGGCCTTTTTAACGCGCTTTCTGACTCAGTTTAAACAACTCGCATTAATTCTAACCATTTAGCCCGTTTTAAAACACCTCCGGTCTCAAGTTACATTTGTCAACCCTTCCCGTAATTATTAAAACGGCTTTCGCAGGGAGTCTAGGTGATAAATGTCCAATGTCTTAATAGGACTTCTTCGCTTGGAAAGGCAACAAGTCAAAAATAGAATTTTGCAATAGCGCTTATTAAAGTGAAACTGGCGAGCACTTAGCGGGCTTGGCGTGAATTAAAACAGCCAATTTTCCAAAATGTTTTTACTCTTTTACAATGTAGCCCCGCGTTTTAATTAAGATTGGTCGCGTCGTTCTCTGCGCTTGGTTATTCTGCTGTTTTGCTCAGAAAGGCAACAAGTCAAAAGTAAGATTTTTCAATAGCGGTTATTAAAGTGAAACTGGCGAGCACTTAGCGGGCTTGGCGTGAATTAAATCAGCCAACTTTCAAAGTTATTTTAAGTCTTTTAAAATGTAGCTTCTTTAATTTAGATTGGTGGCGTCTTTTATTATAGTAAGTTCTTCTAGTTGGCAACAAATTAAAAATGGAGTTTTGCAAAAGCGAATCAGGCAAACAATTAGCTGGCTTGATATGATTTAAACCCGCCAATCATTCGAAATTTATTTACTCTTTTTCAATGTTTTCTGATTTAATTAAGATTAATGGAATCTTTTTATACTTTTTTAGGTTTTTCTTGTTTGTTCAAAGTTACTACAAAAGTTTTGTGATTATTAATGTGAAATTGGCGAGAAATTAGCTGGCTTGGCGTGAATTAAAACAGCCAATTTTCCCAAAATGTTTTTACTCTTTTACAATGTAGTTCCGCGCTTTAATTAAGATTGGTCGCGTCGTTCTCTGCGCTTGGTTCACTCTTCTGTTTTGCTCAGAAAGGCAACAAGTCAAAAGTAAGATTTTTCAATGGCGGTTATTAAAGTGAAACTGGCGAGCACTTAGCGGGCTTGGCGTGAATTAAATCAGCCAACTTTCAAAGTTATTTTAAGTCTTTTAAAATGTAGCTTCTTTAATTTAGATTGGTGGCGTCTTTTATTATAGTAAGTTCTTCTAGTTGGCAACAAATTAAAAATGGAGTTTTGCAAAAGCGAATCAGGCAAACAATTAGCTGACTTGATATGAATTAAACCCGCCAATCATTCGAAATTTATTTACTCTTTTTCAATGGTTTCTGATTTAATTAAGATTAATGGAATCTTTTTTATACTTTTTTTCATACAGGTTTTTCTTGTTTGTTCAAAGTTACTACAAAAGTTTTGTAATTTGTGCTTTTGTGATTATTAATGTGAAATTGGCGAGAAATTAGCTGGCTTGGCGTGAATTAAAACAGCCAATTTTCCCAAAATGTTTTTACTCTTTTACAATGTAGTTCCGCGCTTTAATTAAGATTGGTCGCGTCGTTCTCTGCGCTTGGTTATTCTGCTGTTTTGCTCAGAAAGGCAACAAGTCAAAAGTAAGATTTTTCAATGGCGGTTATTAAAGGGAAACTGGCGAGCACTTAGCGGGCTTGGCGTGAATTAAATCAGCCAACTTTCAAAGTTATTTTAAGTCTTTTAAAATGTAGCTTCTTTAATTTAGATTGGTGGCGTCTTTTATTATAGTAAGTTCTTCTAGTTGGCAACAAATTAAAAATGGAGTTTTGCAAAAGCGAATCAGGCAAACAATTAGCTGACTTGATATGATTTAAACCCGCCAATCATTCGAACTTTATTTACTCTTTTTCAATGGTTTCTGATTTAATTAAGATTAATGGAATCTTTTTTATACTTTTTTAGGTTTTTCTTGTTTGTTCAAAGTTACTACAAAAGTTTTGTGATTATTAATGTGAAATTGGAGAGAA
Source organism: Caerostris darwini (assembly GCA_021605075.1). Lineage (NCBI taxonomy): Eukaryota > Metazoa > Arthropoda > Arachnida > Araneae > Araneidae > Caerostris > Caerostris darwini. The sequence goes on from BPLQ01012004.1 coordinate 65,591, forward strand.
ATTAGCTGGCTTGGCGTGAATTAAAACAGCCAATTTTCCAAAATGTTTTTACTCTTTTACAATGTAGTTCCGTGCTTTAATTAAGATTGGTCGCGTCGTTCTCTGCGCTTGGCTATTCTGCTGTTTTGCTCAGAAAGGCAACAAGTCAAGAATAAGATTTTTCAATAGCGATTATTAAAGTGAAACTGGCGAGCACTTAGCGGGCTTGGCGTGAATTAAATCAGCCAACTTTCAAAGTTATTTTATGTCTTTTAAAATGTAGCTTCTTTCTTTAATTTAGCTTGGTGGCGTCTTTTATTATATTAAGTTCTTCTGGTTGGCAACAAATTAAAAATGGAGTTTTGCAAAAGCGAATCAGGCAAACAATTAGCTGACATGATATGAATTAAACCCGCCAATCATTCGAAATTTATTTATTCCTTTTCAATGTTTTCTGATTTAATTAAGATTAATGGAATCTTTTTTATACTTTTTTTCATACAGGTTTTTCTTGTTTGTTCAGAGCTACTACAAAAGTTTTATAATTTGGGATTTTGCGATTATTAATTGTGAAATTGGCGAGAAATTAGCAGGTTAGGAGGGAATTAAAATTGCCAATTGTCAAATGCCTTGTGCTTTAATTAAGATTGGCGGCGTCGTCCTCTGCATTTGATTAATTTTGCTGTTTTGCTCAGAAAAGCAACAAGTCAAGAATAAGATTTTTCAAAAGCGGTTATTAAAATGAAACTGGCGAGCACTTAGCGAGCTTGGCGTGAATTAAAGCAGCCAACTTTCAAATTTATTTTCAGTCTTTTAAAATGCAACTTCTTTCTTTAATTAGTTCTTCTTCTGGTTTGTTCAGAATGGCAGCGAGCTAAAAAGGGAATTTTGCAAAAGTGAATTTGACAAACTTTTAGCTGACTTGATGTGAATTAAAACCTCCAATCATTTATTTACATTTTTTTCTCAATGCCCCTTTTGCTTTAATTAAATTTGGTGGAGTAGTTTTTTATATATTTTTTACATTCGTCTTTTTTCTGTTTGTTCAGAGCTGGTACAAAAATCCAGTTTTGAAAGCTATAAATGTGAAATTGGCCAGCAAGTAGTAGGCTTGGCGGGAATTAAATTCGCCAATCTCAAAAATGTTTTTAACTCTTTTTTTTCAATAGAGCTTCGCGTAAATTGATTGAGATTGTAGCTCTTGGGTTTTTGCTAGTTTTTACAGATAGGTAACAATTAAAAAATTACAATAGCTAGCGTTTATTAAAGTGAACCTCGCAAACACTTAGGCAACATAATTTGTAAATTAAAACTGCTAATCTCACAAAATAAATTAACGCTGCTGTGAAGTGTCCTTGGGCTTTAATTAAGATATATATCTGTCATTACATTTTGTTATTTTGCCGTTTTGTTCGTCACCGCAACTTTAAAAATTGAATTTTACCTTTAAGAGAAACTTTTAAAAGGACACTTTGCGTGATTTAAATCCAATAATGTTCCCATTAAAATATTTTTTAAATTATTATATTTAAGAACATATTATTTTAGAACAGTAATGTTACATTTCTACCCCTGGTATTTTATGATTTTGTTTGAAAATCAACATAAATGCAGTTTTTCAACAACTAGCAAATCGCTAAAGCAACTTCAGAAATTTAATTTTGCTTTTATCAGGGCAATTATTAAAATAAAACAATGTGTGAATTAAACCAATAATCTTCAAATCAAAAAATAGTTTTTAAAATATGGCTTTGTGTTTTATTTAAGATCGATAATGCCACATTTCTTATCTTTAGTGTTTTTTGGTTTCGATCAAAAATCAACATAACCCAATTTGGCAACAACTAGCAAATTCAAAAATTGAATTTTGATTTTACAAGGTTCAACTATTAAAATTAAACCTTGTGTAAATTAAAAACAATAATCTTCAAATTAAAAAATACATATTTTTTAATATGGCTTTGTGCTTTATTTAATTTAGTTAATATCAAAGTTCTCACCGTCAGTGTTTGATGGTTTCTTTCGAAAATCAGTATAAAAGCAATTTTGCAACAACTAGAAAATCGCTAATGCAACTTCAAAAATGGAATTTTGTTTTTACAGAGACAACTATTTGTGTAAATTAAAACCAATACTCTTTACATTAAAAAATACAGATTTTTTAATATGGTCTGTGTTTTTTTTTAACATCGTTAATGTCATATTTTATACCTTTAATTTTTTACGGTTTCGTTCGAAAATTAGCAAAAACGCAATTTTGCAACAACTAACAAATCAATTAAAGGGAAATTGATGCACGTTTGTTGTTAACTAAATCAACTAATTTTCACAAATAATTTATTATGTGTCTCTGTATTTTAATCAAATTGTTTTTAACTTTTCGTCCTTAGAGATACAAAGGCAAAATTTAATTTTGTAACAGTGTACGCACTTATTAAGGTGAAATTGGCGCCCATTTATTGTTAGTGGGCTAATAGTCATTTATCCAAACATTTCTTTGGATTCTTAAACTATAGTTTTATATCTTATGTTATTGAAAAAATAGTATCTTTCATACCAGTTAAAGATTCCATTTTTATTAACTCAAAAGGACATGAAATCATTGTACCGCGTTAATGATGTCATTGTATATAACCATCGAGTCTTTATTCAAAATAATTGCCACGATGAATATTTTTAATATAACAGAACTTGATAGGTTTGATACAAATTAAAGCTACTAGTATTTGAAAATGTTTACTGCTTTATTCTGTGCTTTAATTAAAATCGGTGTCTTGATATTTCCTTGTTTATTGTTATTAAATGTTATAGTTTCTTCTTATTAGCGCTGACATATGATCACAAGCAATCTCACATAACAGAATGGGCCTTCGGTAATTATTTTATTGTACCACCAGCAATTGGAACAGCACTTATAGAGATTCTTTCACATTGTTAGAGTATAGGAGGCAACATGTTGTCACATTGGTAGCAATTGGTATTTACGATAATGAGAAGTTGTGTTATTGGACAAAGGCAGGAGGACTAATGTGAATGGATACTTCTACATTGTTCCTCACTACATAGATTCTGTAGTGCGAAGCATATAGTTGATTTACTGTACTGTGCTGTCCTTTTCTGCTTTGCCATTAATAAAATCAAATTTATGTAAAAGAGTTTGGTGTAAATGGGAATAGAAATTTTTGATAGTTAAGAATTTTCATATCTAATGCTTACGTTTACTCTTATAATAAGATGTAATTTCCTAGATTTCCCTATAGGCTAACTAGGCTTCAGCCTAGGGCCTCAATATCAAGAGGGGCCTACATTCAAATTGTTAGCAAAATTAGAATTACACTATTCTAAAAACAGCAAACAATAAAACACTGAAACAAAAATAAGGAGAAATTCGGCATATATGAATAGTAAACAAACATAATAAGTAATTTACAAACTGGGAATGGTAGGTGAAAGGGCCTCATAAGTGGAATAGTCTAGGGCCTGTTTTCATCTAAATCCGGCCCTGGGTATGAAGCATGATATTCTATAAGAAAAAGTATCCTGTTGGTCAAGTGGCTAGCGGTCTGGCCTTTGGTACCACAGGATTCAGATTAGAATCTTGGCGGTGGTATGGATGTTTGCTAGTGGAGGTTTGTTAGTGTTTGTTAGTGGATGTGTGACATTGAACAGTATGTATCGGTCAAATTAGCCCTCACGTGCTAAAACACTGATTGTAGAGAGGCAAACTAAACCAAATCTGTAGCAAAATATGATATATGACTTATAGTTAAATTGATGGTAATATTAGTATGTAAAGTTTTAATATTTTATACTTCTTAATTATTTTAACTTATGCATTTTTTTTATATTTTAGGAACAGCAATTAATAATTTTCTAAATGGAAATGGAAATTCATTAAATTACTAGTATTGATCAACTCGTCTTTGTTCGAAGGAGTAAATAGGTCAACTTTGTTTAAGGAGGTGTACAACGTTGGATTTCTTAGATTAGCAAAAAGTTAATTACTGAGAAGGTGCTTAGTATGGTAAGTCAACCAAAAAAAAAAAAAAAAAAAAAACCTTTATTTATTTTCTACACTAAAAATATTTTAATTTAATTTGCCTGATTAAATTAAAAAAAACTATATAATCGTTTAAACAATCACTAAAAAATTTATTCCAAAGTATCATATTTAATTTAAAATCACTAAACTTTGGAATAGTAATCGAAAAGAATACTCTATTGAATTCTTGGAGAATTAGACTCGCAAAAGAGTGCTCATTTCAGCCAGCATTCTTCACAAAAATTGAATGGATATACTATCACCAAGTTTTTCCCCTTGGGGAATTAATTCAAGTGGACTTACTTGATATTCTAATGTAATATCAGATTAAAACAACTTTTGAAAGATGTATTTTTTCCCTTTTCGTCCCTGTTCAAGGCAGTTAACTACATTGTTATTTAAATTAGAGTTTCTCGCGACAGGAATAAATTATACTTAGAGCAATTTTTCCCTTTAAATTATTCAGCTTCTTCTCTCTAGGGAATTTTAGGGATTTTTTTGTATCACGTGTATTAATTGTTATTCAGATTGAAAGGAAGTTTCTATGAAAGAGATGTCTGCGAAGATACTGATTGGATACTTTTTACGTGTGAATGGTAATCTCGTAAAGGTTTTTTTTTTTAATTGAGGTAATTCATCTTACTAAACCTCTTTGCTGAAATTGAATAACAAGTCTGCTATTTAGTGATTAGAATTAGTTGGAAATACTAAATGATACTATAATGAAAATCTATTTAATATAAATTTTAAAAAAATCCCTGATTCAAGAATATTTTGTTAAAATTGCCATATCTTAAGCATTGTATGCACTTATTAAATAGATTTATTTAACGAAGACTACAATCAAAGTGCCTGTTGTTAAAATAAGTGTATTTTTCTTAAGTAGCCATTCAAGTCTGTTTTAAAGGAGCATTTTTAAATAATTATTGATAACTAATATATTTATCACAGTCCTAGTTTAGCTACTAGCCCGATTCGTGTCTGAGTATCAAGTATTGAAGTTTAATCTGCTGGTGGCTTTGTTGTAGACAAAAGTAAACATCGAGTCTCCTCGTTTCTCAAAAACGGTGAGGCTCGATGTCCTTCAGTATGATGATGATGATGAATCGATGAAGTTTAGCATCTTGTCTCACTGTAGAATTAACTGGTGGAATTTTACCAGATTTTCTCCCATACGATCTATTACTACATCACACCACATCACACTACAACACATCACTGTGCCTAGAGCTGAGTTGCCCCTACACAGTTTGGGAATGATGTTAGTGAGAGTCTGACTGGACTGATGCTCTAAAATCATATCAGACTGGTTACCTACGGCTAAAATTGGATTCTGAACAACTACAAACATCCATAGCACCACCTGGACTCGAACCCGAAATCTTTGGCATCGAGGGCCACAGTGCTAGACACTCGGACATTCAGGCCCCTCGTTTCGGATTACCTCGTTGGAGTTTTCCTGTGTTCTTCCATACGATACTCAAATGGCTGCTAATGCTCACTAAAAGACCTCCTGGAAAGAGGGTCCACAGGCCCGGGGCGTAATGATGTATTTTATATTTATTCATAAAATAATTTATAACGTTTGAAAATAATTATTTGTGATAAATGCCAAAAGTTAAACGTTATTATAATCAAAAGTGTAATTATATCGTAACCTACAATAATAAAATAATTAAACAACCCAAACAGAGTAATGGTGTATTTTATATTTACTGATAAAACAATTTATTACGCTTGAAAGTAATTATTTGTGATAAACGGCAAAAGTTTAAACATTATTATAATCAAAAATGTAAAGAATAAAACTTGTACGAATATGACACTTAAATATTCGTTACAATATGTATGAACATCAATAATTCATACTGACTCACTATTTCCAGAGAAATTTGCACACTTTAACGACACTCATGCTTATCACAGTCCTCATTTTCAAACCTTTCAACACCCACCCACTTTGCAACTTGTTACATAATGTACGAATATCGACTTGCAAAAGGAAAGTCGTAATGCATCCCGGCATGCCACTGAAAGTAATTTTAGTCCACCCCTCATTTCACTTCACTTTCCAGATGAATATGACACCCTTATCCTCTTTACCCAAATGAATCGTCTGACGTACGAACAATATCGAAAGGCCCGGCACATAGCCGAGGCAAGGATAAAGACAGCAATAAATTGGACACGTGCATTTAGGAGAGTTGAGTTATGGAGGTCCTTTTGACCGTTTAGAATAATGAGTGGCCAGGAAATATGGGCACTCGTTGCTCATGTTTGGCCAGATCTTTCGAAATCGGACACTGGAACTGTTCTGATGTTTACAGAGTGGATGGGTCAGATTGTTACGTATTAAAGATACATGGATTTGCTAAGATACTTTTGTCAATTCAAATAAGTGGTTATGTGGATGAAAGTGTTCGATTTTTCGAAGTTTCTAATGAATGCAGGGAAATGTATCATTTTGCATGTTTTATGTAGATAACAGAGCCTGAATGACCGAGTGACTAGCGCTCGGTAACACAGGTTTCGGGTTCGAGTCCCGGCGTAACCGTCCTTTAACCCTTTAAACCGTAGGTCCCGGTCTAATAGGGTCGTAGAGCGTTGCGGGGGCATTGTTACACCGCGTCCGGGGCATATCTTCAAGTTATTCGCGCACCCTGGGTCGTGCAAAGTGAGTAACGTCTGTGCAGCGATTGCCTTAAGACATCCAAGACGTCCATATCTAAGTGTTTTCCAGCTGCATTAGAAGAAAAAAAGAAATGTAAGTAACAGCGCAATGCGGTAATGCAAAAATCAATTGATAAATAAATACTCTTGGTTTGAATAGTTTAAATAAACAATATTATGTACATTAGCATGGTTAAGTATTGTATGGTAATCAATTATTTGATACCATTGTGATCATACCTCACCCTATACACTGGCAGCGGCTTGAAGGCTAACTGTCTAGCGCTCCAGGTCTGAATCCTGCCGGTGGCATGGTTGTTTGTTAATGGTTCGGAATTCACTTTAAGCCATAAGTCCCGGTCTTAACAGGTAGGCTGAAAAGTTCATAGGTTGACACATAGATGGCGCTACTAGTATTAAATCCATATGATTTTTAGTTAGCCCTAACCTTCAAAAAGACACGTGTATAAATTTGACAGCTGTTGCACTATTAGTATGTGAGTTACAGCGTTTTTAGTGAAGTTATAACATTTTTAGTGTTCATCACTTGCAGTCTACTCGGCTGACTATCGATTGAACTCTGGTGTGAAATGATGGAGCCGTGTTTCATCCATTGTTACATTGTTGCGTTTATTACGATTGAACAGCTCCAAACATTGCTTAGAATCATCAATTCGTGTTTTGGGTCGATTGTGAGCTCGCGCGGCACCCACTTTGAACAGAGCTTTCGCATATCCAAATATTCATTAACGATATGTCCAACACGTTCCTTTGATATCTTTAGGGTCTCAGCTATCTCGATCAACTTCACTTTAAGGTTATCAAAAATTATTTTGTGGCTTTTTTTGATGTTTTCGTCGGTAACAACCTCTTCGGGGCGTCTACTGCGTGCATCATCCTCCGTGCTCATTTTGCCTCATTTAACTTTAGCAAACCACTTCTCTACGGTTGATTTTCCAGGTGCAAAGTCCGAATAATGTTCATCAAGCCACGCCTTGGCTTCAAAAGTATTTTTTTCGCCAAAAAAGCAATGCTTTATTAACACACGAAATTCCTTTTTATCCATTTTTTCAAACTAACAAAAGTTGCTTCACTAAAAATGCTATAACTCACATACTAATAGTGCAACAGCTGTCAAATTCACACACGTGTCTTTTGTAGGTCAGGGCTAACTAACAATCATATGGATTTAATACTAGTCGCTCCATCTACGTGTCAGCCTACGAACCTTTCAGCCCACTTGTTATATGACTGTAGAGCATCACAGAGCCCAATCAGACTTCTCACCCACATTATTTTCAAACTGTAAAAAGCCACTCAGCTCTAGGTACAGTGATGTGGTGTAATAGTAGTAGTAGTAGTAGATGACAAACATCTAAAGATCTTTATTCAAGATAGATTTATTTATAAAATTTTAATTTTCAAAAATGATAAAGTAATGTATAAATGAATATGAGATGAAAGGAGGTATTTTAAGACTTCTAATTTTTTATTAGAGGTATTAAAATTTTAAGTGAGTATGCAGTGCAGTGTAAAAAAAGCAATTGATAAATTAATACTCTGGGTTTATATAACTGGGTCGGATTGTGGAGCGATATGGATTTGTTAAGATACTTTTCTCAATTCGAATAAGTGGTTAGGAGGAATGTGTTCGATTTTTCGAAGTTTCTAATTAACGCGGAAAGGTATTATTTTGCATGTTTAATGTACTATAAGTGAGTACCATGCTGAATATACTGGTTCTCGTTAGATCACCGAAGTTAAGCATCATTGGGCGCGGTCAGTACTTGGGTGGGTGACCACCTGGGAACACTGCGCGCCGTTGGCAAATTTGGGACCTGAATGGCCGAGTGTCTAGCGCTCTGGCGCTCGGTGTCACAGGTTTCGGGTTCGAATCCCGGCGGTGCCATGGATGTTTGTAGTGGTTCGGAATCCACTTTAAGCCGTAGGTCCCGGTCTTCTATGACTGTAAGAGCGTCACGGAGCAAAAGTCAGGCTTCTACCTACGGGGTGCTCCATCACAACAGAAGCTGCTTCCTTCCCCTTCAATCATGAGTCCATATGGGCTCGTGGGCTTGGCCAGCCAAGTGGGATAAGAAACAACAACAACAACTATAAGTGAGTGTGCATTACAGGAATGCAAAACTCAATTGATACATTAATACTCTGGGTTTAAATAGTTTAAATAAAGAAACAATATTGGGCCTGAATGGTCGAGTGGCTAGCGCTCTGGCGCTCGGTACCACAGGTTTCGGGTTCAAGTACCGGCGGTGCCATGGATGTTTGTAGTAGTTCGGAATCCACTTGAAGCCGTAGGTCCCGGTCTCATATGACTGTAAGAGCGTCACGGAGAAAAAGCCAGTCTTCTACCTATGGGTGCTCCATCACAACAGAAACTGCCCCTTTCCCTCCATCCATGAGTAGATCACTCATGGGATGAACGTTAACGCACTGCAGGACATTGAGGATTAGTCATGACAAGAAACAATATTACATACGTTAGCACGGTTAAATATTGTATGTTAATGAACTTTTATGTACCATTTTAGCCATGCCTCATCCAATACGTTACTACATATGGGATACATATACATTAACCATGCGTCCTCCTACTCGTAAAGGCTTCAGGCTCGAATCCTGGTGGGGGCATGGGTGTTTGTTAGTAGTTCGGAATCTACGCTAAACTGTAGGTCCCGGTCTAATTATCCTAAAGAGTGCACATAATGGCTGTAGAGCGACAAACCAAATCAGAGGTCACGGACACCGCTGCGGAATGCTCTCCATTGAAGAACTTTTAGTTTACGGTCTTTCATTTCGGGAGGAAATATATTTAACGCAAACCTGCATATTAGTTAGCCTATAGACTCTTACCCGAAGAAGATGTCTATTTTGCGTACCCTGCGAGCAGCTGAATATCGGATTTTCTGCTCAGAAGTGGATTACTCGTATAATCTATAATTATCTATCTTTAATTGTGTTAAGTATTGTATGTTTCTAATTGAATGAATGTGGTGTTCGTGAATGTTTAAATAAAGCTGTGAGTTCTCCAAACACTGCCTCAAGTATTTCAATCCAACCACACCCAGTTACAATCTGGTTGCTCAACATGCACACTACACCATTAAATTCAGGCGAACATTAATTAGAATTTTAATTAAATCTTAATTAAAATCTTAATTAATTAATTCTTAATTAAAATCTTAATTAATTAATTCTTAATTAAAATCATAATCTTAAATTATCATTGCTTATAAGTTCAGAAGAGTACAAAACACGAGCAGATGCAGTTTCAAGAATTAGCATCACTGTAACGTTAAAATAATTATCGACCATACATTTTTCAAATGTTACCATAGACAAATATTTTGCAAGTCGTCATTACTCCGCAAATGCGTTTGAGGGAAAACCGGCAAACTTCCACCAGGTAACAGTCCCGGCTGTGCCATGGATGCTCGGGACTGTTCGGAATCCACTTTGCCGTAGGTTCCCGTCTCATATGACTGTAGAGCGCAGCCCAGTCAGACTCTCACCCCATCTCTCCCAAGATGTATATTGGCAACTCAGCTTTGTGTACAGTGAGGTGTAGTAATAGTACAAGTCTAGTGTGGTGTAGTAATAATAGTAGTACAACTAACGAGGAAGTTGTTGAACATCATAACTTTATCAAGTTTTCTCGTTTTTTGAAACGGTTCTAAAAAAAGCCGCCAGCAGATCAAATCTCAGCTCTAATGCTAACCAGTAGCCAACGTTGCCACTGAGCTACGAATCAGACTAGTAGATAAACTACGACTATAAAAAATATATTAGTTATCCATCATTATTTACAAAAATACTCATTTAAAACAGACTTGAATAACTAAGAACAATACATTTATTTGAACAACACAATTATTGATTGTAGTCTTTTTTAAATAAATCTATTTAACAAAGTACATATAATACTTACTATATGAATATTTTAAGAATATAATGAATCAGTGATTCGTTTCAATTTATATTAAATAGATTTTCATTATACTGCCATTTAGTATTTTCAACTAATTCTAATCACTAAATTGCAGACTCTTTTGCAATTTCAGCAAAGAGGTTCAGTAAGATGAATTACCTCAATTTAAAAAAAAAAACCTATACGAGACTACAATTCACACGTAAAAAAGTATCCTATCAGTATCTTCGCAGACATCTCTTTCATAGAAACTTTAAATCTGAATAACAATTAATACGCGTGATTCAAAAAAAATCCCTAAACTTCCCTAGAGAGACGAAGCTGAATGAGTTAAAGGGAAAAATTGCTCTAAGTATAATTTATTCCTGTCGCTAGAAACTCTAATTTAAATAACAATGTAGTTAACTGCCTTGAACAGGGACGAAAAGGGAAAAAAAATACATCATTCAAAAGTTGTTTTAATCTGATATTACATTAGAATATCAAGTAAGTCTACTTGAATTAATTCCCTAAAGGGAAAAACTTGGTGATAGTATAGCCACTCAATTTTTGTGAAGAATTCTGACTGAAATGAGCACTCTTTTGTGAGTGTAATTCTCCAAGAATTCAATGGAGTATCTTTTTGATTGCTACTTACAATTGGGTCCAAAGTTTATTTATTTTAAATTAAAATATTATTTAGTGATTGTTTAAAAAGATTATACAGTTTTTTTTTATTTAATCATGCAAATTAAATTAAAATACCTTTTGTCTTGAAAAAAAATAAAGGTTTATTTTTTTTTTCCGTCGAATTACCATGCGAAGTACTTTCTTGGTAATTGACTTTTCTTCTATCCTAAGATATTCAAAGGATTAACTATCCTTCTTCTTAGAATAGATAATACTAATTGATCAACCCAATTAATTGAATGAATTTGCAATTTCAAAAAAAAAAATTATTAACTGCTGTCCCTAAATTTTAAAAAGCATTCATAACAGTTATCATAAGTTAAAAAATTAATAAGAATAAAGTATTAAAGTTTTAGGCTTATATATATATTGCTGGGTGACTAGTACTCTGGGCACATGCTTCGGGTTCGAGTCCCATTGGCACAGTGGAGGCTTGTAGTAGTTCGGAATCCACTTTAAGCCGCAGATCCCAGCCTCCTATGACTGTAGATTTGCACAGATTACAATCAGACTTTAAACGCATATCATTCCCAAACTGTGTATTGGAAACGCGGCTCTAGACACAGTGATATGGTGTGATGTAATGTAGTAGCAGTATTAGTAATAGCTATCATATGCGAAAAATCCAGGTAAAATCCACCAGGTAGTTCGACAAATGTGGTAAGATGCTAAACATTATCGAGTCATCATCACCAACCTGACGGGCATCGAGCCTCCTCGTTTTTGAAAAATGAGGAGATTCGATGTATACTTTTGTCTACAAAGAAGACGCCAGCAGATTGAACCTCAGCCCTCAAGCTTACCAGTGGCACACGTTGCTACTAATACATGAATTGGGCTAGTAGCTAAACTAGAACTATGATAAATTTATTAGTTATCAATAATTATTTAAAAAAAACACTCCTTTAAAACAGACTTGAAAGGCTTCTTATTAACAATACATTTATTTTAACAATACGCAAATTAATTGTAATCTTCTTTAAAACAAATCTAATTAATAAAATACATACAAAATACCTCATACAAAGCAATTTTAACAAATCTTGAATCAGTGATTTAAACTTATTTAAAATAGATTTTCATTATATTATCATTTTGTATTTTCAACTAATTCTAATCGCTAAATTGCAGACTCTTTTGCCATTTCAAGCAAAGAGGTTTAGTAAGATGAATTACATCTTAATTACAAAAAAAACCAATACGAGATTGCAATTCACATGTAAAAAGTATCCTATCAGTATCTTCGCAGACATCTCTTTCATAGAAACTTCCTTTAAATCTGAATAACAATTAATACACGCGATACAAAAAAAAAATCCCTAAAATTCCCTAGAGAGAAGAAGCTGAATAAGTTAAAGGGAAAAAATGCTCTAAGTATAATTTATTCCTGTCGCGAGAAACTCTAATTTAAATAACAATGTAGTTAAATGCCTTGAACAGGGACGAAAAGGGGGAAAAATATATCGCTCAAAAGTTGTTTTAATCTGATATTACATTAGAATATCAAGTAAGTTCACTTGAATTAATTCCCTAAAGGGAAAAATTGTTTGATAGTATGTCCACTCAATTTTTGTGAAGAATGCTGACTGAAACGAGCACTCTTTTGTGAGTGTAATTCTCTAAGAATTCAATAGAGCATCTTTTTCGATTACTATTTTCAATTGGGTCTGAAGTTTATTTATTTTAAATTAAAACATGATACTTTAGAATAAATTATTTAGCTATTGTTTAAAAGATTATGTAGTCTTTTTTTTTATTTAATCATGTAAATTAAATTAAAATATCTTTTGTCTAGAAGAAAGAAGAGTTTTTTTATTTGATGAATTACCATACTAAGTATCTTCTTGGTAATTAAATTTTTTCTACTCTAAGAAATCCTAAAATGTACAGATTCATTAATTCCTTAGCATAAAGACGAATTAATTTTCTGCAATTCAGAAATGACAAAAGTTTCCATCATTTGCAGATATTTATCACCAGTTTCGGTGCAGGTTATAAGACCTAATGTCACTTAAGCACTAGAAAATTTAAAGAATTTATCTAGATTGTGCAAATTACAAAGCTCTTTCGAGACTGCAATTCCAAAATCTTCTCCACTGGCGAATTCTTTTGCGCGGAAATCATCTCCCCATGTCTCCTCTTAATATACCACACCACACCCGATTACTGAGCTTAGAGCTGAGTTGTCCCTTTACAGTTCGGAAATGATATGGGTGAGAAGTCTGATTGTGCTCTGTGACGCTCTACCGTCATATGAGACAGGGACGTACGGCTTAGAGTGGATTCCGAACTACTACAAACATCCAAGCACCTACCCGAAACCTGTTGTACCGAGCGCCAGAGTACTAGCCACTTGGCCATCAGCCACTATCCCCACTATATCTTCCACTGTATTTATATCAAAAGTTTCATCTGTTCATTAGTTTTAGTTGCACATACCTCCAAACAGGGAAAGGTATTTCATGGAAATCCTGTATGTCCACCAAAATACTCAATAATAAAAAGTGAAACAGAAGCCAGAAATTCAATGAGTAAAATCAAACAATCAAATCAAAATCATCATTTTTGTGCTGTTTCTATCAACTGCACAAAAAAGAGATTTCAACAGCACAAAAACAGAAAATAATACTACAATAATACCTTTGAAATACATTAGTACTCAATTTCTTTATGAATGGATTTTATTTAAATTTATTTTTAGTACAGTAAAACGGTCCAATTGTCCAAATACAAATGTCAAAATATGCACATACTCATAAATCCCGCACAAATACACATCTCAGGCCATTTGACAAAAGATACAAATTAGCAGTCACATAGATATGCCTTGAAATATTTCATTCTAATCGGAGAAAGGCTGTCAATAGAAAAAGGGGAACATTGATTTACATGGCCAGCCATTCCGAAAGCATCAAATAAATCATATTGGTTTTTTCCCACACCATAACTCACTGCATCCCCTTCTTCGCGTAGGGGGTGGTGTTTTATGTGAAGGATGGACACCATGCGTTGTTACCATCAGACCGTCTAATATTTTTTATACATTGCACCTCAACGTTATTCAGAGAGAAATGAGAGTCAAATGTTGCAATTCGTTCTTTGCGCTTTGTGAAGAATTATTTTTCAGAAGTTTGTCATGAATGTGAAGTAATTGTCCTTGCTAATTGGCAATTAGTCTTCATATATTTTTTTCTGTATATCGGTGGACTTCATGGACGGCTCACTGCCGGGTGATTAAAGAAAAGCTTTGTCTTACAGGATGACTGTTTGGGATGACTATTCACATTTTTACTTATGTGATAGACGATTCAGATGTCTAAATCACAATAAAATCCTCTCCTGGTTGTCAACGTGATTGTAACAGATGCTGTCAGTGGATTCCAATCTAGGACATATTTTAGCTTCTTAATTTTTATCAACAAATTAAATTGAATTTGTGATCTAATGATAGAACCTGCAAATTAGTATGAGTGAAAAAAATGTTTTTTTTTATGTACATGCATAGCGTCTCATACTCATAGTGTTGTCCGTGAGACATGTCTCGTACTCATAGTGTTGTCCATGAGACATGTCTTGTACTCATGCCGTACTCAGAGTGTCTTTTTTTTATGTACATGCTTTTTTATTAGGCATAGTCCTCTCATGCATAATACAACAAGTGATGAAGGGTGAACATTGACTTTTAGGAGGACTTCCAATCCTAATTGCACCCTTATTTGTGAGTCGTATGGTAGAAAATCAGAAAGCTCTCTTCAAAAAGTCTGATTTTCAATACGATAATTTTATACTTGACGTCCTAATTCCCATCAAATCCCATAGTTTCTGAATTTAGTGATTTGGTTCGTCACTTTTTGAACACTTTAGGCGAATTAGACCGGGACCTACAATTTAACGTGAATTTCGAACCGCTCACAAACATTCATGCCGCAGCCAGGATTCGAATCTGTGAATGTTATGGATATCTTCAGCGGATTCTATCTGTATGCTTGCAACACACATAACCACTGGGTAACAAATTAAAGCTCTAACATAAATGGATTATATTTCATTACAGGAAATGACTGCGTATTGATCCCCTCTTTAACAACACGGAAACTACTTAAAGTATACAAAATAATGGGCGGTTTGTTTATGTATTGTAGATTTGGCTCGTTGGGTGTATTTCTGGTTTTAAAAATTAAATGGCTAAATTAAATGCCAATTTTATTCATTAAATAAATATTTTATTCATTGAAAATCAATTTTATTCATTAAATTGATTAAATAACTTGTTAGTTTTATTCATTAAATATATTTTTTTATTCATCAATATACATCATATTTTGACGGCAGATTAAAATATGGCGCACTATGTGGTTTTAGTTTAATGAAAATTAACGACACATATTAGAAAATATATTAGTCCATGTTTTTTAAGCTACCTTAATAAGAGATAAATACTTTGTCATTAACATAGTAACATAGATTTATTGTATATATATATCTATATATAAAACAAAAAACAAAACAAAAAAATAACTTTGATATATATATATATATATATATTTTCACAAACATAGTTTTATATATATATATATATAAACTCATGTTTGTGAAAATTGCAACACCATGAAGGAATCGTCACAATTGAATGAAATTTAATACACAGTTGAGTGGTAGTAGTACAAATAAATGATTAAATCTTCAAAGCAAACAAACAATAACAAGAGATCGGAATCAGTATTTTGTGTAGCCACCACGGGCCGCAATAAGTGCTGTTACACGGCGTGGCATGGAGTCAAACAAATTTTGAATGTCTGCCTGAATAAGAGCAATCCATATTGTTTGTATGCGCACCCAAAGTTCGTCTGCAGAAGCAACATGACGAGGATCACGAGCGAGACGCCGACCAACGAAATCCCACACATGTTCAATCGGCGACATATACGGGCAATACGAAGGCCAAGGAAGAAGCTGTACCTGCCGCGTTGCAAAGAAGGATTGAAGAGTCCTAGCGATATGAGGGCGGGCATTGTCCTGTTGAAATACAGTGCCTGGCAAGCTTTGAAGGAAAGGAACAGCTTGGGGCTGTAGAACTTCTCTGATGTACCGGTTGCTGTTCAGATTGCCCACAATTCTTAGCAATTGAGATCGTCCATGATATGCTATGGCACCCCAGACCATAACTCCGGGTGTTCGTCCACTGTGGCGTTCGACAATGCACTCCGGAAGGTGGCGTTCACCGGCATAGCGTCTGACACGAATGCGGCCATCAGGGTACCACAAATTAAAGCGGGATTCGTCAGAAAACACGACAATGCCAATCAGCACGCCAGTCTCTATGCTGAGGGGCCCATTGTAGCCGCAGGCGGCAATGGTTTAGCGTGAGAGGGATCCTGTATAATGGTTTTGCGCGCAGTCCACGCTGCAGCAGACGTCTACGAATTGATGAAGAACACAATGAAACACCTGTAGCTATTGACCACTGTGCTGCCAATTGTCTAGAGGAAGCTGTACGGTCCGTCAGCGCCATGCGGACCAGGTGTCTATCATCGCGAGCTGACGTCACATTTCGGGGCCACTCTCGGATTTCCGAATTGTCCGACACTCGTCCGTCCACTGCTTCCAAAGACACATAACTGTGCTGCTGTTACGCTGCGTAAGATAAGATATATGCACGATAAGACAATCCAGCTTCAGACAAGGTCGATGATTCTCCCCCGTTCAAACTCTATAACTTGTTCAAATCTCGCTCTCTTTCGTCGAAGAGGCATAAGTAACGATTGAGCTAACGTTTACCACTAGCAGATAACCACTGATAACCATACACGCCTCGCTACAGCCGTCTATTTATTCGGATCCATCCGCCGTTCATAGTGCGCTGCTCAGCATACGCGCGCGCAACGGATTTGAAATTCTAATAATTTGGTCTTTTTGGTCATTGAAATTCTAATAATTTGGTTAAATTTATCTTCAATTTTTTTTTATCATAGATTATTTTATTATTATAAAGCATCAACGAAATATTTTAGAATACTTCAAAAGTATTTTTTCCTGGGTATGCTCGTGGTCAATGTGTATTGTTACAATTAATTATTGTAAGCATTAAATATTAGTCCATTATCTATTATATATTATGGACTAATATATCCATCCATTATATTATATAGTCTATTATATATTATGTAGTCTATTGGCTATTATATATTAGTCCATTATCTATTGTATATTAGTCTATTATCTTCACAAGTCTTTTTATTCTTGTTCTATGTTGTTAATGCT
Organism: Caerostris darwini; assembly: GCA_021605075.1. Taxonomy (NCBI): domain Eukaryota; kingdom Metazoa; phylum Arthropoda; class Arachnida; order Araneae; family Araneidae; genus Caerostris; species Caerostris darwini. The sequence goes on from BPLQ01012004.1 coordinate 83,158, forward strand.
AAGCAATTTTTTCGGCATCAGAGATCAAAAGCCCCAATGTATTTAATTATGTACCTTCTCTTTCGCCATCTGACATTCCATGAGACACAAATAATCTCTCAAAGGTATTCAAGGCAAACTAACGGCATCAGACGTAAAATATCTGGAGAGTAAAGGATTTAAAAGATCAAGGCTGGTGAAAATGCAACATGTCAGTTGCCTTTGGACAGAAAGGTTGAAAACTCATGATAATTTTAACTCTGAAATGGTTGCCGTGTATATACTATACGTCAATATGTGCAGGGTGATTCAACGATCATGAGATAAACTTTGAAGGGTGGTGCAGCGTACTAAAGCATACATTTTGTGTATAGGAATGTATGATAGTAAATGATTCGTTGAAGCACTGTATCCAAAAAAATGAAACAAGAAAAGAATATCATTGTATATTTACAATATCATTGTAAAGTTCTTCTTTATTCAATGTTTACAATAATTGGCCAGAATTGTGACCACCAATACTAATACATACTTGGTTGAAGAAATGATTGGCTACCAGTTCCAAATATGCAGACATTTCGCGTACGTTTGCAGCCAGAATGTATAGCAGAGCAACGAGGTCCTCAATTGAGTCAACTGGATTGTCGTAAATGAAAACACATTTGCAAAAAATGAAATAAGAATAAATTAGACTGCACATCGGGGTTGTCGACAAGAAGACTTGAAACTCGTCTCGCGACGGTGTGAATTGTGTCTAGCTATTGCGAGAAACTTTGTTTGAGGATGGGTTCTATCCTATACACTTCACTACTGACCATACATTCGCATCCAAAAAATATTTCCATTCGCATCCAAATATTCCATTCCCATCGATGTTTTAATAAGCAAAGCTTGTCCCATGACTTGCTGAATTACCTGTATACGTATATATAATTAATTTATCATTACCATTAAACTAAGATTCCTAAATAGAAAGAAGTTCCTTTCTCCCAATCTATATAGGGATAAAATCACTAAAAATACACGAGAACGAACCACCACCAATGAGAATTTACAAAAGAATCTTGAGAGGGAGGGTAAAATGTTCGATATTTTTTTTTTCAGTTTTCAATAATAGGCCTGAAATTCTCAACAACCGCCAATAAATCTCAGGTCGTCAGTGTATAGGATACAAATTAGCGGCAGACCACGCAGCCACACATGCAGCCAACGAAATATTTTACCCTAATCGGACAAGGCCTGTCAATACAAATAGGGGAGCGTAGATTTACTTTAAATCGTAGGTCCGGTCTTATATGACTGTAGTCCGTAGAATGGACAGCCCTAGCCCTTAAAAAGAAAACATCTCCTGTTTTGAAATCTGCCAGTAGGCAGACGGCTATTGTTCAACATGGACTGTAATGCCAGGAAGCTAGTTAACATAATTTTTTCAAGTTCTTCTAAATTACAGGCTTGATGAACTACATATTTGGAGGGTTTAGTTTGTATTCTACAGTCAGTTTTTGCACACTTTGGAGTAATTAGATCGGGAGCTACTGTATAAAGTAGATTCCGAACTACTAACAAAACATCCAGGCCATCTCCAGGATTCAATGCTGAAGCCTGTGTTATATATATATATATATATATATATTTAATTTGTCATTACCAATAAACTAATATTCCTAAATAGAAAGAAATTCCTTTCTCAAAATCTATATAATCATAAAATAAATAAAACCACTAAAACTAAAACTACTCAAGAACGAATCCCCACCAATGAGAATTTACAAAAGAATATGAAGAGGGAGGGGAAAACATTTCGATATTTTTTTTTTAAGTTTTCAATAATAGGCCTAAAATTTTCAACAACCACCAATAAATCTCAGGTCGTCAGTGCATAGGATACAAATTAGCGGCAGACCATGCAGCCACACATACATCCCACCAAATATTTTACCCTAATCGGACAAGGCCTGTCAATACAAATAGGGGAGCGTAGATTTACATCCCGAACCATTCCGAACGCATCCCATAACTCATATTCCCTTTTTTTCCCTTCCACCCCTCCATAACTCACGACCACCCCATTTGGGGCCTGAGGGGCCGTCCCTTACATAATGCCCGGAACCGCTTGTGAATAATTGGAAGACGAGCACAAAGACATGGAAGGGATTCTTTCCCTCCCTTCACATATTTCGTCCCTTTTTTGAACGATGCTTTTGGCCCCCGAAAAGGCAGCAACTGAATTATGGAGTCAAAATATTAGGAAAAGGTACCACAGGAAAAAGGATGCTGTAAAATATGGCGGGGATTTGTTATTCTGGTTTGTGCTTGACTCTTAAACGATTGCATGGTTGGTCTTTTTTTATTTGTTGTAAGCAGTGCAGTTTGTCATGGCTTGTTTAGTTTGGAGACTTTTGCAAATTTTTGGGTATCCATTATCTTATTAATATCATATGACTAAATGTGCTGGTTTAATGTAATTGTATTTTATTGACGGTTATTATGTAAAATTCGTCAACAAGTGTTAGTTTTCACAATGTAACGTTATGTAACGCTTAACTTGAAAGCGTTTTACTGTTAACGGTTAGATAAAATTCGTCACGAGAACTTCAAACCACAATGCAGCATTGTATAACACTTTAATATGAAGGCCTTTTACTGACAGTTGTTAAGTAAACACTAGCAATTGCATAACTCTTTAGTTTGAAAGACATTTGTTGATAGTTATTGTTAAAGCGCTTTAATAACGCTTTAATTTGAATGTCTTTGCTGATTGTTGTTCATCATTCGTTGAAATTCATCATGAAAATTTCAAACAATATTTTGTTACTAAACATCATTATATCATCCCCTCCACACATATTTCGTCCCTTTTTTGGACGATGCTTTTGGCCTCCGAAATGGCAGCAACTGAATTATGGAGTCAAAATATTAGGAAAAGGTACCACAGGAAAAAGGACGCTGTAAAATATTGCGGGGATTTGTTATTCTGGTTTGTGCTTGACTCTTAAACGATTGCTTTTTTTATTTGTTGTTGCAGTGCAGTCTGTCATGATGTGCTTAGTTTGAGGACCTAACTTTGTTGTGGATTTTTGGGTATTCATTATCTTATTATTATATGAAAAATTTGTTGGTTTAATGTAAATACATTTTATTGACGGTTGTTACTTAAAATTCGTCAACAAGTGTTAGTATTCACAATGTAATGTTACGTAACGCTTAACTTGAATGCCTTTTACTGATAATGGTTAAGTAAAATTAGCCACGAGAACTCCAAACAACAATAAAGCATTTCAAAATGCTTTAATTTGAAAGTCTTCATTGTTTGCTGTTAAGAAAAATCGTCACTAGAATTTAAAACGGTTTTTTTATACGATACAGTATTACATAACGCTTTAATTTGAAAGCTGTTTACTGATTGTTGTTAAGTAAAATTGGTGACAAGAACTTCAAACGATTTTTTTTACAATACACCATTACATAACGCATTAATTTGAAAGATTTTACTGATAATTGTAAAAGTTCGTCAAGAGAATTTCAAATAAATTTTTCAATACATCATTAGCTTGCATTGCATAATGCTTTTATTAACAGTTGTTAGTATAATTCATCACGAGAATAGCAGACACAGAATTTAAAACTATATTTTTTGTAATGCATCATTACATAACTCTTTAGTTTGAAAGCTTTTACTAATTGTTGCTGTTCAATAAAATTTGTCACTAGAATTCTAAATGATTTTATTTCTTACAATGATTGCCTTTGCCAGTGCCTTTTTAGAACAATGTCTGAACAGCAACTGAATTATGGAGTCAAAATATTAGGAGAAGGTAGCAGAGGAAACAGGATGCTGTAAAATATTGCGGGGATTTGTTATTCTGGTTTGTGCTTAACTCTTAAACGATTGGAAGGTTGGTTTTTTTAGTTGTTGTTGCAGTACAGTCTGTCATGGTGAGTTTAGTTTGAGGACATAAAATTGTTAAAGAGTTTTGGGTATTCATTATCTTATTATCATATGAAAATTTTGTTGGTTTAATGTAAATGTATTTTATTGATGGTTATAACTACTGTGCCCCAAAAGTAAGACCAATTATTTTTTTTTTTTAAAAACTCTTTATTTCACCGCCTTCAAAGTAATCCCCTCCGGACACAATACACCTATGCCAACTTTTTTTCCAATACTCAATGCATGCTAAAAAGTCATCGGCAGGGATGGCCTTCAAAGCGCGCACCGATTCACGTCGAATTTCTACAATCGACTCAAAAAGGTGTCCTTGGAGTGGTCTTTTGAGTTACGGGAATAGCCAGAAGTCGCACGATGTTAATTCAGGTGAATACGGTAGTTGTTGAACGATATGGGTTTCATTTTTGGCGAAAACGTCACGAAGATTCAATACAGTGTGAGCTGGCGCATTATCGTGATACAAATACCAAGAGTTGTCTTTCCATAAATGTGGCCTCTTTTTGCGAATAGCTTCACGCAAACGAAACATAACACTCAAATAATATTTCTTGTTGACAGTTTGACCCGGCGGAAAGAATTCATAATGCACCACACCATCGTAATCGAAGAAAACAGTCAACATTACCTTGATTGTAACCTGTAAACCATGTAAAGTAATTTTACAAGTAACGTTACCTTATGATGTTTTACTGATAAATGTTCAATAAAATTCAATGACAATGACAATATAGCATTGCATAACGCTTTAATTTGAGTCTTTTACTGATAGTTGTTAAGTAAAATTCGTCACAAGAAAAAGAGAAATGCTTTTAGCTTTGAAAGCTTTTACTGATAACTTTTAAAAGTTCATGACTAGAACTTCAAACGAATTTTTCAATACAGCATTAATTTGTATTACATAACGTTTCTATAATTTACAAAACTTAATACAAATTTAATAATAATAAATTAACATTATTTATTTATTTTACACTACACTTTTATAATTTACAAAAGTTTTCACAAATTTAATAATAATAAATTTGCATAACTTATTTTTTACTTAACGCTTTTATTGAATTTTACTTGATAGTTTTTAAGTAAAATTCCTCACGAGAATAGCAGAACAAAATTTTAAACGATATTCTTTTGGCAATACAGCTTTGAATAACTATTTAGTGTGAAAGATCTTTGCTGTTTGTTGTTGTTAAATTAAATTTGTCACTAGAATTTCAAACAATTTTTATTTTTTACAATGCATCAGTGCATAACGCTTTAATTTAAAGGCTTTTGACTGATTGTTGTTAAGTAAATTACGTAGATTTCGAGACATCGAGATCGCTGACGGCAGATTTCGAGACAGGAGATGTTTTCTTTTTGCTGGGTAGGGTCGTCAGCTCTACTCCCAACATTCTATAGTTATATTAGGCTGGGATCTATGGCTTAAAGTGGATTCCAAGGTCTTAAGCACCCTGTGCATAAATAGTCAGTTATCCAAGATTCTTCTTGCTAAGTGGTAATTGCCAGTTCTAGATTCCTAATCTGTCCATGATTCCCTCATGCTCACCAAATTGGTCTTGTTGAGTCTTATTATTGTTGTGTATATGACTTAGGAAAACAAGTGTCCTGTAAATATTCAAATGAATGTTCTGCCCTAATATTTTTTTTTCTCCAGAAGTAGAGAAGACCACATAATCTAATGCTTAGTGGCTAACATTTGCCAATAATAAATTATTCTTTGCTTGATTTTTCTTCACATTTAGTTTGGGCCATTTTAAGTAAATTTTTTTTTCATATATACATTATGTGATAGTTTTATATAATATTTCTTTTTTTTTTTTTTTTTTTTTAATCTGTTGCATGCAATGCCATTATATATAAATTTTTGTTTTCTGTGTTACTTGTGTTTGTTTTAGAGGCATTATTAAATTTACTTGATTGAAATAAATAGTTTAAGGATGTTTCTTAAATGTTAAAATGATTGTTAATAAAGCTATTAAAAATATATATAAAATTGCAAAGTATTGATAATATTTTTTTTTTATTTAATGGCCAACAACTATTATATAAAACATAATTAGGAAATATTATTTTAACAATTGGTTCAATGCTACATTTATTATAATCATGTATTGAAATGTGCAGATCTGGTAATAAAAAAACAACAACATGAGATTAGGTAATTTATGTAATTTTTATTTTCCTATATGCAAAAGATTACAAGGAAAAAAATATATATTTCATCCTTCCTAAACTGTTAAAACATAAAAAATCTCATAATATCTTATGATATATGACTGAAACATTTTGTTGAAAAAAGAACGCAAGCAGTGAGCAGCAAGTAAATGCACATGTAAAATGATGTAGAATTGTTTAAAATTAAATTATTTAAATATTTCCACCTCTTAATCTTAAATCCCTACAAAAGTCTATGGCATCGCCTGGACACTAATCTGAAACCTGGGGCACCGAGCGCCACAGCGTTCATAGAGTGATCAGATTCATAGCATACATAAATAAAATAAGAGGCCCACTGATGTTAAAAATATGTGGCTGCTGCACAAGGACAGTTGCTTCCTGTTTAAAGTTGGATCTTCTACTACATCTCTGCCGTTTGCATGGATGCTTGTGAGTGTTTCGGTATCCGCGTTACACTGTAGGTCACGGTCTATTTAGCCTAAAATGGCTGTGGAGCGACAAACCAAGCCATACTTTAATAACGAATGCGTGGTCTAAGTGCTCGTTATTTGAAACAACAAGAGCTACTGTGTAAATTGCTATAAATTAAACAATTTATGGTAAAATGTGCTTAGTTTCCATACAATGCAAGACTCCATCCATTAAGAAGAAGTAGGGGAACTTACAATAATCATTGTTCTTTTCCTTTCAAGCGAAAGCACTAAAGCGTTTTGGATCGTCCAGAGAAAGTTCTCCGTGACTCCTAAAATATTTGGGTCTCGTGATAAGCTAAACGTTGTAACATGGGGATTGCCATATCGCTCTTTGCTTTGTTATCGGCGAAGCATAAACGTCGAATCAAGTTTTAATACCCAGAGTTTTATAGCAATGTTCTTTACGACTCAATCTGCTGATTTGGAAGATGAACTGGTGCGGTCGCCATATTTGGCCACCATTTAAAATCAAAAATTTATTAGTGTTTTATCACAGAGAGGTCGTTTGTGATTGATAGTGGTATACCATAAATAACGTATTCATTTGATTGTGATGATTCGTAATTTCGCAATCGTAGAAAATACTATTTGGGGCCTGATGGCTGAGTGAATAGCTCTCTGGCACTCGGTGCCACAGGTCTCTGGTTCGAGTTTAGGCGGTGCCATGGGTGTTTGTAGTGGTTCGGATTCCACTTCAAACAACAGGTACCGGTCTAATATGATTGTAAAGTGTAGGGCTGACAAATTAAAAAAATATGTAAAAACTCCATAAAAAACACCCCCTGTCTCGAATTCTGCAATAAGGCTGACGGCCTTGGTCCACCATGGAGCTGTTGCGTCAATGAAGAAAAAAACAGTATTAATTTACTAAAAATAGTATTAACATCATTTCAGAAAGTACATTTTGCAATGTATTGCAATGTAAAGTACGTTAAAAAATATTATTTACTTGATATATCATATCATATATAGTATAGTATATCATTATTTGCAAAACTACTGAATAGATTGAAATGAAATTATATATAAATAATATAGTAGTACAATAAAAGATAAAATTAATTTGAACAATCACACATTATTCTACCAAACATTCCTCAGCACAGTAAATATTATAAGAAAGCTAACAACACAAAGATTTCATTCAGAGAAATATTTCATGTTTATTTCCAAAATATTTAAGCGGTTGTTATTACTTTCCTATTTGACCAACAAAAGACCGCACATTCAAAAGTCATATTTTATTCTTGCAGAAACAAACAATTTAATGCTTGACATTACCCTAGTTCAAATACATGTTTTTATTTTACTTGTAATAGAATTCTATAACTTTTTTAAACATTTCTAGCTCGTTCAAGCAAGCTCAAGCTCCTACATACGCTTAAGCATCAGCTCTTCAGGTGCCATTTTACATTTGTTAATTTAAATTTTTATTATATATAGTTTATATATTCAACATTTTCGCTATTTTGGTTTAGGGGAATTTTTTCTCATCTTACTTCCGCTATAGCGTAAAAGAGAGAAACATCTCTTCAGGTCTAGAATCGAAAAAAAAAAATGCCAAATCCATTGTAACATCAGAACAATAGAGGTATAGTCCTATCTGACAGTTATATAGCTGTAGATTTATATTGAAAATATGGCAATTTATGGGTCAATCGTACTTCTACAATAATTATATTTTCAGACACTGCATTGATGGATTTGAGTCAGTGGTGAAAGATGAGTTGCGATTGTCTTTAAAGATATGCTTTATAAGTCTTTGATTTGGAGATCTGGCTAGACAATTCATCCGTTAAAATTCCTCAATGCCCAAAAATTCGCCAACCATGTGATGACTGTGTGGGCACTCGTTATCTAGCGTTAAAATGAAAGCAGGTCTGAAAATAGGTCTCCAAGGTCTCCAGGTCTCTAAAAATAGGTCTCCAAGGTCTCCAGGTCTCTAAAAATAGGTCTCCAAGGTCTCCAGGTCTCTGAAAATATGTCTCCAAGGTCTCCAGGTCTCTAAAAATATGTCTCCAAGGTCTCCAGGTCTCTAAAAATAGGTCTCCAAGGTCTTCAGGTCTCTAAAAATATGTCTCCAAGGTCTCCAAGGTCTCCAGGTCTCTAAAAATAGGTCTCCGAGATCTCTCTCTAGGTCTCCAAGGTGTCATCCTCATATTTCACAGTAATCACAGAGTCCCTGACAAAAGCATAGACGTATATTCGCTCATTTAACATGTTGCCTGACCAGACCATTAAACATTCACTGACGTATTGGTTTCCTTCTCGGAAAGCAATTAATTCCTTACACTGTTTTTTATAAGATGGACATAAGAATGGCATCACATTTCAGTCTCTTACTATTTCCACTTGAACCATCCTTGTTTATGCATTCTCACTCACTCTTACGTCATTTCATGTAAGTTCATTTCATCTTCAAAACTTTGAAGATTGACCATTTTAGCAATTTATTTTTAATTTCGTGAAATGCTGCGAAAAAAAAAATCTGTACAATATTTGTCAAGATAGTTGAGCAAATGAAATCGACTTTTAACCATGCCATTTTGAAAGATTCTTCTGCTTCTCCTATATATATCACTCTCACACACGTACATGTATTCGACATTACAAAAGTTGTATCTTTCTTATGAAGCATCAATATTTCTTACTTTTCATTCAGTGCTTTTGGATAAAAATAGATGGATATGAAAATTATCTTTAATTTTGAATTTAATATAGAACATATTATATTTGCATCAAGATATATGTACATAAAGTCATGCTTATAAGAGTTTGTGTATAACTCGAATTAGTCTATGCCAGTAAAAAATATTTCATTTGGAATGGAAAATATCCCTTTCTTCTGAAAATCTTTCTTCTTTATGCAATACATTTTTAAAATTATTTGAAAGTTAAATTATTCGAAGTTTTAAAGTTATTTTGAAATTATAAAACAATGAATTTTAAACTAATAAATGTTGATTAAATAAATTTAATTTAGTTTAAAATAGAGAAGTAATTTTATCAAGTGGTTTATTATATTGGTTTATATTAAAATCAAAAATGTTAACTTATGTCCGTGTGAAATAAAATATTAAGTTATTTATTTTAATCTTTTCCTAAAATCTTCTATTTAGTTTAATGGTGCTATAAAATTCACTAATTGCATCTAAGTTGCATGGTCAGAGTTGCCTGGTGAACAGCACACTGGGGTTCTGAACTAAGAGAGTGGCGTTCGAAGATTCCGTGCTTGTACCGAAAATGACATGATAAATCTTTTGGCCGGAATATGTACAGTTCGAGGAATAGGATGAGAAAACTCCAGATGCTTTACGTGAGGGTACATGTTCAAATTGCAGGAACACATACGGATTCAGTGATAAATAACATAAATAATGTTTAATCTGCTATTTCACTGCCATCCTAGTGGACGGCGGCCTGACGGCCAATTGGCTAGAGCTCTGGACTTTGGTACCACGAGCTTTAGGTTCGAATCCTGTCTGCAGCATGGATGTTAGTTAGTGGTTCGGAATCCATATTAAACAGTAGCCTAAAGTGTGCAAAAATTGACAGTAGAGCGACAAACCAAACCATGCTATTCTAGTGGTAAATGAGTTAGAACAAATGCACCGAGTATCTAAATTTTTCGTGTTAGTATGATTTGAATTTGATATTCCTTCTCTATAACCTGTCTTCTCCTTCCCAAAGAAACAAGTTCATTATTTAAATGCAGTTATAAAAATAATTCCCTTTCACTTTATTTAAATTCCTACTTGGAACAGACATTACTCCTACCAAAGTGAAAATTCTTTCTTCAACTGACTTCGTTTACATATAAAAGAATAGTTATGGCAATTCGAGACAAAAAGAGAACCATGATGTTAAAATTTATTAGCCAAATGCAACAGATATTACTTCCTGCATCAGACCAACTTTACTTTTCATACATTTGTATATTTGATCTTGTTTTACAGATGATTTAAAAAGAAGTGTAGGAAATATTGGAATGCTTTTTATTATAAATAGGGGAGCAACAAGAGGCTAGCATGAAAACGATAGATGGTTTTTATAAAAAGGAACTGCAGTATCCTGGCTAAGGAGTCAGAACAAAGATACAGGAATCCAAAAGCATTGGTGTTAGTATGATTTTAATTTTATCGCCCATCTCTATAACGTGTCTTCTCCTTCATAAAAAAATAAGACATTTACAAAAATAAAACATTTTAAAAACATTTATAGAAATATTTTATTTCACTTCATCAACATTCAGACTCAGTAGAGACATAACTCCTACCAGTGTGAAAATAATTTTTTGAATTAAATTCCTCTACATCTCTAACAAAAGTAATGGCAACCGCCGTCAAAAAGAGAGCCTCTATGTTATACTTTTCTATCCTCTTGCAAAAAAAACCACTCTTACAATAACCTCCAGAGTCTTGTAGTTTATGATGATACAAATTTAATCTAATTTATGAATATTTTAATTTATAAATAATTCTATTAATTATCTAAAATATATGCCATATGAATTTTTGCCATTAGTTTTTTTTAATGTAATCATTTCCCTGTTCTTTTTTTTAATTCCTTCTATTAGCTCACACACTCCCTATATATATCTTATTAAAAATTTCAACAGTTAATAAAATACTTTTTATTCATCCCCTCAAGTTCAAATGCATTTTTTTAAAACTCGTAGTGGATGACACTGGATGTTAATACAGTTTTTCATACATCAATTCAGTAATTAAAGTTAATTAAATAATTTTAGTTTTTTTTAGATTTAAGTTGAATGTATCTACCAATAGATGGCGCCAGATAAACTTAAAAAAATGAAAATTATTTATAAAGGACTTTTCTGCAATAAAATGAAAAAAAAGAAGGAATTGACTTTAAATTTTTTTTTATATATAACTTGTTTACACAATTTAAAACTAATTTAATTAAATTTTATTTATGATAAAACAAATTTAATCCAGTTTATGAATATTATAATTTATTAATAATCATATTAACTATACTGAAATATATGCTTCCCATTTTAAGTTTCTTCAATTATATTTTAATCGTAATCGTTTTCCTGTTCTTTTATTTTTAAAACAAATCTCTAGTATTTTACAGGTTTGATTTCGTTTTGTCGCTCTACGGTCATTTCGTGCACGCTTTAGGCAAATTAGACCGAGACCTACAGTTTAACGTGGATTCCGAACCCCCACCAAACATCCATGGCACCGTCAGGATTCGAACCTGAAATCTGTGGTACCAATTAAGAAGTGATGGTTGTTAGGAACAGTTAGTACCCTAACTGTGGTACCAACCAAAGAGTTGGTCATTTGGCCATCAGGCCACAGTCTTTTACAGGGGAATAACTATCTTTCACAAAACTTTGTGACCAAAGATGGCCGCCACACGGTTCAGCATCCAACTCCCATTGCAACAGATCTGCAACAGAGGCAAGGGTCCAAAGACATAAAGTTTAACGGCTGAGGCCGTTCGCACACGTCGCGTTCTACATTACCCCCAGTAGAGTGATTAACAGCGGTATATTGTTAATTGAAAGTGGGAGTGGGCACTCAACGGCTAGGCCGGGCCTCCCGCGCGTTTATGAATGAACGTAAAAATTCTTCCTCCTCGTTTTTAGAGCCCTGATGATGGTTTTAACTTCTGAATAAAGTAAGCGAGCTCGCAGAGATCGAGCTCTGCTTATGATCAGTTTATTAAGATTAACTACAAAGCGGGGGATTCATCTTTATGGAAGCGTTTTGGGGAAGGTTTAATGGTGAAGGGGGGGGATGGGTTTGTACGTGATTTTTGGGCTGCCGACTGGTAAATTTAATTACTTTGCTTTTAATGGGAAATTTTTGGTTATAAAATGGCAATTCTTGATCGCTTTTGAGGTTTTTATAAGATCGCAAAAAAATATACGTGGTGTCTTTTTTATTAAATTAGATTTTTTTTGTGTGAGAGATTTAGAGGGATACGTAATTTTTTTGATGAAACTTAATAAAGGTTTATACTTTAAATTTTTTTATAACATATTAAATATAGATATTTTGTGTAAAATAATTTCTATTTTGCTATTTAATAAAAATAATGTATATATCGTTACATTAAAAAATTTTGTTATTAAAATAAAATATTATGCAAACGTATTATAACATTTTTGTAAATAGCTAAAAAAACAATGAATATATAACATAATGCCCGACTCGTGGCTCGCTGGCAAAGCGCGCCACTGGTGAGCATTAGGACTGAGGTTGAATACTCTATTAGCGTTCTTGTAGACACTGTTTTAAAAAACGAGGAGTCTCGATGGCGTTTGTGATGACATGACGAGCTATTCGTAGTAGATGGTGGGAGTTTTCCGAGTTTTCTACCATACGATACGCACATGCTGGGTAGTTACCCCTAAAGGTCCTCCTGGAAGGCAATAACTTCCTTCTTCAGCTTCATAGAACCACTTCCCAGGCCCTGATGACCGAGTGGCTAGTGCCCTGGCGCTCGGTGTATAACAGGTATCGGGTTCAAATGCCGGCGTTACCATGGGTGATTGTAGTGGTTCGGAATCCACTTTAAACCGTAGGTCCCGGTCCTAATAGGATCGTAGAGCGTTGCGGAGGTAGCGTACTACGCGTCCGGGCTTCAAGTTTCACGCGCAAGCTGGGTAATGTAAAATGAGCAACATCGGTGCATTAGAAAGAAAGAAAAAAAAGCCAAGAAATGAATGAAACCAAGTCAGACTTCTACCTACGGGTGCTCCATCACAACAGTTCTTTGTTTTTTTTTCCTACGGGTTCTTGGCCTTAATCCAGATGCTGCTGTCTACCAAGTAGGATAAGAAAAAAATATTTAATATATTTTTTAAGTAAAAATAAATTATTTTTTCATTGTACGGGGTAGGGCTCAATGCTCAGCAATCATATTAGTCTGGAACCTACGGTTTAAAGTGGATTCTGAACCACTACAAAAATCTATGACACCACAGGAGTCGAACCCGAAATCTATGTCACAGAACGCCAGAGAGTTATTTTAATTAAATAGAAAATGAAAATAACAGATTGAAAAAAATTTGAATTATAACTTTTATTTTAATTATTATTACTTAGTAAAAGTTATACTTGATTTTTTAGAAATTCTATCTCTCTTTATACACACAAGAGATTTATCTAACTGTCTGTATTGCTTAGAGATTAAAAATTGTAGCTCTTAGAAATCACTTGTCGCAATTGTTTTTGTTTTTAATCATTATTAAATATTTTGTACTAGCAATTGGATTGTTTCTAAATACATGGTTTACATATTCTTCTGATGAATTATTATAATGATTCATCATTATAATGAATTTCAAAGTATTTCATCATTATAAGGAATTTCGAAGCAGTTCATTATTATAATGATGTAAACCAATTTGTTTTTTTATTTAAAAATATATTAAATGCGATTTTTTTTTTATAACTTAAATAAATCCTGCAGTATTCATTAATAAAATAACTTTTTCTACGCATTTGTTTTTCGATTGAAAACTGTAAATTCACATTTGTACAAAATGTATCGGCTCAAAAAATTATTTAAAAAATCGTCTCGTATGCAAATATTTAAAAATTTTTATAAACTGCATCTTTTTAAGGAATAAAATTTAATAAACATAACTTGTTATAGAAAATATTTCATACTATTGTTTCAGATAAAAAAATATGTATACACTGTAAAAATTATTAATGCAGAATATATTAAACTTAATAATGCAGAACATATTAAAAAAGAAATATTTATCTTTAAAAATATAAAGATGGTTTAAAAGTATTTACTAATAGTTTAATTCCGGAAACTATTCGAACTTTGTTAAAAAAATGTCTCGAATGTTAAACATCATAATAAAAATTCACATTCATAATCATTTAAAATGTTTTTTTTATTTATTTTAATAATTTTTATTTGAAATATTTATGAAAATTTCCCTGAATCCCTTCTCACAAGAATAATTCCTTTAATTAAATTTTTTGAATACTCTTATTCCATTTCATGCATGCCTTATCATATCTTCTTAATTATATTTTTACATTACTTTTTCTTTTAATATTGTGAAAAAATTTATAACATTTAGTTTTAAAAGAATAATTGGATATTTGTCCATTAATTATGAAGATGTGAAACACTACAGCATGATAATATTTTTATTTAGTAAATAAAAGTCCATTATATAGTTCTAATAATGGCCTCATTTTAAATTTCAATAAAATAATCTAATTGTAGCTCTAATTTATTTCGTTGTTACTAAAATGCAAAATCCAAAGTCTAACGTAAGGGTCAAAGTCTAACGTAAGTCAACACGTCCTTGAATGGAGGGTCTGCAAAACTTTGAGTTCAAGGTTTATAGCTTTTCCTGGGAATGCATGGTAGATCCTTACTTACAGCATATAAATATTTTAATAAGAAAATAAAAATAACAGTTATAGTTATGGTGATAAACAAATAATAACTTTAATATTAAATTAATCAACAGCAATTATTAAAAATTTGTCATACAAGTTAATATATTAAATTTGAAAGATCTGTAAGTGCAAATAAGTAATTTAAAATTGAAAAGAAGGAGATAAAAAAAAATGACATCCATTCAGCCATCTGGTTCGAGTTTAATGAAATTTTTCTCTCACATATTTCAGATTATTTTAAAGTAAACTTTATTTTGCCACCCCTTCCTGAAACTCAATTTCAGCATTTATGCCTAAAGGACTACATTTGTCAGAAACCATCACCCATCTAATTACAAAGACGCAGGGAAAAAAAAATATGTGAAGCACTCTATTTTCCCTAATAGGGAAAAACCAATTGGGAAATCTGTTAACTAGCTCTGTCGGTGTCTTGTTGAAGCTTTTGGGAGCGAAATCCCTTTGAAACCTCTGATCCTCCAGAATCGCTTGGAAGCCCAGCCTTTCATTAAAAGGGATAAATTGTCTCATTTCATGACCGATCCGATGAAAATAAATTCAATTTTCGACTTTTACCCCTCTTTTCTGGGATCTCTTCCGCCACCCTGTTCCCTTTTTTTTGTTTCGTCCTGTTTTTCCCGTTTTCCTGTTCGTTCTTTTTAAAGAAAAGAAGAGCAGGCTTTTAAAAAGCGGGATGCCCAAAGGTAAATTCAGTCAAAAGCATTTTCGCCTTTCTCTCTTTTTCCCTTTTTCCCCCCTTTCTTTTTTTGATGGCGTTAAGTTCATTTTCGGTTGCTCCCCTTTCCAAATGCGAATGACATTTTTAGAGATTTTTTTTTTTACTTTCATTTTCCCCTTTTCTTCCCTATCTTATTTTCTTTGCTTTCTGTTTTTTCCCCTTTCCCATACTGAAAGCTGTAAGAACAAATAGATAGAGTTACTTACCGAAATACGTGAACTTTCACATAGTGTCAAAAGACAGGAAAACAGAAAACGAAAATTGCTGTTGGTGATTTAAAAAGTTGATATAAAAACAAAGAAGTTCCAAAATATTTTCTTGTGATTGAAATACCGAGTGTCCTTATAGTGAAAAGTAGTGTTATTAACTTATTTGGTTTCGAAATTAATGCATTTTGTTTATAGAAAATCAGGTATGTGTAATGTTGGTTCACTGAAAATAATAAAAAAATAACATTTCGTTTGTTTAACATTTAAATTATTAAATGTTTTATTGAAAAATAAAATATGAAACATTAATCATACTCAATGAGGCCTGATAGCTGAATGATTAAGATTCAGGCGCTCGATGCCACAGTCCTCGATATCAATGCACCATGGACGTTTGAAGTAGTTCGCATTTCATTTTAAAACTTAGATCCCGGTCTATTATAATTGTAGGGCTAACAATCCTACCCCGTAAAAAGAAAACATCCCATATTTTGTAATCTACCAGTAGGATGACGGCCTTGGGCCATCATGGGGCTATTGCACTATTGAAGAAGAATCACACTCAATATAACATGCTGTTAATGTTTATGATTCTTTGATGTATGAAATGACTTTTAAGTTATAAATTGGAACCAGCAGATCCAGCAAAAATTGTAGTGCACAATTGTAATGTGAAACCAATGTCATATTTAATGTATATCAATGTCCTATCATGTTCATTGTTAATCTTACAAAACGACATCAGTTCTTATAAAACAACCAAATTAAAGTGTAGGCATAACATGCAACGAGATCTTTAGATTTTTTCTAGTTTATAACATTCATTCCATGTTTAACTTAAATTTCGTAATCATTGAGAAATATTGTAGAAATGCATACAATGGTATGTTTTTATATTAAAGATATTGAAATGTTGGCCTGTTTAAATGTCCATATCAAATGGCAGCATAAAGTACACTACTTTTAGACTTGTTTTATTATTTACATTCAAATTTGGAAATTATTGCGAAATACTGTAGAAATACAAGTATATTGTAATCATTACGTACACTGCTGAAATATGATGGTATTTTTGTATCAAATAAAATATATCGATATGTTGGCATGCTTAAGTGTTCAAATGTTGTTATAAGGTACAAAACTTTTAGACTTGTATTATTTGAATTGAAATTTTGAAATTATTGCGAAATATAGTAGAATTATCAGAATATTGTACCCATTACGGAATACTGAAGAAATTCAATCGCATGTTTTTGTATTAAAATAAAAGATATCGAAATGTTGGCATAAGATACTACTTTTAGACTTGTTTTATTATTTACATTTAAATTTTGAAATTATTGCTAAATACTGTAGAAATACCAGTATATTTTATGTTTAAATAATATCGAGATGTTGGCGTAAGAATACTGTAGAAATACAGTGGTATGTTTTTATATTAAAATAAAAGATATCGAAATGCTGGCATGTTTAAATGTTCAAAACAATTTTTGGGAGGTTTAAACGTTCAAATAAAATGGTGGCATAAAATGGAGGTACAAAACTTTTAAATTTGTCGTATTATCTACATTAAAACTATAAAATTATTGCGAAATACTGTAGAAATACCTATATATTTTATTGTATTTAAATAACAGCAAAATGTTGGCATGTTAAAATGTTTAAATAATAATGGTCACATTTTCAAATGTTCAAACAAAAATATTGATATTTTCAAATGTTCAAATCAAAATGGTGACATTTTCAAACGTTCAAATCAAAATGGTGACATTTTCAAATGTTCAAATCAAAATCCTGGCATAAGAAACAAAGAAATCTTTACATACGTTCTAGTTTCTTAAACAAAAAATGTATTCCATTAAATGTATCGGAAACAGGGAATAAAAGAAGCTAATTTTCTCCAGAATAAATTGTGAGTTCATAAAATAGATAATTACTGCTTTTTTAGCTAAAGAAACCTTCAATCGATCTGGACTGCTTTCGGTACCACCAGGATTAAGAAGCGAAATCAAAAAGTTATTTTTACCGCCAACCTATAACTTCCAGGCCATAAAATCGCTTTGTGCATGCACTTAACTTTATGTCTTAATGAACAATCTGAATAAACCAGCGATGCAGGATCTTCAATTCAAATGAATGTAGCCAAATAGTCCCTTGGCGACATTTGAAGTTAATTTCCTTCACAGCATAGTACACAGGTATAAAAAAATAGCAAGGCTCGAATCTGATAAATATTTTACGTCTTCTGGGTAAATAGGATAAAGAAATTAATGTTTCGCCAATTTCCTGCCTTGTCTTGTAATATGTGTTGTGGGATCTTAACATTGGTATACATGTATCGTAAACATACCCAAGGTGCCTTAAAGATAAGATGGAATGGTAGCAGTAGATTCTTGGAAGAGGCGTTGAAGATGATAGCTTCTTCACATAAAGATCTTTCATGATCTTTTCCGTTAATATGTTTTTGTGAAGAAGATGGGGTTAATTAAAACAGAATTGTTGGGGATGATATATCCAAAAAATTACGTATATTTACTGGATTCAGTGTGTTTGTACATGCAAATTTGTTCTGGACGTTATTTTTTGTGACATGTTTTTATATGATTCTAGCAGAACCTGCCAAAACACCTGTCACCTGTCCTGTCAAAAAATTGCATTGTGGAAAATTACATATCGCCAATATATTCTGAATGTTCTAATATATGTGTGTACACGTTTTCATGGATATCTTTTGAACGGTATGTAAGATGAAATGCTACAGCACCATCTGGTGGCCAGTAACAATAAAGTAGATAGCGCGAACATATTTTCCATACTCGAATACATAGATTACGAATTTCCATAGTGACTGGTTAAACGGTATAGAAGCTGATATGCTGCAGTACCATATGTTGGCGCCTTACGACAAAGGGAATAGCACAAAAAAATTCTCCATATTTCATAAAACACACACACAAAATTTCATCAAAATCGCTCAAGCCGCTTAGGAGGAGTTCAGTGACAAACACATGTACAGAAGAATTATATAAATAAAAATTTTATGTGGTTACTTTAAGCAGTACCTAACAAAAATTGTCCATCATAAGTTTAAATAGCCATCTTCAACTCAGAAAAATGGGTTTGAATATATTTAAGGCATCAGCTTAACAAGAAATATGTTGTTATCTACCTACTGCATACCAGGCTTACAATAGGCTGCAAAATCGAGTATCAACTAGTTAAAAAGATATAAATTTATTTTAATGCTGAACAATATCAATATAAATGTATATAATTAAAATAATATAAATATTTAATTCTATAAAAGTATAATGCTTGCAATTTTTATTTATTTTGAGAAAAATTTTAATTTTGGTTTTGAACTCTAAACAATCTTATAATAAAGGTATATAGTTGAAGATTTCTGTGAATGTATGTTTGCATTTCTTGTATATTTAAATATAACATATAAATTATGCAATTTTTATTTTATGTTAAATGTGTTTAACAAAGATTATTTAAAAAAAACTCGTTATTCAAATAAAAAACCATAATTTTTTGTAGAAAGTTTGTGATTTGAAATTATTTATTCAAGAATTGTGCAATTTAAATTTTTATTTTGATTACATTTTATGTTTAATGTGTATAGCAAAAATGATTTTTTTTGGAAAACTCATTATCTTAATAAAAACCATATTTTTTGATAGAAAATTTGAGACTTCAAAATATTTATTCAAAAATTCTGCAATTTTAATTTTTATTTTGAGTGCATTTTATGTTAAATATCAAAAATTATTTAAAAAAATCAGTTTCTAAATACAGGAAATTTGTGATTTGAAATTATTTATTCAATTCAATTTTAATGTATATTTTGAGTACATTTTACGTTTAAAAAACATCAAAATCATTTACATCAAAAATTATTTTAGAAAAAACCCTCATTATTTAAATAAAAACCATAATTTTCAGTAGAAAATTTGACATTTGAAATTATTTATTCAAGAAATTGTTTATCTTAATATATATTGTCCTCATTTCCCAAAAATGTTAAAAAAATTATTACTTAAAAAAAAGATTTTTTTTTCATATTATAAGAAGAAATTTTGTAGAATTTTCTTTTAGCAGTTCTCTAAATACCTTACTGCAAGCTATTACTTTCGCTACTAAAGTTAAGCAGTCTTTCCAGGAAGAATAAAACAGTGTATTACTTTACATAAGTGCAATTTTTATTTTGCATTGCAGAAATTCGCTATTCGTTGTGGTGCAATATAAGAACTAATGAAATACATGTTTCAGGTTTTAGAGGTATTTTGCTTGCTGCAAGTACTAAGAAAGTGGTCGTTTTTAAGGATTTTAGACTGATTGTCACACCTTTGTTCAACTCATTAAAAAATTAGATATACCAGCCATACAGCCAGAGTGGCAAATATGAAAAAGTTGGCCAAATTGCATGATACAATACTTTGTTCTGTTGTTGACAAGTCATCCTAATAAGTTGATGTGAACTTGAAATGTTCAATCCGGAGGAACCATTATTATTATCAAATTGCATGATGCAATGCTAATTATGTTGTTGACAAATCATCCTATTAAGTTGATGTGAACTTGCAATATTTAATCCAGAAGAACCATTATTATTATCAAATTGTATGATGCAATACTGTTTTAAGTTGTTGACAAGTCATCCTAATAAGTTGATGTGAACTTGCAATGTTTATTCCAGAGAAACCATTATCCAATCTTTTCTAAAGCTCAAAACAGTGGTCAGTAGCCCATGCAAACGAACGCTATTAGAGTGGACGAGGGCTCAAGTTGGAAATAACTGTGGATGATCGTTGCAGTCACTTCTTTCAGAAACGATGACATTGTATGGTGATTTAGACAACATTTAAATGTGTATCGCAACAACAGTAAGGCAGTCTTGGTGGTATCATCAAAGTGTACCCTCTACAATATTAAATCTTCCATAGAATACGTAATTATCCCTAAAAAGTTTTCTTTGATAATAATATCCACTCCTTTTATATTCACTTGGAATGCATAAGTAAGATACAGCACACATAAATGGACAGAGTATATATATATATATAAAGGCGGTCTTTGGTCTGAGGTTACGGAGTTTAACAAAATAATCCATGACTTTTTATTAAATATCAATATGTTATATTAAACTATAAGTAATGGAGAGGTAAAGTTGAAATTCCAGATATTGATTATTTGCATTGGGTTCAAATACATAAAAAAGGGGACATGTAAACCAATAAATGCTACACAAAAAAATCAAAATTTGTTCAATGTTTAGTTCTTATTATTTATACAAACATTTTGAATAAGATTTATTATATTTTTGTAATTAAATATAAAATTTATGCAATGACTTTTTCCCATATTTGTTGCTCATTGTCTATGAGGAAGTAAAAAGTGTTTTAAAATTTTATATTTGAAATGGTTTTACGATGCAAAGAAATTTAACTGGCTTTAGATCACCAATTTAATTTAAAAAAATAAATTACTTAAAATAAACAACTAAAGAAAGAAAGAATTCTGTTTGCGTGTATTTATAAGCTTAAAATAAACTCACACAAATAAGCAAAGCACTTTACACTGAAGTGTTTACAATAATAATGCTTATTTATTTTTTTTTTTAACAATTTTGTACGATCATTTTTATTCAATGTTTATTTCTTATTATTTACACAAACCTTTTTGAATAAGGTTTATTAAGTTTATGTAATTAAATAGAGAATTTATATAATGTGTTTTTCCGTATTTTTTGCTCATTGTCGATGAAAAGTAAAAAGTTTAATATTTGAAATGGTTTCATGAACCAAAGAAATTTATCAATCTCTGGTCCAACCAATTAATTTTGTTTCTACTTTTTGAAATAAGCTATTTAAATTAAATTCTTGATGAAAGAAAAGAAATTTGTTTACTTCTATTCATAAGCTTAAAATAGACTCACGCAGTTAAGCAAAGCACTTTACACTTAAGTGTTTACCTTCGAGTTCGTAAGATTAATGGCACTAAATCTGATCATTAAGTCGCAGTGACTCTATCCAAATCACTCTTTATAGCTGCCTCAAAAGAGAATTTCCCATAAAAAAACTCGCATAGCACTGTTCTAATTTTTTCCCCGAAGAATGACAATGGCAAAAACAGATCTTATCAAGGACCAAAGGGGTCTTCGTGGAAAGGTATGCATTTGGAACTCTGATGACAACCTAAGAAATTTATTGACATCTAACCAATTAATTAAGATTTGTTTTTATTTTTTGGGATAAATTACTTAAAATAAATACTTAATGAAAGAAAAGAATTTTTGTACATGTATTTATAAGTTTAAAATAGACTCACACAAATAAGCAAAGCACTTTACACTGAACTGCTTACGATAATAATGTTTATTTGTTTCTTTTTTATCAATTCTGTGCAATCTTTTTTGTTCGATATTAAGTTCTTATTATTTACAGAAACTTTTTGAATAATATTTATTAGATTTATGTAATTAAATGTAAAATATATAAAATGTGTTTTTCCATATTGTTTTGAGGATAGTCAATGGAAAAGTAAAATATTATTTGAAATTTTTAAATTTGAAATGGTTTCACCAACCAAAGAAATTTAACTACCACTAGTCCCCCCAAAAAGTTGTAATTCTATTTTTTTGAATAAATACTTGAAGAATGAAAAGACTTTTGTTTGCGTGTATTTATAAGCTAAGAATAGACTCCCACAGTTAAGCAAAGCACTTTACACTTAAGTGTTTACCTTCGAGTTCGTAAGATTAATGGCACCAAATCTGATCATTAAGACGTAGTGACTCCATCCAAATCACTCTTTCTAGCTGCCTCAAAAGAGAATTTTCCATAAAACAACTCACACAGCTCTGTTCTTCCCCAAAACTTGGTAGGAACTGCAGCGACATGCTCGAAGATTGATGGTGCATGGAATTGCAAATCTCTTTTGCATGCTTCAGAGTAATTCAATAGCGAGTGCAGTGAAAACTTCCTGATGAGGTTTTCCCCGATGAATGACAATGGCAAAAACAGATCTTATCAAGGACCAAAGGGAAAGGGGTCTTCGAGGAAAGGTGTACATTTGGAATTCTGATGCCAATGCCAAACAAATTTGCGTTGTAGGTGAAGATAGGAATACCAATGAACCACCCCTTTTGTTTTTCGATTTACTTCTTTCTTTTTTTGTTCTTCTTTTGTTGTTCCCTATCCCCTTCTGCACAAAATGTAAAGTTTTACCAAATGTGTTTTACGAAATGGGGTGTAAATGAGATCTGGGGATTTGTTGTTGGGGGTTTTTGCTTTTTTTTTTCAGAAGGGGGATAGGGAAAGGAGTAATGCGTTCGAGTTTTTTGATGCGAGCATGTTTTGAATATATTTTGTAATTCGTATTGTTTTAAGAACTTGCATTAACACGTTACCACAAGTAAAGGATTGGAGTTTAACCCTTTCTTTTTGTTAGAAATTCTAGGAATAGTTAAAATTTTTTTTTCTTTCTTTCTTTACATTGCTGAATATTTCTCTGATAGAAAAAACAATAATAATATACTTAATATGAGGTAGTTCAGAATAAATTAAGATATTTACTATAACTTGTAACCCCATTTTCGCATATTTATAAGGGATATAAGCTTACATGTAACTTATATATATATATATATATATATATATATAAAGAATGGGAGTATGACTCAATGCTGTTTTGTTAGAAATTCTTTAAAATTCTTAAAAATTGTTGATTACTTCTATTTATTTTTCTCTGTTAAAGAAATAAAAATATCATACTTAAAATGAGGTAATTCCTTAAAAATTAAGGCATTTATCATACTGTTATAATTTGTAAGCATATTTTTGAATATTTGAAAGGATATAAATTTACTCCCATGTATAAAGAATGGGAATTTGACTCTATATTTTTTCCAGAAGGGGGATAGAGGATGGAGTAATGCGTTCGAGTTTTTTGATGCGAGTATGTTTTGAATATATTTTGTAATTCGTATTGTTTTAAGCACATGAATTAACATGTTACCACAAGTAAAGGATGGAAGTTTAACCCCTTCTTTTTGTTATAAATTCTAGGAAATTCTTAAAATTTTTTTATTATTAATATACATTTCAGAATGTTTCTCTGATTGAATTTCATGAAATTATAACATCATACTTAAAATTAAGTAATTATTTATAAATTAATACATCATAATGTTATAATTTCTAAGCATATTTTTGTATATATACTCAAGAGCCAAAACATTATGACCACCCCTACATTTTGCAATGAACTCGCTTGGATGACGTGGAAGGCACGTGATCAGGTGAAAGTGGTATTTAATTGGTATTAAGTGGTGGTATTAATCCATGCCAAGGCGGGTTGAAGCTGTGTTGCGCGTCAAAGGTGGGCCAACTCCTTATTGACAGGTGGTCATAATGTTTTGGCTCGTCAGTGTATTTGTAAGGATATAAATTAACAGGTAACCATATATTAAGTATTTGACTGCGGAATAATGTTTTTTTGTTAGAAATTCTGGGAAGTTCTTAAAAATTATTGATTATTTTGATACATTTCTGAATGTTTCTCTGATAAATACTTAACTGAGGCTTAAAATGAGGGAGTTCCATATAAATTAAGACATTTATAATAATTTGTAAGCACATTTTCGCATATTTGTAATTATACAAATTTACATTCAAATATAAGGAATCGATGTACTCAATATTAGTTTGAAATTCTAGGAAATTCTTAAAAATGGTTTATTCTTTCTACACATTTCTGGATATTTCTTTGATAAAAAAATAACAAAATCATATCTAAAATGAAGTAATTCATTATAGACATTTATCATAATGTTATAATTTGTAAGCACATATTTGTAAGATTATATATTTATGCATAACCATATATAAAGAACGGAAATTTGACCCTATGCTTCTTCTTTTTGTTATAAATTCTAGGAAATTCTTAAAAATTGTTGATTTTACATTTCCGGATGTTTCTCTGATAATAAATAATAATATCACGCTTAAACTGAGATAATTCCTTATAAATTTAGATGTTTATGATAATTTGTAAGCACATTTTTCAAATTTGTAAGGATATAGGTTTGCAAGTAACTATATAAATAAAGAATGGGAGTATGCCTCAATGTTTTTTTGTGAGAAATTCTAGGAAATTCTAAAAATTTTTTGATTGTTTCTATTCAACTTTCTATTTTAAAGAAATAATGACATCATGCTTAAAATGCGGTAATTCGTTATAAATTAAGACATTTATCATAATGCTATAATTTGTAAGTACATTTTTTAATATTTGTGAGAATATAAATTTGCATGTAACCTTAAAGAATGGGAGTGCGACATGTGTGTCCCCATACATATATTTAGATAAGCAATATCAATAACATTTATCACTTAATCTATTTATCCAATTGTGATTGGTTTAAACCAAATATAATAATCGTGAAAACAGCAATCGTCATCATACTTTATGTAAAATTCCATTGTAAG
Organism: Caerostris darwini; assembly: GCA_021605075.1. NCBI lineage: Eukaryota > Metazoa > Arthropoda > Arachnida > Araneae > Araneidae > Caerostris > Caerostris darwini. The sequence goes on from BPLQ01012004.1 coordinate 108,587, forward strand.
TGTTTTCTTTAATAAAGACAAATTTATTTGGTTTCCCATGATATTAGTAAATTTGCCAATATACATTTTTACATGTATAAAATTTTGACAATGATACTACTGTGTCCACAAAGTAAGATCAATTTTTAATTTCAAAATCTCGGGACTTATGGAATTTAATTTTTTTTTCTTTTTTAGGTTGATGGCACTGTCCTTGACATCTGTGTGAAATTTGACGTCAAAATATTCATTAGTGTTTGAGTTACGCTTGGCTTTGTGAGACTCTAAAACTGATTCCGGCGATTTTGAAATGTCAGAAATAATTGAGCAAAGAACTTGCATTCAATTTTGTTTGCGGAAACGTATAGAATTTTGCAGAAGGCATTCGGTGAACATTCCTATATCGGAAAGAAATATTTAGAAGTGGTGTAAATAGTTCAAAGAAGGCAGTGAACGCGTTCAAGACGAAGAGCCCTTTGGTCATCAACCTCAGCCAACGAAGCTCACGTCCAAAAAATTAAAGATTTGATGCTTGCAAACGATCGATTTACAATTAGAGACCTTGCTGATGATGTTGGAATTTCAAAAGGATCATTGAATTCCATTTTGGAAATCAAACGCTTCAAATCTCTATTGGTACCGAAAACACTGAATGCTCCAGCTCACACTGGATTAATTCTTCGTGACTTTTTCGCCAAAAATGAAACACATATCGTTTCACAACCACCGTATTCACACCGTGCAACTTCTGGCTATTCACTAAACTTAAAAGACCACTCTGTTTTGAGTTGATTGAGGAGATTCAACGTGAATCGGAGCTCGCTTTGAAGGCCTACCCTGCCGATGACTTTTGAGCATGCATTGAGGATTGGGAAAAAAAGTTGGCATAAGTGCATTGTGTCCGGAGGGGATTACTTTGAAGTCTATTAAATAAATTAGGAAGAATAAATAAAGAGTTTTTGAAAAAAAATAATTGTGTCTTACTTTTTGGGCACAGTAGTATTTATATAAGCAATATCAATAACATTTAACACTTAATCTATTTTCCAATTGTGATTGATTTATAGTAAACCAAATGTAACAACCGTGAAAACAGCAAATGTTATCATACGGTATGTAAAATCTCCGTGTAAGTGTTTTCTTTAATAAAGACAAATTGATTTGATTTCCCATGATAATAGAAAATTTGCCACGGTGGTATTTCATGTCGCTCAATTGATACTTTTTACAGCGCAATCAGAATTTCGAAACAGATACTCCATGAGTAAAAACAACAAACATTGTTGCCACCTTTTTTGTAACAAAATCTTCCGAGAAGAGATAAAACGTTAAGACTCCGGGGGAAATCTACAGGCAGCATGAAATATTGCTTTTCCCTCTAAAACTGCGACCGTGACTTCTGGGCTGCCTGAGGGATTGAAACAGATCGTCATTTTCCTTGACTTATTGAAAAAGTGGGAAAGAGAGAAACTTTTTTTTTTACTTTTTTCATAGCCCTAAAAATATCCAAAACACAACGATCCGAGATTTTAAGAGCCAACATGGCGGACTCAATCCTGATAAACGCTGCGACTTGAAAAATGATTGCTGTTGACGAGATGGGAGAAAAATGGGATTTGGCTCAGAGATATACCTTTATTTACAACGTGTGGGCCAGAAGAGATAGACACGGTGCATTCTGGGAATTTTCTGGTCGAAATAAAAACAAAATGGGTAAAGATGGTGAAGAAAATGGAGTAAGGTATTAAGTAGTGTTCGTTCTTAAAATCTTTCAAAAACTGGTTTTAATCTTTACGATCGTATTTCTTTTTAAAAAAAATAAAGTGAAAGACTTCACAAAATCTAAAAAGGTCGTAAAAAGAATCCAATTTTCAATCTTGGCATAAAAGAGCTGTTGAAAATTTAAGCACTCAAAGAGAAATCAATTTTTAAAGTAGAGGTACTTGATAAGTTACCAAATGATCCTTGTCGAGAGAATACTTCAAAGTTGACTGAAACAATTTAGAGTCTGGTACAGTGTCTTAAAAAAATTCTAAGGATATGTTCCTTGATAACTACTTTTTATAGTTTTCTATAAAACCAAGTAATAGTCAATTCATATATAGCATAATATTTAAAATGATAAAAACAGTATCTTTCTGAAAGTATAAAATAAATAATTAACATTAAAATTTAAAATTTAGCAAGTTTTTATTATTAAAAATGTCTATCAAGTTTTAAAAGTCACTCATTTTATACTAAATATTGATATAAATTATTTAATAAAAGGAGTAATAAATTAATAAAAGGGTTAAAACGAGTAAAATTAATTAATCAAAGGAGGAATTATCAGATCAGTATAATAGGAGTTAATTAATAAAAGGAACAAAGGAGTAATTAATAAAAGGAGTAAAACGAGTAAAATTAATTAATCAAAGGAGGAATCATCAGATCAGTATAATAGGAGTTAATTAATAAAAGGAACAAAGGAGTAATTAATAAAAGGAGTAAAACGAGTAAAATTAATTAATCAAAGGAGGAATCATCAGATCAGTATAATAGGAGTTAATTAATAAAAGGAACACAGGAGTAATTAATAAAAGGAGTAAAACGAGTAAAATTAATTAATCAAAGGAGGAATCATCAGATCAGTATAGGAGGAGTTAATTAATAAAAGGAACAAAGGAGTAATTAATAAAAGGAGAGGCGTTTGATTTATAACAAGCAATATAAAAAAAATTGAAAGTCAATTCCTACTTAGGTCAACAAAGAAAAATTTTATTTTAGTTACTTTTAAAGTTGAAATTTTCCTCTTTTATCTCGCGCCATCTCTTGGTTGATACTTGCAACTTAAATCTAAAAAAAAAAAAAAAAAACTGAAATTAATAATTTAATTAAATTAATGAATTAATATTTGAAAAAAGTGTATTAACATCAAGTATCATCCAATGCAAGTTCAAATACATTTTTTAAAATTTGTGTGGATGAATAAAAAGTATTTTATGAACGATTGAAAATTTGAACAAGATATATATGGGGAGAGTGGGAATTAATAGTAGGAATTGAAAAAAAAAATCCGAATAGTTTTCGGATAGTTTATAAAAAACAATAAATTTTCATCACAGTTGTGCTGTTTACGAAATTTGACTAGCCTTGACTTGACTTGTTGCTTTGTGATGTATGTTCCCTGATGTTGTTTTATCTCAAGTTATCCAAATGATGTTCAAAATACTACAGATAACTGAATTTGACAAATGCCAAAATGAAGCCTTTATAAAGGAACTACTCTAAAATTCGATATACGAAATTTGGACATTACGAGACTAGAGCAACTAATATGTAGCAGATACAGCTTTACCCAGGATTTATGACGGGATCTCAATGGCGTTGAAGTTAGGTTCTGCTACTATAATTTTGAGACGAAATTTCAAAAGATTTCTTTCTAGTATTTAAGCTTTCTTGAACCTCATAAAATAAAGGATGCTAAAGTTTTCATCACAGTTGTGCTGTTATTTACGAAATTTGGCTGGACTTGATTTGATTTAGTGCTTTGAGATGTATGCCCGCTGATACTGCCTTACCTCAACTTATCCAAGTATACGTAGTTTAATATGCTACAAACAACAGAATTTGAATATATTTGAGTTTTTAGGAAACTACACTAGTTATAAGTATGCTACGCAAATAAGTAGAGCTGGGTATCAGCTATCCAAGTATTGTTCAATATGCTACAAATAACAGAATTTGAATATACACTCAAGAGCCAAAACATTATGACCACCCGTACATTTTGCAATGAACTCGCTTGGATGACGTGGAAGGCACGTGATCAGGTGGAAGTGGTATTTAACTGGTATTAAGTGGTGGTATTAATCCATGCCTAGGCGGGTTGAAGCTGTGTTGCGCGCCAAAGGTGGGCCAATTCGTTATTGACAGATGGTCATAATGTTTTGGCTTTTGAGTGTATTTGAGTTTTTTGGAAACTACACTATATGTATGCTACTCAAATAAGTGGAGCTGGGTATCAGTTAATGTAGTTAGATAACAGGTTTTATAATCTTTCACAGAAAATTAATAGTAAAATTTCGTTATATGCCCGTTTTAGAGAGAAATTCTTGACTACATTATATCTGAAGAATTTCTGCAACGAAATATTATTGAGCGAATCTAAATGGACCACAGTCAAACCTTTCTTGCAAAATATATGAATGTGAATTTCCCTGTAATTCATAGACTGCGAAATACATTTCTAGGAATTGAGACAGTTTCTAGAAATTAGAGCTGAAGTTGTCATTGAGAATCTGCAATTCAGAACTGTTATTTTCAATATAGGTTTAAGTAAAACGTCCTGCGATATGTGCAGTCTTCACACAACGCATAGAAATGAAATGTTTAATTTTTCATGTACATTTGGCAATTGGAGTGCAAATCAATAGTGATTTGTACTCTTTATTACTTAATCTATATTTTGTTTGGTGATTTGTACTCTATATTAATTAGTCTAGATTTTGTTTGGTGATTTGTACTCTTTATTAATTAGTCCACATTTTGTTTGGGGATTTGTACTCTTTATTAATTAGTCTGGATTTTGTTTGGTGATTTGTACTCTTAATTAGTCCAGATTTTGTTTGGTGATTTGTACTCTTTATTAATTAGTCTAGATTTTGCCTAGTGTCTGTACTCTTTATTAATGAGTCTAGATTTTGTTTGATGGTCTGTACTCCTTACGAATGAGTATAGATTTTGTTTGAAAAGAAGTACAGACAAGAAAATTGTGGGTATGACGTATAATGCAACCCTCTATTATCTTTATATCTATGAAGGAGACGTATTTGGTAGGCCAATCGTGTCTTTCTGAATGTGTATCGTCATAAGAGGCAATGTTCATCTCAGTTATATAAACATGACATTCTTGGTATGTCCGACTCGTTGCTCAGTGGCAACGTGCACCACTAGTGAGTATTAGGACTGAGGTTCCAGGCACTGACACCTTTGTTGTAAACATTGTTTCAAAAAACGAGGATAATCGATCATCTTGCTTTGTTAGTCAGACACTATCTTTTGTACCTTCTCCCACACGATATGCAAATGCGGGGTAGTTCACAGCTAAAAGTCCTCCCGGAAAGCACTCCTCTCCTTCTTCAGTGACTCATAGAACAGTCAGATTTCTACTTAAGGGAGCTCCATCACATCAAAAGCTGCTCCTTTCCCTCCTTCCGTGAATAGACTACTCATGGGAGGTTCGCACCGCCCTCCAGGACACTGAGGATCAGACCCACACTGAATTTTCAACCTTAAATAGTTGCTTGAGTGGTATTTGTAGTACGTTTGAGTGGTATGTTGAGTATTATGTTTGTATGTATAAAATGATAATGTGAGACACCACATAGATTGCTCGCTGAAAATTTACATTTATGGGAAGAATAATTTGTGTATGGTTATTTAGGAGGTTCTCTAGACTACAAATTAGACTAACTATTGTGTTAGTTATTATGTTAGTTAAGATAGAGCAATTTTTCTATATTATAATTCATGTTGTTTCTTATCCCACTTGATAGTCAGCAGCATCTAGACACAGTCCAAGAAACCGTGTGGTCTCATGGAAGGAGGGAAAAGAGGTAGATTCTGTTGTGATAGACACCTGTATGTAGAAGTCTGATTTGGCTAATTGACACAGACTTTTTACCAGGTAGGACTTGTAGCCCTATGCTCTACAGTCATATTAGACCGGGACATACAGCTTAAATTGGATTCTGAAACATTACAAACATCCACGGCACAGCAGGTGGCTCAAACCCGAAACCTGTGGCACCGAGCGCCAGTCAGGGCCGTTTATAATTCTTTGTATTCGTGTATTTCTGTAACTGTACGTTTTTCTTTTTTTATTAGTTTTCTATCCAACCTTTTTTTAACTAGTTAGAGACTGTATAGCCCTGGGTACAGGGACAAAGTGTGTGATAAAGTAAAGTAAAATGAATATTGCGAAAACAGTTACGAAAACAAATAAAATAAAATTGCTTAGAAGTGTTTGGGTGAGTATTTATGAGCAGAGGAAGAATTCTATTTGTAAAATAAATATAAATTTCTTCCAAAAATTTTTAAATAATGTTTGACCCATGAATATTACTTACAATTGGGTAAAAATATTTATTTTCAAGAATTTGTTTAAATAATATACAATTCTGGAGCGCCTTCGATGATGTATACTATTTGCAAGAAGCAAATAGTTTCAGAGGCAGAAAAAAATACCTTCTTTATACAGACATGTATTATTTGAAAAACACTTTTTACTGCACACATGGCAAAAACTGGTGTTTCAAATAAAAATATTGATGTCGCAAATATTGCCAGCAGTCTAACTAACAACATGCTATGTTTATACTAAAATATAAATATGCTTTGAGACTATAAATTTATTTACAGACTTGTAAATAAACTTCTTTAAACTTATAAGTTTTTTTCGACACATTTTTCATTTTTATACACGAATAAAAAGTGTATTTAAATGTGTTTGTTAGATTTTTAAGAAAATATACTGGACAAATATAAATCGCATTTGAATTTATAGGAAATTTGTCATTAAAAATTGCTTAATATTGCTTTATATTAATGTTATTTTTAAAATTTACATCTGGGAAAAATATACAAATATTTTTTTCATTATTTGAAAAGCCTTTATATCTGCATATACAATTTACCATGAACAAATTTTTAATGAATATTTTATTTTATTAATGACTATTTACTACAAGCTTTTAAAAACTTTTTTACAGTAAACTTTTACTTACTATTTAAACATTTTTTTTTCATTTTTATGTACGAATAAAAAGTGAATTTAAATGTGTTTTTTTAGATTTTACAAAAATATTTTGGAAAAATTTAAAATGTATTTGAATTTATAGATAATTTTGTAAATAAAAATTGCTTAATATTGCTTTTTACTAATGGTGTTTTTAAAATTTACTTCTGTGAAAAATATACATATTTAAATTTTTTTATAATTTGAAAAAAAAAGGCTTTATTTCTACCTATACAATTTATCATAAACAAATTTTAAACTTAAATTATTAATGGACTTTTATTTAAAAGTTAATTAAAATATTTTTTACTTATAGATATATAATTAATATAAATATTAAGCTAAAAAAATATATATTTAAAATTTTTCTTATTAATAAAATACAAAGAAAAAGTTCGTTGCAAAAGTGAAAGGAGATAAAAAAAAAAAAAAAAAAAAAAAAATTGAAGTGTGGGAGACCTGCGGTTTGCAGATTAATATTCACCATGGTACTGTATTTTGTGCGACACGATAAAATTTTTTTCAAATTGTTAATAATAGATGTGCTAGTGCTTAAGAAAATCATAAAAAAAAAAAAAAAGGAAATTGATAATTGTGAAGTAAGACATTTATTTCAGTAGGATTTACTGCTGAAATGCTCAATATACCCATCGTCCAATTACAATACTGAGTGTAGTACCAGCATAACGTCTGATATAACATGAAACTTATTATCATGAATGATTGCTATATACTAAATGTATACATCTTACTGCCGTATACAATACTGCTGTATACATCTTACATTGCTGGCAAGAACTAGGAATTTCTCTATATATACCAGTCATTTGAGATAGTTTCGTAATCAGTAGCTACAAGGTATGCGTAGGGTAAAGTCAGACTTCTCACTTTGGTTGTACCTTGTCTTTGTATCGCAAGGTCAATGACAAACAGAAGCTTTATTTTTTTTATCCTTTATCATAATCACACGGGTTCATGAACTTGATCTAGATGTTGCTGTTGACCAAGTGGGATGAGAAACAACAACAACAACGCAAAGTATATTATAGGGTGATCTCGTATGCCCTTCATATCTGCTCAAAAGACGATCGGTGTCAACTTTGATCGTAGTTATTCTATCACTTGCCGGACCGTCTACAAAAGAGTTCCAATTTGCATTGAAATAGTCATCTCCAGTTCACTGCGTTAATGTAAGTTAGGACTTGACTAAGTGCTTTGAAACTTTTACTTGCTGATGCTGCTTTATCTTAACTTATCTCCATGCTGGTAAAATACTACAGATAAAAGAATTTGACAAAAATGTGAGCAATCGAACAATGGTGCATAATAAATCGTAATGCATGCAAATTTTTGGGCCAGTGGAAGAATGATTCCAACAGAACAATTGAGAAATCAAAAACAATACTTTTAAACTACAAATAAACAGTGATTTTCTAACTGCAATTTGTACTTCAGATTACTCCTGAAGGCTGCTAGTAACTGCTACATAATTTTTCAGACTAATCTTCCGCATCTAGAAAGATATGTGCATCCATCCATAAAAAGCTAAATAAATAAGTGTCATCTTTCTCTATTTTCAAAAAGTTCCACCATGCACATGCTTTCCGATTTTGTCCATCCTCTGGCAGCAGTTATTGAACATGTTCGATTTCATACGTATACCATCCTTTCATTCATTTCTATCAGAATTAAGCTAAATAAGAGTGTTGTATATCATTAGTTTTTATAATTAATCCAAAAGCAATATAACACATTGAATTGATTCTTTTTTTAATAATAAATTACAAAAATTATTGTACTAAATACTCAGAAAATTATGTGAAAGTAAATGTTTTTCTTTTTATTACAATATCAAAAGTTATTGTAATTTACCTGAAAACAACAAGATAGAATAAATTTTCTTTTTATTACAACATTAAAATTCTTATAAATAATCTGAAAACAGTATTACAGAATGAAATTGATTCCTTTAAAAAAATAAATTACTAAAATTCTCATATGTTCTCAGAAAACAATATGACAAAATGAATTAAATCTTTTTTTAATAGTAAATTGAAAAAAGTCTCAATTTTCAGAAAACAGAATGATAGAATATAAATTTCTCTTTTCATTACAACTTTAAAATTCTTGAAATTATTCAGAAAACAATATGATAGAATGACGAATGAACAATATGAATTAATATGATGAATATATAGAATTCAATATAATTCATAGAATTCATTCATCTCTTTTTTAATAATAAATTATTAAAATTCTCGCAAATAATCTGAAAACAATGTGATAGAATAAATAGTTTCTCTTTTTATTACAACAATGTTAATATTCTGGTAAATAATCTAAAAACAATGTGATAGAATAAACAGTTTCTCTTTTTATTACAACATTAAAATTCTTATAACTAATCTAAAAACAATTTGATAGAATGAACTGATTCCTTTTTCAATAATAAATGATTAAAATTCTCGTAAATAATCTAATAACAAGGGGATAGAATAAACAGTTTCTCTTTTTAATACAAGACTGTTAACATTCTTGTAAATAATCTAAAAACAATGTGATAGAATAAACAGTTTCTCTTTTTATTACAATATTAAAATTCTTATAACTAATCTAAAAACAATTTGATAGAATGAACTGATTCCTTTTTCAATAATAAATGATTAAAATTCTCGTAAATAATTTAATAACAAGGGGATAGAATAAACAGTTTCTCTTTTTAATACAACAATGTTAACATTCTTGTAAATAATCTAATAACAAGGTGATAGAATAAACAGTTTCTCTTTTTAATACAACACTGTTAACATTCTTGTAAATAATCTAATAACAAGGTGATAGAATAAACAGTTTCTCTTTTTAATACAACACTGTTAACATTCTTGTAAATAATCTAAAAACAATGTGATAGAATAAACAGTTTCTCTTTTTATTACAACATTAAAATTCTTATAACTAATCTAAAAACAATTTAATAGAATGAACTGATTCCTTTTTCAATAATAAATGATTAAAATTCTCGTAAATAATCTGAAAACAATGTGATAGAATAAATAGTTTCTCTTTTTATTACAACAATGTTAATATTCTTTTAAATAATCTAAAAACAATGTGATAGAATAAACAGTTTCTCTTTTTATTACAACATTAAAATTCTTATAACTAATCTAAAAACAATTTAATAGAATGAACTGATTCCTTTTTCAATAATAAATGATTAAAATTCTCGTAAATAATCTAATAACAAGGGGATAGAATAAACAGTTTCTCTTTTTAATACAACAATGTTAACATTCTTGTAAATAATCTAAAAACAATGCGATAGAATAAACAGTTTCTCTTTTTATTACAACCTTAAAATTCTTATAACTAATCTAAAAACAATTTGATAGAATGAACTGATTCCTTTTTCAATAATAAATGATTAAAATTCTCGTAAATAATCTGAAAACAATGTGATAGAATAAATAGTTTCTCTTTTTATTACAACAATGTTAATATTCTTGTAAATAATCTAAAAACAATGTGATAGAATAAACAGTTTCTCTTTTTATTACAATAAAATTCTTATAACTAATCTAAAAACAATTTAATAGAATGAACTGATTCCTTTTTCAATAATAAATGATTAAAATTCTCTTAAATAATCTAATAACAAGGGGATAGAATAAACAGTTTCTCTTTTTAATACAACAATGTTAACATTCTTGTAAATAATCTAAAAACAATGTGATAGAATAAAGAGTTTCTCTTTTTATTACAACATTACTAATATTCCTGTAATTAATCTAACAACAATATGATATAAAAGAAACCCTTTCTCTTTTTTTAACAACAAAATCTTTGAAAAGGAAACTTATAAACATTTTTTTAGAAAGAAAAATAATATTCCAATGAAAACTTGAGCAGGCCTGAAACCATGTTCAACCTTCTCTTCCAGGAAAAATGAATGAAAACCAGAATAAAAGTTAATGATAAAAATATTCCCATCTCTGCTGGCAGCATTAGCGGAAGTTTTTTTGGCAACTTTATCCCATTATTTGTATCTCTGAAAAACGCGTGGATATGGGAGGGGGAGGGGAGGGATCAGAATCTTTTACATCCCCCCTTTTCCTGGAGCATAAAAAAATATGACTCAAAATTCGTATCGCTTTCCAAGGCAGGCTTAGCCATAAAAACGCGTTCTCTAAGAAAATATCTCTCCGAGTATATATTTTTAATAACGGCTTAGAGCAGGAAAAAAATCTCTCTAGAAACTCCACGATATAGGAATACTTTTTGGAAGATGTCAGCTTTTATCGGGCCCTATAAAACATTACGACCAGAAAGAGTCATTTTTTTAGCTCAGCTGTACCATCATTTGCTCCACTATTTTAAGTTTTTGTATGTGTCAGTTTTCATATAGCAGCATGGCGGCTTTCTCTCTTGCCAAGGTGGGGGCGTATTTGAAGTTTTTCGTTGGAAAAATTTTAATCTTCGAGAAACGGTTAGAAAAAAAAAAAAAGAAAAGGTTTTTCTGGTTTTTACTGGAAAGAGTTCTGAGGCCATGCAGCAATTTGAACTTCTCAATAAACTGAGAACCACGATGTTATGTGGACTGTTTTTATAATATGATGTCCTTTTCTCGGTTTGATACGAGTGTGTGATTATTTGGAAGGTAGAGGTATAGAAATGAAAAATAAAATATAAAGAAGTCTTTTAAATTCTTTGGGTGATGGCAAGTTCAAATTGTAAAAATACACCCTGAAAAGGAGTGTTTCATTTTATGACTGTTTTAGGGTTATGAATGAAAAGTTATGTATTTAAGCCTCTGGAAGCCATCTTGAAATTTAGTGGGCACTATTCCATTTTATTGAATAAAACATAAAAACAACCTAGCCTTTTAATAAATAATAATGGTGAGGTGTAATTTATGAATAAATATAAAACATCAGATATATACAATAAAAAATGATGTTTAATGCTCTGTATGGATTAAAGACAGCGTGTTGAATATTCATACATTGACGATGAATACAAAAATCGACAACTGAAGCCGATCCAAATGCTGCAGTGTCCATGTCATGGAGATCACGATATATTTGCTAGTTGGAATATCATTCCGTCTGACTGAAAGATGAAGAAGGACGGATTTAGATTACTGGATTGATTTAATTAGTTATTGTAAAATTAATGGATAGATTCTTGCAGAATTAAGGGATTTGAGGATAGCGTGTCTAGTTTTCGTACATTAGCACTGAATTTAAAAATTCACAAATAATGGCAAAATTTAATCTTCGGTGTCCATGTCATGGAAGGTACGACATATCTGGTAGTTGAAATGTCATTCCATTTGACACAAAGATGAAGAAGGAGGAATTAGGGAATTAATATTGTTGGATTCTTTGAACTTAGGAGGGAATTAGTATTGCAGGATTGATTGAATTTACTGGATTAATTCTTGCAGAATTGATGGAATTGAAGATAGCGTGTTGAATTTTAGTACATTGAATCTAAATTAAAAAATAGACAAATGAAGTCGAACCAAAAGCTTTTGTGTCCATATTGTGGAGGGCACGATTTAACTGTTAGTTGGAATGTCATCCCGTCAGAATCATAGATTAAATTTGTTGGATTGATTGAATTGATTATTGTAAAATTTACTGGATTGATTCTTACAGAATTATGGAATATATTATTTTTTTCATATAATTTTTCAGGAGTTTACTTTTCAAAAACAGTTTTTGCTGTTGATAATTATCTTTCTTTTACAGTGCTGGCAAACACATCATCATCAATAATAATTCCCTTCACGTTGAAACCTGCATGCAAAATAGCATGGTGACGAGCTCTCCCAAAACTCCCTTATTTATTCATAGCTATCCGTGCGCAGTAAAATTCAATCAGTACTCATTTTTTTCAGTGCCTCCATTCATTCTGGCTCCATTAAAGTAATCTTATCTTCCTTTAATTAATAGAATTGAGAATAGTGTTGAATATTCATACATTGGCACTGAATTCAAAAATCATCATATGAAACCGAACTAAAAATCTTTGGTGCCCATGTCACGGATAACACGGTATGGCTGCTAGATGGAATGACATTCCATTAGACTCAAATATGAAGGAGGAAATTTTAAGATTGCTAGATTGATTGAATTGATTTTTGCAAAATTTACTGGATTGATTCTTGCAGAGTTAATGGAATTGATGATAGCGTTTAGATTTTTTGTACATTGGCGCTGAGTTCAATAAACGACAAATAAAGCCTAACCAAAAGCAATGATGTCCATGTCATGGATGGTATTATAAATCTACTATTTGGAAAGTCATTCTATATTACTCAAAGATGAATTAAGTGGTATTAAGATTGCTGGATTGATTGAATTTTTTTAGATTGATTTTTACAGAAATAATAGAAAGAATAGCGTGTTGAGTTTTCATACATTAACAAATACAATACAATAAAATACAACAAGGATAAATGAAGCCGAACCAAAAGCTGTGATTTCCTTGTCTTAGATGACACGATATATCTTTCTTTGGAATGTCATTCCGTCTGACACAAAGATATAGGAGGAGGGAATTAGGAATGCTAGATTGATTGAATTGTGCTTGATTGATTTTTGCATAATAATTATAATTGAGGATGGTGTGTTGAGTTTTGATACATTGATACTGAATTCAAAAATCCACAATTGAAGCAAAATCAATAGCTTCTGTGTGCATGCCATTGATGATACGATATATCTGATAGTTGGAATGACATTCCGTTTGACTTAAAGATGAAGGAAGTGCCATTAGAAATAATTAATTGAATTGATTGATGGCTGATTGAATTGATTCTTCTAGAATTTACTGAATTGATTCTTACAGAATTAATGGAATATATAATTTTTTTCGTGTCATTTTTCAGGAGTTTACTTTTCAAGAGCATTTTTGTTGTTGATAATTATTTTACTTTTTACGGTGCTGGCAAACACATCATCATCAATAATAATTCACTTCACATTGAAACCTGCATGCAAAATAGCATGGTGACGAGCTCTCTCAAAACTCCCTTATTTATTCATAGCTATCCGTGCGCAGTAAAATTCAATCAGGACTCATTTTTTTCAGTGCCTCCATTCATTCTGGCTCCATTAAAGTAATCTTTTCTTCCCCTAATGACTGATTTGTTTGGATACAGAAGCTTAATAATTCATTCAATCAGCCAGCAGAGGAGCTGCATACATAATTTATGGCACGCTACAGTTTGGAAATTTCTCTCTCTCCTTAAAGTTTTTTTCCCCTTTTTATTGTTTTGATGAGAGGAGCACGGATTTCATTTTGAATTCTCGACCGAATCTTGTTAAAACCTTAATGAATACGGTTTTGGGTTTGATGCAGCTAAGTGAGAGCACTTAGGTTTTATGGAACCTCAGAGGTTAAAGTGAATAGAAAGTTTGTAGTGGGAGAAATAGAAATATTTATAAACACTTGCTTAAGGAATATTTTCGCTGAATAAACTTGCAGCGAGTTTTCGTAATTTAATAAAATTTCGAATATTTAATGTAGGATGTAGTAGAAGTAGTAGCAAGAGAGATTTTGCTTAATGCTTCGTAATGAAATGCATCAACAGCACTGTTGTCACTTAAGAAAGAATTGAATATTTATGTTAAAACTCATACGTCAGAAATTGAAGTGATAGTTTTGAAAAATACTCTTAAAGAACTCTTTTTAACATGAATAGGAATATTTTAAGAGTACTTGCTTGATAGGTACTTCTGGAATAAATGTCATCCTGTGTAGTAGTAGAAATTTTTGGAAAAATGAAAATACTTTAAATTTATCCTTTTTGTAGAAGTAGAAATATCTTCAAGTTTTCGTTTTAATGTGATTTAGATGCTTAAGTAATCAAAATCGTCAAGTAAATTCTTAATAATGATTACATGCATTTATAACACCAATTCAACTGATGTGTTTTAACATAAGTAGGTATCGTTTCCCAATGTTTGCTATTTAATAAAATTTCGAATATTTTGTGTAGCATGTGTAGTAGCAAGAGAGATTTTGCTTAATGCTTTGTAATGAAATGCATCAGCAGCACTGTTGTCACTTAAGAAAGAATTGAATATTTATGTTAAAACTCATACGTCAGAAATTGAAGTGATAGTTTTGAAAAATACTCTTAAAGAACTCTTTTTAACATGAATAGGAATATTTTAAGAGTACTTGCTTGATAGGTACTTGTCGAATAAATGACATCCTGTGTAGTAGTAGAAATTTTTGGAAAAATGAAAATACTTTAAATTTATCCTTTTTGTAGAAGTAGAATTATCTTCAAGTTTTCGTTTTAATGTGATTTAGATGCTTAAGTAATCAAAATCGTCAAGTAAATTCTTAATAATGATTACATGCATTTATAACACCAATTCAACTGATGTGTTTTAACATAAGTAGGTATCGTTTCCCAATGTTTGCTATTTAATAAAATTTCGAATATTTTGTGTAGCATGTGTAGTAGCAAGAGAGATTTTGCTTAATGCTTTGTAATGAAATGCATCAGCAGCACTGTTGTCACTTAAGAAAGAATTGAATATTTATGTTAAAACTCATACGTCAGAAATTGAAGTGATAGTTTTGAAAAATACTCTTAAAGAACTCTTTTTAACATGAATAGGAATATTTTAAGAGTACTTGCTTGATAGGTACTTGTCGAATAAATGACATCCTGTGTAGTAGTAGAAATTTTTGGAAAAATGAAAATACTTTAAATTTATCCTTTTTGTAGAAGTAGAATTATCTTCAAGTTTTCGTTTTAATGTGATTTAGATGCTTAAGTAATCAAAATCGTCAAGTAAATTCTTAATAATGATTACATGCATTTATAACACCAATTCAACTGATGTGTTTTAACATAAGTAGGTATCGTTTCCCAATGTTTGCTATTTAATAAAATTTCGAATATTTTGTGTAGCATGTGTAGTAGCAAGAGAGATTTTGCTTAATGCTTTGTAATGAAATGCATCAGCAGCACTGTTGTCACTTAAGAAAGAATTGAATATTTATGTTAAAACTCATACGTCAGAAATTGAAGTGATAGTTTTGAAAAATACTCTTAAAGAACTCTTTTTAACATGAATAGGAATATTTTAAGAGTACTTGCTTGATAGGTACTTCTGGAATAAATGTCATCCTGTGTAGTAGTAGAAATTTTTGGAAAAATGAAAATACTTTAAATTTATCCTTTTTGTAGAAGTAGAAATATCTTCAAGTTTTCGTTTTAATGTGATTTAGATGCTTAAGTAATCAAAATCGTCAAGTAAATTCTTAATAATGATTACATGCATTTATAACACCAATTCAACTGATGTGTTTTAACATAAGTAGGTATCGTTTCCCAATGTTTGCTATTTAATAAAATTTCGAATATTTTGTGTAGCATGTGTAGTAGCAAGAGAGATTTTGCTTAATGCTTTGTAATGAAATGCATCAGCAGCACTGTTGTCACTTAAGAAAGAATTGAATATTTATGTTAAAACTCATACGTCAGAAATTGAAGTGATAGTTTTGAAAAATACTCTTAAAGAACTCTTTTTAACATGAATAGGAATATTTTGAGAGTACTTTCTTGATAGGTACTTCTGGAATAAATGACATCCTGTGTAGTAGTAGAAATTTTTGGAAAAATGAAAATACTTTAAATTTATCCTTTTTGTAGAAGTAGAATTATCTTCAAGTTTTCGTTTTAATGTGATTTAGATGCTTAAGTAATCAAAATCGTCAAGTAAATTCTTAATAATGATTACATGCATTTATAACACCAATTCAACTGATGTGTTTTAACATAAGTAGGTATCGTTTCCCAATGTTTGCTATTTAATAAAATTTCGAATATTTTGTGTAGCATGTGTAGTAGCAAGAGAGATTTTGCTTAATGCTTTGTAATGAAATGCATCAGCAGCACTGTTGTCACTTAAGAAAGAATTGAATATTTATGTTAAAACTCATACGTCAGAAATTGAAGTGATAGTTTTGAAAAATACTCTTAAAGAACTCTTTTTAACATGAATAGGAATATTTTAAGAGTACTTGCTTGATAGGTACTTCTGGAATAAATGTCATCCTGTGTAGTAGTAGAAATTTTTGGAAAAATGAAAATATTTTAAATTTATCCTTTTTGTAGAAGTAGAATTATCTTCAAGTTTTCGTTTTAATGTGATTTAGATGCTTAAGTAATCAAAATCGTCAAGTAAATTCTTAATAATGATTACATGCATTTATAACACCAATTCAACTGATGTTTTATAATATAAGCAGGAACTGTTTTCAAATTTTCGAATATTTACAAGTTTCCCATATAAAATTTGTTTGCTATTTAATAAAATTTCGAATATTTATGTTAAAACTCATGTGTAGTAGCAAGAGAGATTTTTCTTAATGCTTCATAATGAAAGGCATCAATTGCACTGTTGTCACTTAAGAAATAATTGAATATTTATGTTAAAACTTATACATCAGAAATAAAAGTGCTAGTTTGAAAAATACTCTTTTTAACATAAATAGGAATACTTTGAAGACTTGCTTAAAAGGTACTTTAAAATGTTTTCGAATAAATGAAATACTGTATAGTAGTAGACATTTTAATAAATGTCATCCTGTGGTAGAAAAAAAATGAAAATATTTTAAATTTATCCTTTTGTAGAAGAAGAAATATCTTCAAGTTTTGTTTTAATGTCATTTAGATCAGTAATCAAAATCGTAAAAAATTCTTAATAAATTACATGCATTTATAAACATCAAATGGAATAAATTTAAGTAGGTATCGTTTCCCAATGTTTGCTATTTAATAAAATTTCGAATATTTAAAATACTGTAAATAGTAGTAGATATTTTAGGAAAAATAGAAATACTCTAAATTAAAATTTTTTTGTATAAATTGAAGAAAGAATTCAATATTTATGTTAAAACTCATACATCAGGAATAGAAGTTCTTTTTTGAAAAATACTCTTTTTAACCGTAAATAGGAATATTTTAAAGTACTTGCTTGAAAGGTATTTTAAAATATGTTGAATAAATGAAATATTGTGTAGTAGTAGAAATTTTTGGAGAAATAAGAATACTTTAAATATATCCTTTTTTTGAAGAAGTAGAATTATCCTCAAGTTTTCTCGTTTTGATGTCATTTAGATGCTTAAGTAATTAAAAAAAAAAAGGAAAATTTCTTAAAAGCGATTACATGCTTTTATAACATCAATTCAACTAATGTGTTTTGTTATAAATAGGAATTTTTTCCCAATTTTCAAGTACAAGTTCAACAACAGCCCATATAGACTATTTAATATGTTGGTTGTTGTTCACAGGGAAACTTCTGTCGTGTTCACTAACGAAGAAAAGAAGGACACCTGTAGATATGGTTAAAAATACGTGACGCATGTAACGTATTGATAAAAACGCGTGGAAAAAAGGAAAAATTCTAATCAGAATGAAGTAGATATGAGTGTTACAATTTCCACTGAGTCAAATTTTAAAGCAGTAACTTTAATGCATGTCTCCAGAGAGAATTAAACTCTTTATTACACTTGCAATAGCTTATAAATAATAAGTGAACTAGCTTATAAACAATATGTGCTATAGCCTATAAACAGTTTGTGGTATA
Source organism: Caerostris darwini (assembly GCA_021605075.1). Classification (NCBI taxonomy): domain Eukaryota; kingdom Metazoa; phylum Arthropoda; class Arachnida; order Araneae; family Araneidae; genus Caerostris; species Caerostris darwini. The sequence continues at coordinate 126,965 of BPLQ01012004.1, forward strand.
TCTTATAAACAATATGTTATATAGCTTAACAATACATTAGCTTATAAACAATTTGTGGTATAGCTTTTAAACAATATGTGATATAGCTTAACAATACATTAGCTTATAAACAATGCAATAGCTTATAAACAATACTATAATTAGACCATAAGTTAGGTATCTGAAGAAATACTTATTGAATTAGATTTGTTTATATATATATTTTTATATTTTATATACCGTATCCTGCCTAAAATCTGTGGGTAAATCGAAATATATTTCTGTAATACGGCACATTTAATTATACATTTTACAGTATAAACTCAGTGATGCGTGACTGTTCCCAATTTGCGGTTTTTTTTCGTGAGTATTTTTTAAAATTAATTTTTAAAAAATTTATTTATTTAATTTCTCTCAAAGATTTTGTTCTTCCATGCATATAATTATGTTTTACTAATCAAAATTTTCATTTTTATGAAAATTAAAGTGATTACATGTTTTTTCACAACCAATCATTCGAGTGATATACATAGTGTACATAATGCTCTTATGATCCAAACCGATATGCTCAATTTTAATGTTAATTCTTTCTTCAAACCACAAACAATGTAATTTAAAATTATCAAGTAACGCATCAACGTGTTTAATGTTGAGTTATAATACAAGTTTTTTTTAAATATTTAATCAGTTTATATACATTGAATGTTAAACAAAGTGCAATGAATATTTATAAGCAAAACGTTATTTACTGATGATACAGGATCAACATAAGTTCCATATTAATAAATTAGCAAAAGATAATGTTAATTCTAACATTTTTACTTTTTCTACAAAAATCAGATGGTTATTACATTCATGTATTTAATTCAATGAAGAATTATTCACTTAAATAACATATATTAGTCACTTAATATATGTCAGATTTATGCCTAATCGTCCCCTTTATTGTTTGTTTTGTACTAAAGCTTCCTGTTTATAGCTAGATTTATGACTAATCTTCATGATTATACTTCGGTTTGTATTTAAGCTTCATGTTTGTTAGATTTATGCATAAACATCAGTTTTATAGTTAGATTTATAAATAATCTTCATGCTTATAGTTATGTTTATAAATAATCTTCATGCTTATAGTTAGATTTATGAAACATCTTCTTGTTTATAATTTGATTTATGAATTTCTTCCTGTAATCGAATTATTTTCCCCTTAATTATAAAAAGACTTTCTTCACAACCAGTCATGCGAATTACTGTTTACAGTGTATATAATGTTCTTGTGAGCCAAAACTGATACGTTAAATTTTAGTGTCAATTCTTTCTTTGAACCACAAACAATGCAATTTAAAATTATTCAAAATTGTTCTTGAATAAACCAGCTTTATAATACGAGATTTTCCAAATTAATCAATTTACATACTTTGAATATAAAAAAAAAATGCAGTGAGTATTTATGTTTGTGGATCAATAGATCTCCCTGTTGTTAGATTTATGCCTAATATTCATGCTTATACACTGAAGTGACAAAAGTCATGGGATACCTCTTAATATCGTGTCGGCCCTCCTTTCGCCCGGCGAAGTGCAGCAACTCGACGTGGCATGGACTCAACAAGTCGTTGGAAGTCTTCTGCAGGAATATTGAGCCATGCTGTCTCGATAGACGTCCATAATTGTGAAAGCGTTGATGGTGCAGGAGTTTGGGCACGAACAAACCTCTCGATGATGTCCCATAAATGCTCGATGGGATTCATGTCGGGCGATCTAGGTGGCCAGATCATTCGTTGGAATTGTCCAGAATGTCCTTCAAACCAATCGCGAACAGTTGTTGCCCGGTGACATGGCGCATTGTCATCCATAAAAATCCCATCGTTGTTTGGGTACATGAAGTCCATGAATGGCTGCAAGTGATCTCCAAGTAGCTGAACATAAGCATTTCCAGTCAATGTTCGGTCCAGTCACACCAGAGGACCAAGTCCATGCCATGAAAAAACAGCCCACACCATTACGGAGCCACCACCAGCTTGAACAGTGCCTTGCTGACAGTTTGGGTCCATGGCTTCGTGGGGTCTGCGCCACACTCGAACCCTACCATCAGCTCCTACCAACTGAAATCGTGACTCATCGGACCAGGCCACGGTTTTCCATTCATCCAGGGACCAACCGATATGCTCACATGCCCACGAGAGTCGCTGCAAGCGATGTCGTTCTGTCAGTAAAGACACTCGAGTCGGTCTTTTGCTGGAATAGCCCAAGAAAGCCAAATTTCTCCGCACAGTTCAAACAGACAAGTCCCTTGTACGTCCCACATTGATTTCTTCGGTTATTTGACGCAGTGTTGCTTGTCTGTTAGAATTTATGACTCTTTGCAGATGTCGCCGGTCTCGGTCGTTAAGTGCAGGCGGTCGACCACTGCGCTGTCCCTGGTGGGATGTTATGCCTGAAATTTCATACTCTCGGCACACTCTTGACACAGTGGATCTGGGAATATTGAATTCCCTAACGATTTCCGAAATGGCATGACCCATGCGTCTAGCTCCAACTAACATTCCGCGTTCAAAGTCCGTTAATTCCCGTCGTGCGGTCATCATCACGTCAAAACCTCTTCACATGAATAACTTGAACAGAAATGAAAGCTCTGCGCATTTATACCTGTTCTACGCGATGCTACTGCCATCTGAAAATTTGCATATTGCTATCCCATGACGTTTGTCACATCAGTGTAATGAGATTTAGGAATAATATTCATGTGTGTTAGAGTTATACATAATATTCTTGTTTATGGTTAAATTTAAGAATAATCTTCATGTTTGTTAGATTTAAGAATAATCTTCATGTTTGTTAGATTTAAGAATAATCTTCGATTTAAGAATAATCTTCATGTTTGTTAGATTTAAGAATAATCTTCATGTTTACGTTTAGATTGCACTTAAGCTTCCTGTTTGTTAGATTTATGCAGAATTTTCAAGTTTATGGTTAGGTTTATGCCTAATCATGATGTTTATACTTAGATTTGTAGTTAAGGTTCATGTTTGTTAGATTTAAGCGTTAACTTCAGATTTATAGCTATATTTATAAATAATTTTCATGTTTATAGTTAAATTTATGAATACTATTCATATTTATTTGATTTATGCGTAATCTAAATGATTCTAGTTAGATTTATAACTACTCTTAATATGTGTTTTATTTATGCATCATTTTCTTTGTTTATGTAGATTTGTTTATGGTTAAATAGATTATGGATTGGTTAGTTTATAAATGATCTTAAATCTTAAAGTTAGATTTATGCCTAGTCTTCCTGTCAATAATATTAAAATGTTAAGACACTTTTTTAAATTGTTATATATATATATTTAATAAATAACATATACTCGACAGTGAAAGAAAATCAAAAATATTAGTGCAAATAAAATTTTAAACAAATTTTTGCATATTTAATATGCCGAGAACAATTAAATACAATACACATATCAAATTCAACTAACTTGTTTCAATTGTTATAGGAACCTTTTCAAAATGTACTAGTAATAATTAATTCAAACGCAGTTAACAATTCTCTCCTCCAATTAGGAATGCACATTTGTAATATAATAAAATATTAACACTATGAATTTATCAGCCACAATGCGATAGCATAATCGAATATTCTATTAGTTTAACTACCTTGAATAACAATGCTTAACTAGAAAGGTTCCCCACTCAAGAGATCCATGCATGTCCGGAGGAGAAAACAGTGAAAGGGGAAGCTGTCAGTTGTGGAGAAATTTACATTAAAATAACCATGCCTCGTTGAGTTTCTTTAATTAAAGTTTAATAGGTTGCTTCATTATTATATTTAGAAGCATCGAGGAATTATTAATGAAGTATCATATTGATTTCAAAATTCAGTCGTTTCAATTTGCTTTACTATAAAGAGGGTGTTTTAGGAGGAAATATATGGTAAAGAGAGGAAATATGTGACAGAATGTTTGATATAAGGTATTCAAAGAGTTTTATAATTGGTTTATTAAAGTTGCATGGTTTTATCTTTTTGTGGTACACACAATTTTATCATGTGGTGTTATTATTAATTTATTTTGGTGTACATAAATTTGTGTTTGAGTGTCCTCATATATTAATCAAAATGAGGTGCTGTCTTTTTATTTTGTATTAATATTAATTTGTTAATTATTTTATCTAGAATTTTATTAATTATTCAGCAAAAGTTTCATAGGGTTTGAACCAACATCATTATAAATTAGTTTTGTACTTGCATTATAAATAAAATTGTGAGTTGAACATAAAATTATTAAATATAAGTACACAAAAATAATTAAAAGAGTAAATTGAGATGAAACGTTGAAAATATGACTTCTTAACATTGTTATTAATATTAATATTACTTCTCAACACTTCTTAATAATGTTTTTAATATATTATTGTGTTTCATTAACTATGTACCACGTGGGAGTATATTTTCCTACTTTACATATAGAGAAATTATTAATAAAGTAACATATTGATTTCAAAATTCAGTTTTTTCAATTTGCTTTGATAGTTGACTATAAAGATGGTGTTTTAGATATCCTTAAAACTAAAAGAGGAAATATATGACAATGTTTGATATAATGTCTTCGAAAGAGTTTTATAATTGGTTTGTTAAAATGGCATGGTTTTATAATTTTGTGGCAGACACAATTTTATCATGTGGTGATATTATAATTTATTTGGTGCTCATAAATTTGTGTTTGAGTGTCCTCTACTATTAATCAAAATGAGTTTCTGTCTTTTTATTTTGCATTAATGTTAATTTGTTAATTATTTTATGTAGTGGTTTATTAATTAATCAACAAAAGCCCAATGAAGTATGATTATTTATAACCTGTATCATTATAAATAAGTGTTGTAAATGTATTATAAATAAAATCAACACAAAATTATAAATCCGTGCAACACAAAATTATTAAATTTAAGTATACAAAATTAATTAAAAGAGTAAACTGAGATGAAACTTTCATATTATGTCTTCCTAACATTATTATTAATATTAATATGGCTTCTTAACATTGTTTCTAATATATTAATGTGTTTCCTTAAATATGTACTACGCGGGAATATATTTTCCTACTTTTATACATCGAAAAATTATTAATAAAGAATTATATTGATTTCGCAATTCATTCTTTTCAATTTGCTTTGAAAGTTGTCTATAAACAGGATGCTTTAGAAATGCATGGAACTTAAAGAGGAGATTAATATGGCTTCTTAACATTTCTTAACATTGTTTCTAATATATTAATGTGTTTCCTTAAATATGTACTACGCGTGAATATATTTTCCTACTTTTATACATCGAAAAATTATTAATAAAGAATTATATTGATGTCGCAATTCATTCTTTTCAATTTGCTTTGAAAGTTGTCTATAAACAGGATGCTTTAGAAATGCATGGAACTTAAAGAGGAGATTAATATGGCTTCTTAACATTTCTTAACATTGTTTCTAATATATTAATGTGTTTCCTTAAATATGTACTACGCGTGAATATATTTTCCTACTTTTATACATCGAAAAATTATTAATAAAGAATTATATTGATTTCGCAATTCATTCTTTTCAATTTGCTTTGAAAGTTGTCTATAAACAGGATGCTTTAGAAATGCATGGAACTTAAAGAGGAGATTAATATGGCTTCTTAACATTTCTTAACATTGTTTCTAATATATTAATGTGTTTCCTTAAATATGTACTACGCGTGAATATATTTTCCTACTTTTATACATCGAAAAATTATTAATAAAGAATTATATTAATGTCGCAATTCATTCTTTTCAATTTGCTTTGAAAGTTGTCTATAAACAGGATGCTTTAGAAATGCATGGAACTTAAAGAGGAGATTAATATGGCTTCTTAACATTTCTTAACATTGTTTCTAATATATTAATGTGTTTCCTTAAATATGTACTACGCGGGAATATATTTTCCTACTTTTATACATCGAAAAATTATTAATAAAGAATTATATTGATTTCGCAATTCATTCTTTTCAATTTGCTTTGAAAGTTGTCTATAAAGAGGATGCTTTAGAAATGCATGGAACTTAAAGAGGAGATATATAACATGATGTGTGATATAACGTCATCAAATAGTTTTATAATTGGTTTATTAAAATTGCATGGTTTTATCCTTTTGTGGTACACACAATTTTATCATGTGGTGATATTATTAATTTATCGTTGGTGTTCATAAATTTGTACTTGAGTGTCATCTTTTATTAATCAAAATAAGTTGATATTTTTATTTTGCATTAACATTCATTTGGTAATTATTTTATATTAATATTAATTATTTTATCTAGAATTTTATTAATTATTCAACAAAAGTTTCGTGGGGATTGTTTATGTTGAAACCACATCATTATAAATAAGTGTTGTATGCATTGTTTCTAATATATTAATGTGTTTCCTTAAATATGTACCACGCGGGAGTATATTTTCCTACTTTTATACATTGATAAATTATTAATTAAGAATCATATTGAATTGAAAATTCAGTCTTTTCAATTACCTTTGATAATTCACTATAAAGAGTGTTTTAGATATTTCTGGAACTTAAAGAGGTGATATATGACAAAATGTTTGATATAATGTGTTCAAAGAGTCTTATAATTGGTTTATTAAATTTGCATGTTTTTTATCCTTTTGTGGTAGACAGAGTTTTATTGTGCGGCGTGATTGTTAATTTATTTTGTTATTCATAAATTTATGTTTGAGTGTCCTCTTTTATTAATCAAAATGAGTTGCTGTCTTTTTACTTTTTATTAATATTATTTCCTTAATTATTTTAAATAGTGTTTAATTAATTATTCAACAAAAGGGTCATAGACTTTTGCTATTTTTAATCCACATCAATATAAATAAGTGTTATACGTGCATTATAAATAAAATCGTTAACTCAACGTAAACTTATTAAATGTAAGTACACAAAATATTACTTTTTAACATCGTTTCTAATAAAATAATTTGTTTCATTAAATTTTATGTATCACGCAAGAGTAGATTTTCCTACATACAGATTAGAAGATCGTTTACAAATATAATTAATTTAAATGTTTTTTTTAGGATAATGAATATAATCTATTATTATCCAACATTTTCATATGGAATAATAATGATAATAATTTATTTCCTTTTATATTAATTTTTTGTAAAAAAAAAAGAATAATTTCATGTAATTATTTCTGTCATAACTAGCAATGTTCTAAATTAGATTTTATAGGTAGTGACAAAATAAAATTAAGAAAAGAAAACATTGTTAGTTTCATAGATTATTTTATACGATTACATTGCAATACTCAAGCTTCAGAGTGTATGTAATAATTATTATAAAATCTATTATTATCGAAATTTTTCAAATGGAATAATATTGATAATAATATATTTCATTTTATATTGATTTTTTTTTGTAAAAAATGGATAATTTTCTGTCATTATTTACGTCATACTTTCTTTTTGTATCAACTAACATCATTTCTAAAACGGATTGTAAAGGTAGTAAAAAATAAAATTAAGAAAAGAAAACCTTTTTATTTTCATATTATTTTATAGGTTTACCGTTAACATAGCCAAACTTCAGAGTGGATATAATAATTATTATAAAATCTATTAATATCCTTATTTTTCTTATGGACTAATATTGATAATCATATATTTCACTTGTTAATCATATATTGTTTTTTTTTGTAAAAAAATAATTTTATGTAATTATATTTGTCAAGCTTTTTTTTTTTGTACTTAATTAATATTGTTAATCAGATTTTAACGGTAGTAACACAATTTAATTAAGAAAAGAAAGCGTTGTTAGTTTCATACATGATTTTATAGGTTTGCCATTACCATATCCAAGCCTCAGACTGAATAAACACAGAAAAGTTTTTCAAAACCTCTGTCCAGGAAATTTCATTTTAATTTTTAATTTTTAATATTTTGTGATGATAATTTTTAGTAGGTTAAAGTGCAAAGAATGTATGGATGGTAAATAGTCACAACATCTATCAATCTATATCAGTCTATTGTAACATATAGATATTTCTCTGTCCATCTCTCTCTCTCTCTATATATATATATATAAATATGCATATATTTGTTATATATATGCATGTATTAACACAACATTTACAATTTTTGATTTCCTTACATAAAATTAAGAGATTTAATTATTGAAATAATTTTTACTAATCTCAAGTTCCCACATTTACTCATAACAACAACTTCTTTATATAGTTAACCATTGAATTAACATTTTTGCTTATATTCTCTCTCTATTTCCTATGATCTGTCATATATTGAGCAAAAAATTTTCAATGACTGGATTTTGAATTCCTTCATTCTGACTATTAGAGAGTATATAACTTTCGCATCTTTCTGAAAAACTAATTTATGGTCTACTAAAGTTAAATCCAAGCCTTTTAAATAATTTAAATATTAATAAGATGAAACAGAAAGGCTCATGACTTTTCAATTATCAGTGAAACACTTGGTTTCGATTAAATTCTCCTGCATTATACAAATACACACACACACACACACACACACACACACACACACACACACACACACACACACACACACACACACACACATACATATATGGATGTATCTTTATACATATAAGTCTTTTGTACAAGTGTTTGTCATTGAATTCATCCTAAACAGTTGGGCCGATTTTGATGAAATTTGTTGTGTGCTTGACAAAATATGCAGAATGATTTTAAGCCATTCCTTTTGTAAGTCGCCATCAGATGGCGTTGCACTTCTATACCATTCAACAAATCGCTATGAAAATTGGTAATAATATGTAATATAGTATAGAAAATAGGTGCGCGCTTTCCACTTTATTGTTACTAGCTACCAGGTGGTGCTGCAGCATTTAATCTTATATACCCTTCAAACGATATGCAGGAAAATTAGTATGCACATATATTGGAAGATAGAGAATATATTCGCAATAGGTAATTTTCTACAATGCATTCTTTTTGGCAAGAGAACGTATGTCGGTGCCGGGTTCTGCTAGTGTATATATATATATATATATATATAAAGCATATTTTTTGTTGAATAAAATATTTTTTTATTATTTTACCTGTTGCTCTTAGAAAAATGTTAAAAGATATATTTATTATATTATATTAATATAATCATCAATATGCGAGGCCGAAATTCAGAAATGAAACTGATTGTAGTGGTTTTTTTTTCAAATGTATCAAGTTAAAGTAAAATGTGTAAAGTGTATACATTTAAACATTTACATACATTTATATTAACATACGTATACAATTTACATTTATATAATAAATGTAAAATATATAAAGTATTTTTTAAAAGTATGTTTTTTAATGTAAGTTCCAAAGTATTCAGATTAATTAGTCTTTACTATTATAAAGACATCTTTGAAAACTTTCTGAGTTACAAATTTTTGTGAAAATAAACACAGAACACCACAAAGAAGTATGATATAAATAAATAATATTCCCCTGACTTGCATGGATAGAAAAGCAAGATTACGCTTCGCTTCCCGCAAATTGAAAAGTCTTCTCTGTAAATGTTGTTTTAGCTTTAGGAAATATTTTATGCAGGCAAACGAACATGCAGGGAAACAATTTCCATGCAGCTGTTTAATTCTTCAAGAAGTATCTTCTTATTGAAGAGAGGTAGGAATAAAATGTAAACATGACGTGATTATTTTGATTTATTTGATCAAATACATTATGTTTGGATATCTGATCAAAGACATCTAGTACAAGGACATTCTCTGTTTCGTTTGTATATTTTCACTTAGTTTATTAAATTGTGATTTTAATTTTTGGCATTTTAGAAATATGAAGTTGAGCTATGTAATTGTGTACTATGCACTATGTATTTTTACTACTATAACTTTTTATATACATACATATGTACACTTTCAATTTTTTAAAAAAGAGAAGATATTCCAACTTTGAATTAAAGGATGCTAAAATTTCTCACTGATTAAAGGTTTTCTAATACGTAATATATTTAATACGATTTTCTTAAGTTTAAAAAAAAATTCATTCTTTTTTGCATAATTATACATTATTTAATGTTGAAATCAGATTTTCGTTAAAATTATAATGGTGACATTTCTAATCAAATCTTATATATCGACTTATATATATATATACTAGAAGACCCGGCCACGCGTTGCTGTGGCTTTCCATTTTATTGAAAATGATAATTGAAAAAATACAATACAATTAAAATAAAATCGACATATAATAATAAATGACTTTAAAAAAAATTCGCAATAAAATGTAAACGATTGTTTAAGGTACACGAACACGTTCGAATGAATTTTTTTGAAATTTTTTATCTTTGTACACATTTTTGGATTGAATGTATCTAAAAACTAATGATTTCCCATAAAAAAATTTCATTATTATTATTTTTATTTTTTATTTTTATAAGCTAAAATAAGGGTTAAAATGGCCAAAACTTGATACTGTTACAAAACATGATAACTCAAAATCAAATCAATATTTTTTAAATTTCTAAGTTTGTATTTGTTTGTACTAACATATTACAGGGAATGGATCTCTGGTAAATTTATATCTTTATTATTTTGTGCTAGTTTAAATGCTGCCGACACAAAATTCTATCAAAATTTGCATGTAATTCCAAGCTTAACAATTAAAATAAAAAAAATTTATGTAGCTATAATCATTTCAGAGTTTTATTACCTGTAAACATTTATGAAAAACATAAATACAAAGTTTTGTAACATTTGAATCAAAATTACTTGTGTTATGGTGCTTCACATGAACACAAAAAGCATAAAACTTCATTCTGAGAAAAAGCTAAAAACAACTTTTAATTAGGGTTATTACTTTTAAAAATGTTGTAAAGATATTAAAATGCCATTGAATTATCAAGTTCATAGTCTTATTTATTAAAAAATATAGTTTTATTTTTCCTTAAAGCTCTAAATATTTTCTGAGCTTTGTTTTGAAAAAGTTAAAATTTGCTCGACAAAAATTTTTTTTTACAACTTCCTCCTATTTGCAAAGGCTTTTTAATATGAAATTACCTGGATTTAAAATATTTAGCCTTTTTTCAAGTGTTTTGATTAAATATATTCAAAACCTTTGAATTTCACATAAAAATATCAACTTTAACTATTTTTTATACAATTTATTCTTTAAAATATGGATAAACATTGCAAAAATGCGATATTGTTGCAAAACATGACAATTCAAAAATAAATAAAACATGAATAGTTTTTTCCTTTGCAAGTATTTTTATGCTGGGAATATCCTTATGTAGGTAATATACTGTTTTCAAATTTATATCTTAATTATTTATACATTTTTGTATGCTTAAAGTTTGTCGACACAAACTTTTTTTTACATATTTACAAAAATTCTTAGTTTAAAAACTGAAATAAAAATAAGTTAGGAATTTAGGTTAATTTCCATGTTCTATTCCTTTCATACATTTAAAGAAAACTTTTACATGAAGTTTCAAAGCATTTAATAAAAATATATGGGTATTATGATGTTTTGAAGGAACACAAAATGCATAAAAATTCAAATAAGGAATAATTAAAACCAACTTCTAAATGTAAATAAAAACAAATGTACATACATAAAAATGTTATTGATCTTTAAATTCTCCTTTATTAATATAAAAACTTATTTATTTGTTTTGTTTTCTTTAAATAACTTCCAATTTAAAAGTACCATTTATAAATTTTTCTTCGACAATATTCAAATCACTCAAATTCTTTGTTTTTCAAATAACAAAAGTTTTTTTAAAAAAAATGTCCTTGGTTTTCAACTTGCAACTATTATAATACCTTTTATAAAATTTTAATGTTATCATTATATCAAATAATTGCAGAGTTTACTTCATTTTGACACTTTTCAAAAAATGCTTAAAATTCATCATATTTCTTTAAAATTATTTACAAAAATTCTTAGTTTAAAAACTGAAATAAAAATAAGTTTTTAATTTAGGTTAATTTCCATGTTCTATTCCTTTCATACATTTAAATAAAACTTTTACATGAAATTTCAAATCATTTAAATAAAAATATATGTTTATTATGATGTTTTGAAGGAACACAAAATGCATAAAAATTCAAATAAGGAATAATTAAAACCAACTTCTAAATGTAAATAAAAACAAATGTACATACATAAAAATGTTATTGATCTTTAAATTCTCCTTTATTAATATAACAACTTATTTATTTGTTTTGTTTTCTTTAAATAACTTCCAATTTAAAAGTACCATTTATCAATTTTTCTTCGACAATATTCAAATCACTCAAATTCTTTGTTTTTCAAATAACAAAAGTTTAAAAAAAAAAAAAATGTCCTTGGTTTTTAACTTGCAACTATTATAATACCTTTTATAAAATTTTAATGTTATCATTATATCAAATAATTGCAGAGTTTACTTCATTTTGACACTTTTCAAAAAATGCTTAAAATTCATCATATTTCTTTAAAATTATTTACAAAAATTCTTAGTTTAAAAACTGAAATAAAAATAAGTTTTGAATTTAGGTTAATTTCCATGTTCTATTCCTTTCATACATTTAAATAAAACTTTAGGGACCTGAATGGCCGAGTGTCTAGCGCTCTGGCGCTCGGTGCCACAGGTTTCGGGTTCGAATCCCGGCGGTGCCATGGATGTTTGTAGTGGTTCGGAATCCACTTTAAGCCGTAGGTCCCGGTCTTCTATGACTGTAAGAGCGTCACGGAGCAAAAGTCAGGCTTCTACCTACGGGTGCTCCATCACAACAGAAGCTGCTTCCTTCCCCTTCAATCATGAGTCCATATGGGCTTGGCCAGCCAAGTGGGATAAGAAACAACAACAAACAATTAAAACTTTTACATGAAATTTCAAATCATTTAAATAAAAATATATGTTTATTATGATGTTTTGAAGGAACACAAAATGCATAAAAATTCAAATAAGGAATAAAAACCAACAAATGTAAATAAAAACAAATGTACATAAAAATGTTATTGATCTTTAAATTCTCCTTTATTAATATAAAAACTTATTTATTTGTTTTGTTTTCTTTAAATAACTTCCAATTTAAAAGTACCATTTATCAATTTTTCTTCGACAATATTCAAATCACTCAAATTCTTTGTTTTTCAAATAACAAAAGTTTTAAAAAAAAAATGTCCTTGGTTTTCAACTTGCAACTATTATAATACCTTTTATAAAATTTTAATGTTATCATTATATCAAATAATTGCAGAGTTTACTTCATTTTGACACTTTTCAAAAAATGCTTAAAATTCATCATATTTCTTTAAAATTATTTACAAAAATTCTTAGTTTAAAAACTGAAATAAAAATAAGTTTTGAATTTAGGTTAATTTCCATGTTCTATTCCTTTCATACATTTAAATAAAACTTTTACATGAAATTTCAAAGCATTTAAATAAAAATATATGGGTATTATGATGTTTTGAAGGAACACAAAATGCATAAAAATTCAAATAAGAAATAATTAAAACCAACTTCTAAATGTAAATAAAAACAAATGTACATACATAAAAATGTTATTGATCTTTAAATTCTCCTTTATTAATATAAAACTTATTTATTTGTTTTGTTTTCTTTAAATAACTTCCAATTTAAAAGTACCATTTATCAATTTTTCTTCGACAATATTCAAATCACTCAAATTCTTTGTTTTTCAAATAACAAAAGTTTAAAAAAAAAAAAATGTCCTTGTTTTCAACTTGCAACTATTATAATACCTTTTATAAAATTTTAATGTTATCATTATATCAAATAATTGCAGAGGTTACTTCATTTTGACACTTTTCAAAAAATGCTTAAAATTCATCATATTTCTTTAAAATTTTATTGTCTATATTATATTATCTTGCACATTTCATTTTGGAATTCTTAATCAAATAAAACACATGTTGACAAACTTTAAGCATAGAAAAGTTCAATGTTTTGATTCACAACTTTTCATTCCATATATTTTATTCCAATTCAAATTCAAACTTAAAAAAAAAAAAATATTGATAAACAAATCAGGTAATACTTACATACATTTTATTTATTTCGCATAGAAATAATATAAATTTCATACATTATAATTTTCACAACATTTAAATGGGACCTGAATGGCCGAGTGTCTAGCGCTCTGGCGCTCGGTGCCACAGGTTTCGGGTTCGAATCCCGGCGGTGCCATGGATGTTTGTAGTGGTTCGGAATCCACTTTAAGCCGTAGGTCCCGGTCTTCTATGACTGTAAGAGCGTCACGGAGCAAAAGTCAGGCTTCTACCTACGGGTGCTCCATCACAACAGAAGCTGCTTCCTTCCCCTTCAATCATGAGTCCATATGGGCTCGTGGGCTTGGCCAGCCAAGTGGGATAAGAAACAACAACAAACAACATTTAAATTAGTACATAAAACAATAATATTCAGAACATTAGAATTTTACGGTTATGTAGTACAGGCATCGAGACACGGCGCCATCTAAAAATAGTCATTATATTATTCGAAAAAAAAACACTACATTGTTGCCACTACATTGGTCTGCCAAAGAAATTAAAAAAATATTTAGGGGTGGACCCCCCTTATCACTTAGGGGTTTTAAAAATAGATTACGACCGATTCGCAGACCTACCAAATATGCACAAAAATTTTCATAAGAATCGGTCGAGCCGTTTCGGAGGAATTTGGCAACAAACACTGTGACACGAGAATTTTATATATTAGATATATATATATATGTATATGTATATATATATATGTATTTTATGTATATATATATGTATTTTATATATATATATGTATTATTATATATATACATATATATATATATATATATATAATAACTTTTTTATCTACATACTTGGATCTTCAGCCAAATGTCTAACAATTGAATTTAAAAATTATATTCTGCATGTTGTGGATGAAACTCACCATAGTGTTTTTTTTAAATGAATATATAATATACTCAAAATTCCAAAGAATTCAGATTAATTATTCTTTTATTATTATAAAGACATCTTGTAAACTTTCTAAGCTACAAATTTTTGTGAAAGGAATCTTTCAATAGACACAGAACTCCACAAAGAAGTAGCTTCTAAATAAATAATATTTCCCCTGACTTGCGTGGGTAGAAAAGCAAGATAATGCTTCGCTTGCCGCAAATTGAAAACTCTGTAAATGCTGTTTTCCCTTTAGGAAATATTTTATGCAGGCAAACAAACATGCAGGGAAACAACTTCTATGCAGCTGATTAATTCTTCAAGGAGTATTTTCTTATTGAACAGAGGTTAAGAATAAAATGCAAACATTACGTGATTATTTGGATTTATTTGATCAAGTACATTATGTTTAGATATATGATCAAAGATATATGATACATACGACAAAAACTGTATATTTTTCCAAGGTTTTCTGTTTCGTTTGTTTATTTTCACTTAGTTTATTAAATTATAATTTTATTATTATTTCAAGATTTAGTATTTTAGAAATGGGAAGTTGAACTATGTATTTGTGCACTATGTAAAAAAATATTTAATATAATTTGTTTTTACTACTATTAAATTTTATGTACCTGATTATATTCTTTCAGAGAAAAAACATGTCCGTTTAAAAAAAAGAGATAGTATTTCACATTGAATTAATTCACAATGAACTGCTAAAATTTCTAGCTCACTAAAAGTTTTCTAAAACCAAATGTTTTTTCCTAAGAATTTCGTAAGTTTGAAAGAAAATTCATCTTTTTTGCATAATTATACGTTATTTAAATGTGAAATAAGATTTTCTTTAAAATTATACTGGTGGTATTTTTAATCAAATCTAATATGCCGACTTATATTGGGATTTTGGGAAAACAACGCAACAGCCCTATGGTGGACCAAGGCCATCTGCCTACTTCCGAGACATGAGATGTTTTCTTTTTACGGGGTGGGGTTGTCAGCCTTAAGTTCTATAGTCATCCTATACCAGGGCCTATGGCTTAAAGTGTATTCTGAACTATATATATATATATATAATAAAGAAATGTATATTCGGTTTGGTTTGTTTCTATACGGTCATTTCTTGGTGTAATTAGAGTGGAATTTACAGTTTAACGTGAATTTCGAACCTCAAACAAACATCAATGCTACCGCCAGGATTCTAATCGGAAGCCCGTGGTACCACAGGCCTGAGATCTGGCCTATTGGCCATCAGGTCGCAAAGAAATCTAGAAGAGGTTTGATTTTTAAAATTAGCATTTGTAAACAATTCGTCAAAAAAATTACATGGAGTTACATTACATTACTATTAATTTTATGTCGAAAATGT
Source organism: Caerostris darwini (assembly GCA_021605075.1). Lineage (NCBI taxonomy): Eukaryota > Metazoa > Arthropoda > Arachnida > Araneae > Araneidae > Caerostris > Caerostris darwini. Next base: position 143,272 of record BPLQ01012004.1, read on the forward strand.
TTTGAAAATACATACATTAGCAAATAATATTTCTTTAATTTTTGTAGTTCAAATTATAATATAAAACTGCCTTCTAGAACTAACTTAATGTACAGACAATTTTCATATATTTGTATTCATATAGTAATGTAAGTTCATATATTAGTAATACGCAAAAGTAATGCAATAAATTTTTGAATGTTTTTAATGATTAATTAATATTAAATTTATCTATCATCATCATCATAATTGGCGCAACAGCGCAGTGTGTGGGCCAAGGCCGTCTACCTACTGGTAGATTTCGAGACGAGAGATGTTTTTCTTTTTTATGGGGTAGGGTTGTCAGCTCTACGCCCAAAATTTACATATAGATTTCGATAAAGTACATAATTTTCCAACCACACTTGATCGATTGTCAATGCAAGACAATGTGCCATAATCGAAATCTAATATTAAAAGCAGTGGTTGTAATACATTTTATTATAGGAATCGAATTAACTTTTTTTTCATGTCAAACGATATATAACAAGTATTTGATTGCAAGTGAGAACTTCAAAAGTTTAAATTAATTAAAAAAAATTATAATTCGTTATCATTTCATAAAAAAATAATAACAATTCCAATACTATATACATCTGTAAATAATATTTCTTTAACTTTGTAGTGTAATTTATATTATAAAACTATATTCTTGAACCACCTTAAAGTTAGAAAACTTTCATGTATTAGTAAATTTAATGCTAATGCTTTTTTAAATGTTTTTCATGATTAATTAATATTACATTCATATATCTAGTTCAATAAAATACATAATTTTCTAACCACACTTGATCGATTGTCAATGCAAGACAATATCTCATAATCGAAACCTAATATTAAAAGCAGTGGTTGTAATACATTTTATTATAGGAATCAAATTAAATTTCTGTTGCATTCCAAAAAAAAAAAAAAAAAAAAAAAAAAATCACAAGTATTTGCTTGCACGCGAGATGTTCAAAAGTATAAATGAATATAAAAGTTATAATTTGTTTTCATTTCAAAGTAATAATAATAATATCAACTCCAATATTTCAATGAATGATTCTTATTATTACTAATATTTTCCAAAAATTCTTATTATTGGGTATCTCAAAACTGTGGTCTATCTTGTCGATAGTAAGCTACAGCATGGAAGAATTTCGATTAAATTCTTTCTCTTTTAATCTCTGCACAATCAAACTTTCTCCATTTGGCAGCAAACCCCTGAACCCCTGTAGCTTCCTAGATGAAGCGTGTGATTAAATACCGTGTCCACTCAAAGAAACAAGTGACCTCGTCCAATGGTCAATGACTGATTTTCCGTCTGTGGCCAAGTGGTCACTGATGAGCTGAGTCATCATTGTCCATACTCCCTCCCAGCCTGCTTGCTGGGAGTGATTGGATTGAACATGAAAACAAATGGATTAATTCATGGAAAGGCGTTGAAGATTAACATTGTTTTACTTGCTTTGTGAATATAACAATAAATATAAATATATTTGCTTTGTTGTTTCCTAAAGATAGTATTGAAGATTAACATGGCCTTACTTGCTTTTTAAATCTAATAATAAATATAAATATATTTGCTTTGTTGTTTTCTAAAGATATTATTGATTTTTTTCTATTATTGACGAAAAGCAAATTGAAAATAATATTTATAAGACTGATAAACCTGAATAGATTCGAATTATTCATTGAAAGATATTGAAGATTAACATTGTTTGGCTTGCTTTGTAAGTATAATAATAAATCTAAATATATTCGCTTTGTTGTTTTCTAAAGATAATATTGAATATTAACATTGCTTTACTTGCTTTGTAAATATACTAATAAATATAAATATAATTAATTTGTTGTTTTCTAAAGATAATATTAAAGATTAACATTGCTTTACTTGCTTTGTAAACATAAGTATAAATATAATTGCGTTGTTGTTTTCTAAAAATAATATTGATTGTTTAAATTATCGTTGAAAATCAAATTGAAGATAATATTTATGAGTCTGATAAACTTGAATACACTCGAATTATTCATTGAAATATATTAAAGATTAACATTGCTTTATTTGATTTGTAAATATAATAATAAATATAAATATAGTTGCTTTGTTGTTTTCTGAAGATAATATTGATTTTTTCTATTATTGCTGAAAAGCAAATTGAAAATAATACTTATAAGACTGATAAATGTGAATACACTCGAATTATTCATGGAAAGATATTGAAGATTAACCTTGCTTTACTTGATTTGTAAATATAATAATAAATCTAAATATATTTGCTTTGCTGTTCTCTAAAGATAATATTGAAAATTAACATTGTTTTACTTGTAAATATGATAATAAATAAAAATATATTTGCTTTGTTGTTTTCTAAAGTTCATATTGAAGATTAATATTGCTTTACGTGCTTTGTAAATATAATAATAAACAGAAATATAATTGTTTTGTGGCTTTCTAAAGGTAATATTGATTGTTGCTATTATTGTTGAAAAGCAAATTGGAGATAAAGTTAAAAGATTGATAAACCTGAATACATTCAAATTACTTATTGTTTGTTTAATGGCAAAAATTGTTTTTCAGTTTATTTTGCTTCTTGAATGTATTTCCTTTGTCGTGTAGGAATTTCAAGAGTAAGAAAGCTAACGGATTAATTTCTAGAAGGATTTTAGGATTATCGTTGCCTTACTTGTTTCTTAAATATAATAATAAATGCAAATATAATTGCTTTGTCGTTCTCCAAATACAATATTTATTGTTTCTGTTATTGTTGAAAAGCATATTGAAGATAAAAATTATAAGATTGATAAAAATGTATACATTTAAATTAATAATTGTTTGTTTAATTTCAGAAAATGTTTCTCAGGTTATTTTGTATTTTAAATGTATTTCCTTTTTATCGAGTAAGAAAGCTAACGGATTAATATCTAGAAGGATTTTAGGATTATCTTTGCTTTACTTGCTTTGTAATGATAACATTAAATATAAATATTGCTGTACTTGCTTTATGTAGATAATATTGAAACCAGTGTTACTGATGGATTATTGTATTATTATGGGAGCAAATTGAAGATAATATTGCTAGTATGATATATCTGAATATTTACTACTGGTGAGTTATTTTGGAAAGCATCAAAAGTACTTTCATTTTTGTGGAGGAGGGGGAGTTATTTTATCTTGTCCTCCGTACTATATTTAATGCGATTTTATCGAAAATGCAAATTAAATAATTTGTAGAAAGAAACAGATGATTACCATTGCCAAATTATTATTAAGAGATTACTGAATATAAATATATTTGTCTTGTTTATTTGGTTACAATATATCGATACCAATATTTGGGATAATCATATCAATGATAAGTGTATTCAATAATAATATTCAATATTCAATAATAATATTCACTATTCAATAAATGTATTCAATAATATATTCGCTCAATGATAAGTATGTTGAATAATATCTTTTAAATACAATTTAAAAATTAATTTTAACTAGTTTTAAATTAAAATCAAATTAATTATTCATATTTGTTGTTAAAGTGTTAGAAGTTTTATTCCCACATTTTGAAACAGTCGTAATATAAGCTACTCATTTTCAAAAGCAGTGACTGCAATGAATAGCTGCAGCTGATTCCCCTAATATATGTGTTTTAATCATATCCTTGGATTAATAAAGTAATAAAAAATAACATAGCTCAATTTCTGCTCCTTTAACAATTCAATTGAAATAATTTCCTATACAAAGCTGACGCATGAAACAGTTGCAGCATAAGATATTCCTTTTCGAAAGCTGTAACTGCAATTAATAGCCCTAATACATATGTTCTAATCACATCCTTAGCTTAATAAAGTAATATAAAAAATAAAACAGAGCAAATTCAGCTCCTTGAAATATTTTCCCATACAAAGCTTTTCTCCTACCTTCCTTTTAAATATTTCCCCATACAAAGTTCCTACATTGAAACTTAATATACACGAAGAAGAGTTCAAACACTCAGAACACGACGTCTATTCCTTTTACGAAACGACATTACATTCAAGAATGTGGTCATATGTCTCTACCGTATTTTAAACACACCTTTAGATTAATATAGAAATAAAATATAAAATAGAGCAATTTCAGCTCCTTTAACAATTCAATTGAAATAATTTCCCATACAAAGCTTCCCTCCTTCTTTCTTTTCCAATAATTTCCCATACGAAGCTCCTACATTGAAGCTTAATATACACGAAGAGTTCAAATACTCAGAACACGAACTCCATTCCTCTCTTCAAACGACATTGCATTCAAGAATGTGGTCATCTGTCCCTACCGTTTGACAGCTAATAATATAAAAATTCCTTGCAGAATGTTCCCTCTTCACATTCCTTATCATGCAGTAACCACCCCATTCCGGCAGACGATTTCACGCGGTGGGGGTGAGGAAGGCAGCAATCTGCGTTTTAATACGTCAATCTTATGTCGTCTGTTGGCATTCGGAGCAGTGTCTGCACTAGGGGGATGTCAAGTTGTAAAGAAGGATGAGTAGTTGAACAGGAGGTGAGATAGCCTGACTCATTTGAGATTGGTGGGTTGGAGGGTCTGCATTAGAAAAGTATGTTCGGTCAATTTTCCCTTAATATTGAAAAAAAAGTATTAAAGAAAGGTAAACTGCTATGAAAATATGTGAAAAGAAAGTTTAAAATAAAATGAATAAAAGCTTCAATAGATATTATAATAAATATTCTTTTTGAAATGCTCTATTACGAAAATGTATGGGGTTTAACGAAAAATAAAAAAGCATTTAAACCAGGAGGTAATTAAATGAAATATAACTTAAATTCATTATTTTATTTTGCATTTTATGTAAAGAGATACTGTGGCTGTTATTTTGAGTAAGCGCAAGTGAACTCAGATAATAAAGTAGATTTAAACTTTCACTGAGGCACATTATGTCCAAACTATGCGTTACATTGAGCTCCAGCACGCTAGCCAATCGGTCATCAGCCCCCTTTATTGTATATCACTTGAATGAAGTATTCAATTTTACTGAATTTTCTATAAATATAGATCACATCTACGGAGGATTGGTGCCCCATTTTTTATTACTGTGTTCCCATTATATCATCTTCATCAAAATAAACTGTAAATTTCTTAATCGTATGCCACACTACCTGAAAAATATGTTCATGTAATAAGGAAATCCAATTCAATTTCCCGACAACCGAGCTTACGCCGAACCAATAAGTACTAAGCAAATACAATTTTCATAAGTTATTACGAAACAAATTTCCAAAAGATCTCCCGAAAAAGGAGTTTAAAGAAAACATTTCCAGAGATTAAATTGGCAACAAAAATGAAACAGAGATAATTTCCGTCAAAAACATTTCCCGACAAACTTCAAACAAATTGAAATAAAAGTATTTACTAGTAGTAAAGGGACTTTAGCAAAGCCGCCATCCATTTAAGCCAACCTAAACAGTCCCTTTATTGAAACCTTACTCTCAAAAGAAGTTATTTTTATTTTAAATTTAATCTTCACATTGCATCGAATGTAGGCAGAAAAATTTTAAACCCTCCAGCTAGAAGTACTTCTGCGTTTTTGTTAAGGTTATTATTAGCAGCGCGATTACCGAAGCTTATACCCGAAATCTTCTGAATTTATTATCGCAGGTGGAAAGTACCCCGGTACAGTAACCAGGAATTTCTTATCTGGAGGAAGCTCATAATTTCATTTTTCAAGCGTCTGTCTCAACTAGTTAGAATTAATGAAGGAATTTCTCGGCTGATAAGCTCGAATGCCTTTCTAAAAAAATAAATTGAATTTTCTTTTGATTGAGACTTTCTTTTAAAGGGTCTCAATATTCTTCGAGGCGTGTTTTTTAAAAGTGGGGAAACACATTCGTGATTTTTAATGCAATTATGGGCTGGAAAGAAGACATGTGTCAAATGCCCGTCGGAATTCATTATACGGGGAATCTGCTGCTTCGGTTTTGGGAAAAGTGAATATTAAATTTTATACGGTTTTGTGGTTGAAATGCATGTATTAATTTTAAAGGTATTTCTGAAAAGCCTATTAGCAATTTAAATTGAATAAAATTATGCAGATTTGTTTCTAAACCTTTCTGTTGGTTAATTGGTTTTACTGTGCTAAAATGGTTCATTAAAAACTCGCAAGGTAGCTAAATGTAATGATATTAATGCTTTTTCTGAGTAAATCTGTAAATCAGAAAGTCTTCCTCTTTTCTAGTGGCTTAATGCTCCATATTAAGCTGACATCAAATATGGAAAAAATTGCTGAAATTATTCTATGGAAATGGTGGTCTGATGGTGGTCTATTGGTTTCTGTGATAGATTTGTGATGATTTGATTAATTTGTGTTTCTGTGATTGATTTATGATGATTTGATTTATTTGCGTTTCTGTTATTGATCTGATATGGATTGATAGGTTTTCAGAATTGGAAATATTAATTAAAAACCCGTAAGGCAATTGTATGATCCGGAATCAATCGTTTTTACGGGTAAATATGTAAATCAGGTAGCCCCTCTCTTCTCTAGTGGCTTAATATTCCATAATATGAGGGCATGAAGCTGCTCCATATTATGGTTTGGTTTGGATTGTCTCTCTACGGACATTTTACGCACATTTTGGGCAATTACACAGGAGTCTACGGTTTAATGTGGATTCCGAACCACTAACAAATATCAATGACACATCCAGCATTCACACATGTAGACTTTGGTACCAAAAACCAGAGCTCTAGCCAATTATGCAATTGTATTACAATACCAATACCAATTGATATACAATCATTGTTGTATATCATCTGAATAAAGTATAAAATTGAAATTAATTTTCTATAGTTACATATCACATATCACATTTCCAGATTTTCATTCTATTCACTTAACTCCTTATTGGTGTGCCATTTTGTTTTTATAGCTGGGATTTCACTAAGTCATCTTTTTTAAACTAAACTGTAAATTTCTTAATTATATACCAAACTACCTGAAAAAGATTTTTATATAATAAGGAAATCCAATTCAATTTCGAGCTTATGCCGAACCAATAAGTACTAAGGAAACAGAGTTTTCATAAGTTATTACGAAAGCAATTTCCAAAAGATCTCCCGAAAAAGGAGTTTAAAGAAAACCTTTCCAGATATTAAATTGGCAACAAAAATGAAACAGAGATAATTTTCGTCAAAAACATTTCCCGACAAACTTCAAACAAATTAAAATAAATGTATTTGCTCGCTGTAAAGCGACTTTAGCAAAGCCGCCATCCTTTTAAGCCAACCTAAACAGTCCCTTTATTGAAACCTTACTCTCAAAAGAAGTTATTTTTATTTTAAATTTAATCTTCCCTTGCATCGAATGTAGGCAGAAAAATTTTAAACCCTCCAGCTAGAAGTACTTTTTTTTTTTGTTTTGTTAATGTTATTATTAGCAGCGCGATTACCGAAGCTTATACTCGAAATCTTCTGAATTTATGATCGCTGGTGGAAAGTACTCCAGTACAGTAACCAGTATTTTCTTATCTGGAGGAAGCTGATAATTTCATTTTTGAAACGTCTGTCTCGACTAGTTAGAATTAATGAAGGAATTTCTCCGCTGATAAGCGCGGATGCCTTTTTAAAGAAATAAATAGAATTTTCTTTTGATTGAGACTTTCTTTTAAAGAGTCTCAATATTCTTCGAGGCATGTTTTTTTAAAAGGAGGGAGTCACATTCGTGATTTTTAATGCTAATATGGGGCTGGAAAGAAGGCATGTGTCAAATACCCGTCGGAATTCATTATACGGGGAATTTGCTGCTTCGATTTGGGAAAAGCGAATATTAAATTTTATGCTGGTTTTATGGTTAAAATACATATATTAATTTTCAAGGTAGTCTGAGAATCTTCTTAGCAACTTAAATTAAATAAAATTATGCGGGTTTGGTTCTGAATCTTTCTGCTGGTTGGTTTGTTTTTCTGTTCTAAACAGGCTTATTAAAAACTGTAAAGAAATTTAATGTTCTGGTAACAATAGTTTTTATTAGGTAAATTCGTAGATCATAAAGTCCCGCTCTTCACTAATGTTTTAATGATTAATATTATGAGAACATGATGTTGTTCCATATTGTGGTTTGGTTTGGCTTGTCTCTCTACGGTCATTTTATGTGCATTTTCGGCTAATTAGACCGGGACTTATTGTGGATTCCGAACCACTAACAAACATCCATGCCAACGCTAGCTACAATTTGATGCAGTTTGGTAAGCAATTACTCACGGTAACAAATGCCAAATCTTCGTATCTATGTCCAATCGTATAACAAATTTTAAAAAGTAGACCAATAATATATCGACAGATCTGTTGCATATCTTCTTTTTTTTTTTTCCTTTATCATTAGCGCAACAGCCGCGTGGTGGGACAAGTGCATATGCCTATGGGTAAATTAAAAAAAAACACATTGTTTCTGTTTACAAAGTAAGGTTGTCTCTGTTAACCCAGCGCTCTTCCGTCATATTAGACCTAGATATACTATTTAAAGTGGATTTCGAACCATTATAAAAATTCATTGTGCCGCAGTGATACGAAAACGAAACCTGTGGTATCGAGCTTCAGACTGCTAAGTAAACAGCCACCAGGTCTTATATACAATCTTTATTGTATATAATTTTAATACCGTACACAATTCAACTGAATTGTATATAGATATATGTCACATCTATCGATTTCCATTATATTCAGTTGACTCCTTATTAGTATGCCATTTATTTTTAAAGCGGTTATTTCAATATACCATCTTTATTAAACTAAGCTGTAAATTTCTTAATCATATATCACACTATCCGAAAAATATTTTCATGCAATAAGAAAATCCAATTCTATTTCCCAACAACCGAGCTGATGCCGAACCAATAAGTACTAAGCAAATACAGTTTTCATAAGTTATTACGAAACCTATTTATAAAAGAGCTCTCGAGAAAGGACTTTAAAGAAAACCTTTCCAGAGATTAAATTGGCAACAAAAATGAAACACAGATAATTTCCATCAAAAACATTTCCCGACAAACTTCAAACAAATTGAAATAAAAGTATTTGCTGCTAGTAAAGGGACTTTAGCAAAGTCGCCATCCTTTTAAGCCAACCTAAACAGTCCCTTTATTGAAACCTTACTCTCAAAAGAAGTTATATTTATTTTAAATTTAATCTTCCCATTGCATCGAATGCAGGCAGAAAAATTTTAAACCCTCCAGCTAGAAGTACTTCTATTTTTATTTTGTTAATGTTATTATTAGCAGCGCGATTACCGAAGCTCATACTCGAAATCTTCTCAATTTTTTATCGCTGGTGGAAAGTACTCCAATACAGTAACCAGTATTTTCTTATCTGGTGGAAGCTCATAATTTCAGTTTTCAAACGTCTGTCTCAACTAGTTATAATTAATGAAGGAATTTCTCCGCTGATAAGCGCGGATGCCTTTTTAAAGAAATAAATAGAATTTTCTTTTGATTGAGACTTTCTTTGAAAGAGTCTCAATATTCTTCGAGGCGTGTTTTTTTAAAAGGAGGGAGTCACATTCGTGATTTTTAATGCTATTATGGGCTGGAAAAAAGACATGTGTCAAATGCCCGTCGGAATTCACTATACGGGGAATTTGCTGCTTCGGCTTTGGATAAGTGAATATTAAATTTTATACTGGTTTTGTAGTTAAAATGCATGTAGTTTTAATTTTCAAGGTATTTTTGAAAAGCTTCGTAAGAGTTTCAAATTGAATAAAATTATACAGATTTGGTTGGGAACCTTTCGGCAGGTTGATTGGTTTTTCTATGATTAAGAGGCTCATTAAAAATTTCTTAAATTCATTCTCTCAATTTATTGGCTCATTTTCTCAAAAAATACATAAGCAAAAATGAAAGTTCCGGTATCAATCGTTTTCATGGTTAAATCTGTAGTTTAGGAAACAACTTCATACCTATAAGTTTAGTGTTTCATATTATGGTGACATGTAGCTGTGCCATATTATGGTGACATGAAGCTGTTAAATATAATGGTGATATGACGCTGTTCCATATTATAGAAAAATCAAACTTCTCCATATTACGGTGGCCTACAGCTGGTCCACATGATGGTGAAATGAAGCTTCTCCATATTACGGTGGCCTACAGCTGGTCCACATGATGGTGAAATGAAGTTTCTCCATATTCGGCTATCAGGTCTGATATACAATCTTTGAATTAATAGGGAGAATAAAGTGTATTGATTGATGATTGTTGATTGATAATTGATTTATACTGTATTCAATCTTGATCCGATTTGAAAAAAGTATGCAGTTCAACTGAATTTTCTGTAGATATCACATCTACCGATTTTCATTATATTCAGTTAACTTTATATTGGTGTAACCGTTTGTTTTTATTGTTGTGATTTCTTTATATCCTCTTTATTAAACTAAACTGAAAATTTCTTAATCATATACCACACTACCTGAAAAAGATATTCTTATAATAAGAAAATCCAATTCAATTTCCCCGACAAGCGAGCTTATGCCGAACCAATAAGCACTAAGCAAGCACACTTCTCTTAAGTTATTGCGAAACCAATTTCTAAAAGAGCTCCCGAGAAAGAAATTTAAGGAAACCTTTCCAGAGATTAAATTGGCGACAAAAATGAAACAGAGATAATTTCCGCCAAACACATTTTACCGACAAACTTCAAACAAATTGAAATAAAAGTATTTTCTACTAGTAAAAGGACTTTAGCTAAGCCGCCATCCTTTTAAGCCAACCTAAACAGTCCCTTTATTGAAACCTTACTCTCAAAAAGAAGTTATTTTTATTTTAAATTTAGCCATTGCATCGAGTGTAGGCAGAAAAATTTTAAACCCTCCAGCTAGAAGTACTTCTTCTTTTTTTTGTTAATGTTATTATTAGCACCGCGATTACCGAAGCTTATACTTGAAATCTTCTGAATTTATTATCGCTGGTGGAAAGTACTCCAGTACAGTCACCAGTATTTTCTTATCTGGAGGAAGCTCATAATTTCATTTTTCAAACGTCTGTCTCAACTAGTTAGAATTAAAGAAGGAATTTCTCCGCTGATAAGCTCGGATGCCTTCTAAAGAAATAAATTGAATTTTCTTTTGATTGAGACTTTCTTTTAAAGGGTCTCAATATTCTTCGAGGCATGTTTTTTAAAAGGGGGAGTCACATTCGTGATTTTTAATGCTATTATGGGCTGGAAAGAAGACATGTGTCAAATGCCCGTCGGAATTCGTTATACGGGGAATTTGCTGCTTCGGTTTGGGAAAAGTGAATATGAAATTATATACTGGTGTTGTGGCTAAAATGGATGTATTAATTTTCAAGGTATTTCTGAAAAGCTTCTTCTCAGTTTAAATTGAATAAAATTATGCAGATTTGGTTCTAAAACATTCTGTTGGTTAAATGGTTTTTTATGCTAAAAAGGCTTATTGAAAACCATAAGAGAATTGAAAATTCCGGTAACAATCGTTTTCATGGGTAAATTTATAGATCAGGAAGTCCCTCTCTTCACTAATAGTTTAATGATTCATTTTATGAGAACATGATGCTGCTCCATATTGCGGTATGGTTTGGTTCGTCACTCTACACTCCTTTTAAACACATTTTGGGCTAATTATGCGACCTATTATTTAACGTGGTTTCCGAACCGTTAACAAACATCCATGGCACCACAAAGATTCGCACCTGAAACCGTTGTTACGAAAGGACAGAGCGCTAGCCAATTGGTCATCAAGCCGCCAACATGAGTATAACCAATGTTACAAAGCAATAATTTTTTAATAATAATCTTATTCTTGTCAAACACATCCTTACCATGATAGATGGTCAGATATCTCCCGAATAGAGCACGCTTGATGTCTAATGAGTAGGGTCGCACAACCGACAGAGATATCATCAATTAACTCTACAAATGGAGGGAGTTTGGTGAGAAATTACTACAGTGCCATATACCAAATCTACGTGTCAATGTCCAAACGTATGACAAATTTTAAAAAGTAGATCAATATCATACTCACAGATTTGTTGTATATATTCTTATTTATCGTTGGCACAACAGCCTCAGGGTGGACCAAGATCATCTGACTGTTGGCAGATTTCGTAACATGAGATGGATTCTTTTTATAGGATAGAGCTTTTTGTCCTATGCTTAACAGTCACGTTGGACAGAGAACTACGAATTAAAGTGGATTCCGACGCCATGCAAGCATTCATGGTACCATCTGGACTCGAACCCGAAACTTGTGCCATCGTGGGCCAGAACACCAACCCAACACACCCAGTTACATTCTGGTTGCCCCACCCTCACATTTCTAATTCCTCATCATTGCGTAATAGACCTTGATGGGCCAAATTTGTCAGCGTACTGTCAGATTCCGAAGCACGATATGACTTTTTATGCCTTTTATGGCTTTTTTAGGATGACATGACTTTTCACAGGGCACGTTTATCTGCCCTAGCTCAGTGCTATACAGTCATGTTATATCAGGAACTACTATTTAAAACTGATTTCGAACCAGTACAAACATTCATGGAACCGCCAGGACACGAATCCGAAATGGTGGCATCGAGCTCCAGAGTGCTAGCCAATCAGCCATTACGTCTGATCTTACAATCATTGTTGTATATCGGTTGAATAAAGAATACAATTCAACAGAATTTTCTATACATGCTATATATATATCGCCTCTACCGATTTTCATTATATTCAGTTGACTCCTTTTTGATGTGTAATTTTTTTATTGTTGTGATTTCACTTTATCATCTTTATTAAACTAAACTGTAAATTTCTTAATCATATACCAAGCTACCTGAAAAATATGATTTCAGTGCAAGTCCCATGTAATAAGGAAATGCAATTCAATTTCCCGACGGCCGAGCTTATGTCGAACCAATAAGTACTGAGCAAATAAATTTTCATAAGTTATTACAAAACCATTTCCAGAGATTAAATTGGCAACAAAAATGAAACAGAGATAATTTCCGTCAAAAACATTTCCCGACAAACTTCAAACAAATTGAAATAAAAGTATTTGCTGGTAGTAAAGGGACTTTAGCGAAGCCGCCATCCTTTTAAGCCAACCTAAACACCTTTATTGAAACCTTACTCTCAAAAGAAGTTATTTTTATTTTAAATTTAATCTTCCCATTGCATCGAATGGAGGCAGAAAAATTTAAAACCCTCCAGCTAGTAGTAATTCTTTTTTTTTTTGTTAATGTTATTATTAGCAGCTCGATTACCGAAGCTTATACTCGAAATCTTCTGAATTTATTATCGCTGGTGGAAAGTACTCCAGTACAGTATAACCAGTATTTTCTTATCTGGAGGAAGCTCATAATTTCATTTTTCGAACGTCTGTCTCAACTAGTTAGAATTAATGAAGGAATTTCTCCGCTGATAAGCTCGGATGCCTTTTTAAAGAAATAAATCGAATTTTCTTTTGATTGAGACTTTTTGAAAGGGTCCCAATATTCCTCGAGGCGTGTTTTTTAAAAGGGGGGAGTCACATTCGTGATTTTTAATGCTATTATGGGCTGGAAAGAAGACATGTGTCAAATGCCCGTCGGAATTCATTATACGGGGAATATGCTACATCGGTTTGGGTAAAGTGAATAGTAAATTTGTTACCGGTTTTGTGGTTAAAATGCATGTATTTATTTAAGGTATTTCTGAAACGTTTCAGTCAGTTTAAATTGAATAAAATTATGCAGATTTTGTTCTGAACCTTTCTGTTGGTTGATTAGTTTTTATATGTAAATCTGTAAATCAGGAAGTCCTCCTGTTCTCTAGTAGTTTAATATTCTAGATTATGAGGACATGAAGATTTCCATGTCTCCTCCAAGATTCGCACTTGAAGCTTTTTGTACCAAAGGTAAGAGCGCTAGTCAATTAGCCATCAGAACACCCATATTACGAGTGAGTTTGTAGGTCTACAGTCATTTTATACACACGTTGGGTTAACTAGTCCGGGACTTACAGATTAAAGTGGATTCCGAACCGTTAACAAACCTCCACAAGCTACAATTAAAGGAGTTTGGTAAGAAATTACTCTTTTAGACATATACCATATCTACGTTTCAATGTCCAACAATATAACAAATTTCAAAAAGAAGACCAATAATATATTGACAGATCTGTTGATCTCTTCTTCTTCATCATTGGTGCAACAACCCCATGGTGTGCCAAAGCCGTCTGCCTACTGGCAGATTTTGGAACATGAGATGGTTTCTTTTTACAGGCTTGGGTTGTGTGCTCTACGTACAACTTTCTCTACACTCACCTTAGCTGGGGTTCTAAACTCAGACCGGGACATATAGTTTAAAGTGGATTTTGAACCATTACAAACACCCATGGTACCACCGTAACACGAACACGAAACCTGTGGCTTTGAGCTCCAGATACTTAATCAATTCACCATCATGCCCCTTTGTTGTATAGCATTTGAAGAAAGTATTTAATGCAAAGTAATTAAATGAGTAAACTATTTCATTCAATTTGGGCCTCATGGCCGAGTGAATAGCGTTCTGGCGCTCAGTACTATAGGTCGCGATGGCGCAATGGATGTTTGTAGTGGTTCGGAATCCGCTTTAAACCGTTGGTCCCAGTCTAAGAGGACTGTAGAGAGTTCGGCGTAGGACTGACAACGCGTTGGACGTAGGACATTAAAAAGAAAACATCTCTTGTCTTGAAATCTGCCAGTAGCCAGAAGGCTTTGGCCCACCATGGAGATGTTGCCCCATTGATGATGACGATGATGAAAATTCTATAGATATACACTCATGTCCATAAATTAAGGATAATGAAGTTCAGGCAAAGAAAGAGACAGAAGCAAAACAAATTTGACTTATTTGTAAAGTCTATTTATTAAACAAAAGGTAAAGAGCAAAAAAGATGCTATATGTTTGAAATAATTAATAAAAATTGCGATTTTTACTCCCTGGAGCAAAGTTAAAAAAAGAACCTATTTACAAAAAACAGTATAACATGGTTATTATGATGGTTAATATGGAGTATGTCTCCCGGACGATGCAATACAGGCCTTACAACGCCTAGGCATGCTGATATCAAATTATCAATCTGATCTTGCGGAATATTACACCACTCATCAAGCAATGCCCTCCGAAGTTCCGGTTGACAGGTGGAAGGGGGTTGACGGGCTGCAATTCGTCGGCCAAGCATATCCCACACATACTCTATTGGATTCAAGTCCGGTGAGTATGCTGGCCAATCCATACGGGTGATATCCTCCAATTGAAGCCCTTCGTCTACAATGTTTGCACGGTGAGGACGGGCGTTGTCATGCATAAACAGAAATTCCGCACCCATGGCGCCCCGAAACAAACGTACATGTTGTTCCAGAATGATATCCAGATAGATGTGGCCTGTCATAGTTACACTCTGAACATGCAGGTCAGTTCTGGATCCAAGAATAATTCTTCCCCAAACGAGCCATCCTGCACCACCGTAACGGTGTCGTTCAATGGTGTTCTCTTGGTGGTAACGGGTACCTGGCGCTCTCCATATGAAAGTCCGGCGAGAATCAGACTGCAAACTAAACCTGGACTCATCAGAAAACATCACACAAGACCACTGTTGCGGTGTCCACAATGCATGCTCTCTACTCCAGATTAATTGCTGGCGACAGTGAGTTGCGGTAAGTGGAACACATCTGACAGGCCTACGAGCATATAGACCAATGTGCCCAAAGCGTCTGTACACGATCTGCCTTGAAACTGTCGTACCGGTAGCTGGAGAGAGCTGACGAGACAGGTCTGATGCTGTGCTCTGTTTGTTTCTTTTGGCAGTAACTGCTAAATACCGGTCCTTATTCGGCGTTTTAACTCGGAGGCGACCTGTACTGTAACATTTACTCACATTACTATCATCTTGGCATCGTTGCCAAAGCCTGGAGATGACACTCTGGGCGATTCCAAGTTCCTCGGATGCTTCCAGCTGGGTACGTCCACATTCTAGTCGTCCGATAATTCTACTACGTAAAAAATCATCCAAATGCTTTCTTTGTGCCATAACTATGCGGTTATTGCACTGAAAGGCTTTTAAGGCGCTTGTGAACAATTTTACTTCTTTGCCACCATTCCTTATATACCCCTCTCTTACATTCTCGTCATTGTGACATACTATCCGCGCCATCTGGTGGTTTCCTGTAATTTGCATATTCTTCTTCAAGATGTGTGTGATAATTCTACAGGTGAAATTTTTATTTTAGAGTTCAATTTCTGTGTGATTCTGAATTATCCTTAATTTATGGACATGGGTGTATATCACATCTACGGATTTTCGTTATATTCTGTTAACCTATTATTGGAGTGCCATTTTTCATGGTGGTGATTTCACTATTTTTAAACTAAAGTGAAAATTTCTTAATCATATACCACACTATTTGAAAAATATTTTGATGTAATAAGGAAATCCAATTTAATTTCCCAACAACAGAGCTCATACCGAACCAATAAGTACTAAGCAAATACACTTTTCATAAGTTATTACGAAACCAATTTCTAACAGAGCTCCCGAATAAGGACTTTAAGGAAAACCATTTCCAGAGATTAAATTTGCAAGAAAAATGAAACAGAAATAATTTCCGTCCAAAACATTTCCCGACAAACTTCAAACAAATTGAAATAAAAGTATTTGCTGGTAGTAAAGGGACTCTAGCAAAGCAGCCATCCTTTTAAGCCAACCTGAACAGTCCCTTTATTGAAATCTTACTCTCAAAAGAAGTATTTTTATTTTAAATTTAATCTTCCCATTGCATCGAATGCAGGCAGAAAAATTTTAAACCCTCCATCTAGAAGTACTTCCTTTTTTGTTAATGTTATTATTAGCAGCGTGATTACCGAAGCTTATACTCGAAATCTTCTGAATTTATTATCGCTGGTGGAAAGTACTCCAGTGCAGTTACCGATATTTTCTTATCTGGAGGAAGCTCATAATTTCATTTTTCAAACGTCTGTCTCAACTAGTTAGAATTAATGAAGGAATTTCTGCGCTGATAAGCTCGGATGCCTTTTTAAAGAAATAAATTGAATTTTCTTTTGATTGAGACTTTCTTTTAAAGGGTCTCAATATTCTTCGAGGCGTGTTTTTTAAAAGGGGGAATCACATTCGTGATTTTTAATGCTGTTATGGGCTGGAAAGAAGACATGTATCAAATGCCCGTCGGAATTCATTATACGGGGAATTTGCTGTTTCGGTTTGGGAAAAGTGAATATTAAATTATATGCTGGTTTTGTGGTTAAAATGCATGTATTAATTTTCAAGGTATTTCTGAGAAGCATCTTAGCATTTTAAATTTTTAAAATTATGCAGATTTTTTCTGAATCTTTCTGTTTGTTTTTCCTGTACTAAAAAGGCTCATTAAGAACCTGGAAGGGAATTTAAAGTTCCGGTGTCAATCATTTTCATGTGTAAATCTGTAGGTCAGGAAGTCCCCCTGTTTTCTAGTTGTTTAATGTTCCATATTATGAGTACATGAAGCTGCTCCATATGATGGTTTGATTTTTCGCTCTACCGTCATTTTATGCACACTTATTTTGGGCTAATTAGACAGGGACTTACAGTTCATCCATTGGCCTTTTGAGGTGTTTGTAAGTTGAAAACACTTATGTACCTTTAGTAAACACTCTCCTCGATTATTGGAGAAGTTCGTTCCAAATTGTGGTGGATCTGGTTGACATTATTGTATAATTGATTTTATTCTACCACCCCCATAATGGGTTAACACATGAACCCTTAACCGCTTGATGAGTGAATTCAACATAGTTATTGTTTCTTAGAAAAATCAAGTAAACACTATATCTGCTACGATATGAGATTTCAGAACCCTCTATACGAACCCTTAACGAGTTTACCCATGTATCCTTCTCAACCAATGATAAAGAACCCATATTCTAGTTGATTTAATATGAATACTGCTTCTTGGAAAAATGTTGTAAACACCAAATCTATTAAACTATGAGATTTCTGACTCATGCATACGAATCCCTAACGAATTAATCCATGAATCCTTCTGAACCAAAGATAAAAACCTATATTCAAGTTGATTCAACTTGATTATGGTACCTTGGAGAAATGAGGTAAATAAAAAACTGATTAGTTATGAGATTTCTGAACCATGCATAAGAACTCCTAACGAGTTAACCCATCAACCTTTCTGAACCAAATGATAAAGAACCCATATACTAGTTGATCAAACATAATTACTGTTCCATGGATAAATAATGTAAAAACCATATCTACTAAACTGTGAGAATTTTTAATCATGCATACAATTCAATAATGGATTAACCCATGAATTAGTCTGAACCAAGTGATAAAAAACCCATATGCTAGGGAATTCAACATGATGCTGCTGCTTGAAGAAATGAGATAAACACAAATCTTCTAAGCTATGAGATTTTTGAACCATATATACGAACCCCTAATGGGTTAACTCACGAACCCTTCTCAACCAATTGATAAAGAAATCATATTCTAGCTGAATCAACATGATTGCTATTTCATGTAGAAATGAGGTAAACACCAAATCTGCCAGGCTAAACGTTTCCAGAACCATGTCCATGAACCTCTAACAGTCCAGCAATCCCCCGATAGGTTGATACATGAACACTTCTCACCAGTGATAAAGAAACCATATTCTAATGAGTGCAGCTTAGTAATTCGTCCATGTTAGATCCAGATAATTATCAAATCTCATGCAATTTTTGATAAATGATTGGACAATGACCTGATGCAGAATTGACATTGAAAAACAAATGCCCTTCAGGTTATAAATAAAAATGGGTGAACATAAGTATACAACATTAATAGAAATACATCAATAAATCATGTAAATTTGTTTGCAAATCAGTTAACAAGTTTTCACAAAAAGTTATTGAGCACAAAAGTATTTCAATTCTGTCATAAGTTGTTCTATGTTAGAACAAAGCACGAAAATTTCCAAGAAATAATACTTTAAATCTTGCTTCAAAAACGTCCGCAAATGCAATTTGTGACATGGATAATTTAATACGAATTACAGAAATTAAACTTTTAATATGATTCAAGATATCCCAGGACATGGAGTAAAAAAAAAAAAAAAAAAAAGAAAAGAAAATTAAAGCAAGATTTTTCCCTGCAAAATCTTTCCCTCCTTCAAACTTTTTTACATTCCCTAACCTAATTAAGACGATAGGTAACAACGGAAAATGAATTTAAAGTTAGCAAATCAGATTTCAGTTAAGCAGTGGAGCCCTTGTTAAAAGTATTTCCTGCAATCTAATAGTATTAAAGGAAAACCCTAAATTAAATCGAAAGAAAAGTTTTCCGGGAAATTATCTGCAAGCGAAGAACTACCAAGTGTCAGTTTTCATTAGGAAGTATAAAACGCGAGCGAATATTAAAACTGAAGGTATATAATCTTTCCCAATAATGGCAAGGCTTAATTTAACCACGCGCTATGGCTGTCTTCTAAAATTTCTAAGAATGCGCATTCGACTTGAAGAGCTTTCAAGATGATATACTTTTTATTAATTTAAATAGTTTCATTTTAGGAAACTCTCATGCGTTTTGATCTAATGAATAGTTTATGCTATTAGATTTCTTTTGTAAAGATACAAGTAATTTACTGCACTTCAAGATTCAAGATATGTGTAATTAACTCAGCCGCATGGCAACATACTAAGTGACATATATTAAATTTCTGTCCTAAATCTGAAGCTTAAAGACTTTTATAAAGTATGTACTACAATATTACAGGATGTTTCCAAAAAAATTTGAAAAGGTCGAGATCGAAATATTTCTTTCAATTATCTATGGAGGTAGCGTATCAAATACTTGACGCATTTTATTAGTATAAAATTCTTTCTGCCATTTTTTACAGCAAAAGTTGAAGGTATATCATGATTATAATTTAAACTGCCACAAATAAATAAAGCATATTTTTGAGAATCCAAGTTTTTGGCTTCCAATTTCAAATTTTTAACGCCTGCAATTTTGCATTTCTTTTTTCATGAACTGAAACTTTTATTCAACAATTTCGAGAAAATTGTTTTCACCACTTTACAAATTAAAATTAAATGAAAGTATTTAATATAGTTTGGAAGTGAGTTTAAATTAAAGGTTCTTTTTTATTCATACCATTTTGATCCAAGATTTCAATAAACTTTAAAATAATCTGACACCAAATATTCGGATAAATTATCAAGATGAAAGTAATATACTATTTGAGAGATATATGGAACCGCCTTAATAAAAACTTTTCAATAAAGAAACTTTAATGAATCTTTCTCAGATTTATTGTAACATTGACTTCGACAATACTTTTCATTTAACGCAATACTTTAAAAATATTGTACTTAAATGACAATCTTATTATAATTTAAGTACAATATTTTTATTGTCCTTAAATTATAATATTTTAAAATTCACAGTTTTATTGAAACATTGATTTCCACACTACTTTTCATATAATTCAATACCTAAAAGTATTATACTTAAATTATACTCTTTTTAATTTAAACATGTTTAACATTCATTTTTATAAAATTAACATATATTTGATTAAACACATTTAAAATAGATCTTAAATGTTTCAAGTTTAAGCCAAGAATTCAATAACCTTTAAAAAAACTGGCCAAAAAATATTCAGATAATTAATTAAGAGAAAGCAATATATTATTTGAGACATATATGGAATCTCTTAATAAAAACATTTTGTATAAAGAAACTTTCATAAATCTTTCTCGGTTTTGTGGAGACATTGATTTTGACAATACTTTTCATTTAATGCATTACCTAAAAATACTGTAATTAAGTTATAATATCTTATTTGATTCCCTTGCACATAATATCATAGATCCCATAATTATCTTGATTCCCTTGGACTCTTCAAGGGATACGACAACATTATAATATATTTAATTTAAACATGTTTAATATTAATTTTAATAAAATGTACACATATTTAGTTAAACAAATTTAAAATAGATCTTAAATGTTTAAAAGTTATGCCCCAAATATTTTAATTATTTTCATTATCATTGATTATTGAATCATTATTGAGTCATATTTTTTATATTGAGTCATTATTTCGTTATTGAATAATTTTTAAATATGATAAAGATAATATTTTATGCTTTATTTCAAAGGAAATAACGTTCACAATGGTATATCAATTATTTAAATGTGATACTAATACGGCATTAAGTAAACACAATTACTTGAAATAAAACAATATATTTTTAAAACAATTATTTAAAATGTAGAAGAACCTTATTAAAAAAGAATTAAATGTATTGTTTACTGTTTCATCAAACAAATCATATATTATTTAATTGATAAAATAAACATATGGCCTTCTTCATATTCCATTTCATATGTTTTATTTCAAGATAAGCAGCAGCATTATTAAAAAAAAACATACATTTATTTTCTACATTAATTTAAAAGTAAATACTTTTATTTGGTTAATTTATTAAATAAATTAATTTGTAGAAAATATAATTCTATAAATCATATAAAGCGTTTTTTATATTTTGTCGTTTTTTTTTTTTTTTCATATATATTACTTTATAGTAAAGCAAATACTTTTGTTAATTTTTATAAAACCAACATTTCATAATTTATTTCTCTATCATATTTAGTTATTAGTATTCTATAAAACAGCTTTTATGATTTTAACACCACTGAAGAATGTGAAGAACTTTTTAAAAAGAATTTAAGATTGTTTTCTGCCTTAGAAAACCAACCATATATTATTTAATTGAAAATATAAACATATGACCTTCTTTATATTCCATTTCATATGTTTTATTTGAAGATAAGCAGCAGTATAATATTAAAAAATACACAAATGTAGTTTCTACATTAATTTTAAAAGTAAAATTTTTATTTTGATAATTTATTAAATAAATTAATTTGTTTAAGATGATATAACACTATAAAGCTTTTTTTGTATAATATATTTGGGGTTTATTTTCTTTCATAGATATTATTTTACAGTAAGTAAAAAAACAATACATTTGTATTAAAGTGTACAAATGTATTACAATACATTGTATTGTTTTATGTATATTGTACAAATATATTACTATACATTGCATTGTAGTATGTATATTGTAGAAATATATTATACATTTGTATTACAGTAACTAAAAAAAAAAAAAAAACATTTGTTTATTTTTAAATAACATAGGAATTATTCATAATTTTTTTTTATTTTATTTAATTATTAGTATTCTATAAAACATTTTTTTTTTTCGTTTTAATATCACTAAAGAATAAGAACTTTTTAAAAATGAATTAAGCCCATTGTTTTCTGCTTCAGAAAAACAACCATATATTATTTAATAGATAAGATAAACATATGGCCTTCTTTATATTCCATTTCACATGTTTTATTTAAAGATAAGCAGTCGTATTATTAAACAAAAAAACTTAAAATCTGTTTCTACATTAATTTTAAAAGTAAATATCTTCTCATGTTTTGTTTAAAATAATCTCTTCTTTTCTAATATCGTTCAGAAATATAAATAATAGAATGTTAACTAAATGGGGGCTAAGCTTAATTTTCTAAGAACAAAAAGGGGCATATATCTTTACACACCCCCCCCCTCTTTTGTCGTTTATGTTCAATTTCGATTCAGACGACAAAATACACATCTTACATGTGACAGATAACAAACGCTTGAATAAAGATAATACTGGCATTCAGCATATCCAAATATTTCTGCTGTCAGCATTAAATAAGCATGAAAACTAATTCAAAATATTCAATCTAGATAAAAAAGCAGATACAATTTCGGAAGAAAATTAAATTTTTAAAACAAATGCACTCTGTCTCCCAGATAACTTTTGGATTTATTGCAAAATTTAAAAAGGAGAAAAAAATAAAGTAAATATAGAGATCCGATGAACCTTAACAAAAGTAATAAAAATGTAGCGTTCCAACATTCTATCCGTTGCGATGGAAACTTCGTTGCCACTGATTAAATACTAAACTTGATAAAAAGCAAATATGAATCACAATTTAAATTTTTTTTTTTTATTTCTTTATCCATTTACATGGCAGATGAATTTCTTTCTTTTTAAAAAAAAAAAAAACTCTAGCGGTGCTGCTTTTATTTATGTAATAACCAAGTTATTATGATAAACTAAATTGTTTTTGTCCTGCACATAACATCGCTTGCAGGCAAAAAGAAAATAATAAATAAATAAATAAAGTGCATTTTTAGGAATAATCACATTCGAAGAGGGAATTTCTGCATTCCATTAATATTCTTTTTTTTTATTATCGTTTGCAAGAAGAATTATGTTTTATCAATGCAGGGAAATGAAAGCTTTTTGATTGCGTTTCAAGTTCTTCTGAAGAATTCCATTTAAGAAAAAATATATGTAATTGTAATGGAAACATAAATAAAATAAATATAAGAATGGAAAAGGTACTTATTGTTATTTAAGTAGTAATTTCAATGCATGCAAGATTGGAATTATATTAAAAACCAACGTAAAAAGTAATTCATTTTTAACTGAATACGAGATATTTTGTTTCATACAAAATGTATTTCTCCGTAATATTGAAAATCAGATAACATTTTTAAAATTTTATTTGCATTAAATATTTATCTGAATTTTTTATATAAAATTTATGAACTTTATATGAATTTTTTGTATGAAACGTTTTGTATGAATTTTTTATTTTTTTATATGAATTTTTTTACACGAAATTTTTTTATCAATTTTTTATATGAATTTTTTTATATGAAATCTTTTATATGAATTTCTTTTGTATGAATTTTATGAAATTTTATCTGCATTTCATAAACAAAATTTTCCGGAAAATATTTTTTAAATTTGATATTGATGTTATTAAGATTATTTTAAATTATTGTTTTATTTTTTTAGATTTATTTTGGGACAAAATTATAATATCTGCTTTACGTTAGCTTCCTTTTGAAAAAAGGAAAAAAAGTTAGATTATTTAAATAATTTAAAAGTTAAAATTTATTTTAATTTTTTGTATGCATTTTTTGTATGAAATGTTTTATATGAATTTTTTTATATGAAATTTTTTATATGAATTTATTTCTTATATGAAATTTTTTTTGAGTAAAATTTCTTCTGCGTTTGATAAAAAAAAAAAAAAAAAAAAAAAATATTATGATGCATATTTTTTAATTTTGACATTGATATTAATAAGATTATTTCTAAATATTGTTTTAATTTTTTTAGATTTATTTTGGGATAAAATTATAATATCTGAAAAAGGAAATTTTTGAAAATTATGTCTGAAAATTAAAATCAGAAAAATTTAGAAATTCCTCGAAAAAGTTAACTTTTGAATAAAAGGAAACCTCAAAACTAATTTTGAAGAGATTACTTTCATTTTACAAAAAATTTGAATTCTTTTCAATGTAAAGCACATAATTTCTTTCTTTTCTTTTTTTAAACCAATTTGAACTATGAAAAAAAAAAAAAGCTTAATTACTTTGATTAACTATTCTAAAAACTATTCTTTTAGTTAGGAAACAAGAAACAAAATCTTTTTTGCTCCTTTTAAAATAACAATTCTGTTACATAGTACAGTTTTGTTTTTTACATTGTTAATTATAAATTCCTGAAACATTTTACTCCGTAAAAAGAAAATTTAATGAAATATAAATCGTTCGTTGCTATATTAAATAAAATTACTAAATTTAATAGCAACAATAAAACTAATAATTTAAGTACAAAATATTTAATAAATAATTTAAATAATTTTAAATATTAAATAATCTAAATATTAATTTTAATAATTATACATTAATAATTTTAATAATACTAATACAATTAATAACTTTAATAATATAATATTAATAATTGTAAAACAACTATTTTCGATTAAATGTTTTATTTTGGGCATCATTATAATTTTTTAGGCTAACAACAAAATGAAAAAATAAACTTTTAAATGCGGTTTTTTTCTCAAGATATTTTACTTTTTATCCATTTCTTAAAAAAAAAAAAAATATGATTAATATTATTTTATTATCTTCTGGTACTATAAATTCATAAAATACAACATTTTTCACTGTCTTTAAGGCTAAAATTCATTATTGTCCTTTCTTGACGAGGAATTTAAAAATTCATCAGTTTTTTTAATCATAAACGGTGTATATTGAAAACAGATTATTTTAAATTATGTATATTTTGGACAGAATGGCGTAATAGAAGAATGTCATTTTTGGAATAGTTTTAGTTACATTAAAAACAAATTTTATTTTTAATAATTAAATATTAAAAAAATATTAAAAGAAAATTAAATGAACAAGAATTTTACGATAACTATTAAACATT
Organism: Caerostris darwini; assembly: GCA_021605075.1. Taxonomy (NCBI): domain Eukaryota; kingdom Metazoa; phylum Arthropoda; class Arachnida; order Araneae; family Araneidae; genus Caerostris; species Caerostris darwini. The sequence continues at coordinate 168,614 of BPLQ01012004.1, forward strand.
TTTCTGTCAAAATTGCTTTTTGCCCCATTGTCACTAGAACACCTACAAGTAATGAATTTATCTGTTTCCGCCTATAATCAGCTATCAAACTATCCGTGAAACGCAATTCATGCATGTTTAATGTGACTGATAAAAAAAAATATATAAAATTAAAAAAAATTAAAATTAAAAAAAAATTAATGAAAAAAATAAAAAATTTTCAAAGAAATAAAATTAAAAATTAAAAACAATTTAAATAAAAATAAATAAATAAATTTCAAAAAATTTTAACAAAAATAATTAAAAATTAAAAAATATTTTAATGAAAAAAATTAAAAATTTTCAAAAAAATTAAAAATTGAAAAAAAAATAGAAATAAAATAATAATTAAAAAAAATTAAATGAAAGAAATAAAAATTGAAAAAAAAAATTAATTAAAAAAATTAAAAATTAAAAAAAATTAATTAAAAAATTTAATTAAAAAAATTAAATATAAAACAATTTTTAAAAAAAGCGCTAAAAATGAAAATATGATAGTAGCACCTAATACTACCGCAGAGTAGTAATACAATACATTGGGATTGTCAGTTCGGGCAAAACATAATCTTCACGTGATAATACATGTCACGTGACTTATACTTCGCAGTATAGCATATGCAATCATAGCTTGGCGATTTTTGGCGACAATCTTTATTGTTTGGCTGCTACTAATGGCGCGAAGGCGCGAAGGGAGAAAAAGGTATACTATAGTATGATACAAACGATTTTCAAACGAAAAGGTTCATTTTCGTTAGCTATAAATAAAATTGTATTTAATTTTTCTAAATATTTCGCCTTTATAATTAATAAATTTTCTTCTGTAGTATTTACCCTCTGAAATGATTAAATAATAAAATATTCTATGAATATGAAATAAAATATATGTATTTTTGTAATGTTTTTTTTTTATATTTCATAAACAAAATGATAATACATGATGAAACATATTATACTGAATCATATTCATATATACCTTTATATTAACTTTCCTTTTTTTGAAAGAATGATTATCTTTAATATGATTCTTATCTGTGATGTATAAATATTCAAATTTGTTGCCAGTTTTCAAAAAATAAATCTTTTTTTTAAAAAATTTAATATTTTCCCTGTTAAAAAATTTGATTGTTGTTACCAGAAGGCATGGCGAATTATTGCATTATGATTTATTTAGTTTCCAGTTTAAAATTACATGCCTATTGTCTATTATCATTATAAGCAGTACAAAAAAACATTTTGATAAAAGGGAATTCTTTGTAATTAGGCAAATTTGCTGATTTTCTCCGCTATTATTTACATATAAAAAGGAAAAGTTAAAAATGTATTCATGGTTAACATGAAAGTGGGAACTTTTTCTGTACATGAAAAGGACTAAAATATTCAAATTGTATTATTTAAATGTAGTGTTTGATATGCTAATGAATGAATGTTCAGAAAAATATTAACATACGAAAAAGTTAATGTCATGATATATCTTATTTGTAAAAAAACTCAAATAAAGTAAATTCTTTCAAAAGTGAATTAAAATATTATCGGTATATTTTCATTTGTATATATATTAATCAAGTATTGAAAATAAGCAATAAGTATTGTTTGCATTGTATATCTGACAATAAAAAATATTCAAAAAAGAAATTAACTAACTAACTAACTCACTAACACTACAGTCCATGTTGGATTATGGTTGTATGCCTACTTGCAGATTTCGAAACAAAAGATGTTTTCTTTTTATATGGTAGGTTTGTCAGCCCTACGCCAAGCGCTCTACGGTCAACTTAATCCAGTATATATTGTTTAAAGTGGATTTCAAGAAACTACAAACATCCGTGCTGGGTTTAATCAAAACCGGGATTCGAACTCAAAACCTGGGGCATTGAGCGCCAGAACTCTATTATATTAAATTTATATTTTCAAAATTATGTTTATTTTTCTTCATTGACGCAACAGCCCCATGATTTGCCAATGCTCTCTGACAGGCTGCGAGACAAGAGACGTTTTCTTTTTAAGAGGTAGGGTTGTCAGCAATACGCCCAACGCTTTGTAGTCATATCAGAACGGGTCTTACAGTTTAAAGTGAATTCCTAACAACAAATTGTGGGCTATTCGTGGTATACATGAAGTCGACCGATGTTCCAAACATACTTATATAACCCAAGGTACGAGTGTGATTTGTGGAGGGAAAAAAAGCCATTCTGGCCTGCAGATTTTTCATTCCCATTCCAGACTCAAACATGAAACTTTTCGATTCGATATCTCTTATCTGGTTTTGTATCCAATTAAAGCATTTAAAAAAATTTCTAATGAAGAAATGTCAAAGATAAAAGCTTGTCTATGTCTGTTCGTCAGTGTCCTGCATTGAGGGAGAGACATCTCTGAATAATCTACTCATGAATAGAGTGAAGGTGACCACTTCTGGTGTCACGAAGCAACTGCAGGTAGACGACTGACTTGGCTCCGTGATGCTGAAGAAGGAGGGGATTACCTTCCGGGACGACTTTTAATGGGAACTTACCCGCATTTTTGTATCGTATGGGAAAAAACCGGAAAACTCCCACGAGGTAGTGCGACTCACGAAACAAGATGGTGAACATCCCAAACACCAGAGGGTCACCTCGTTTTTTGAAACAGTGTTTAAAACAAAGCCGCCAGGGTATTAAACCTTAGCCCTATTGCTCTCTAGCAGTGAACGTCGACACTGAACCACGAGGCGGGCACTATAAATTTTTAAAATGTTAACAAAAATAAAACAAAATTCTTGTTCTTCTTCCATGGCTAAACGGTAGGCCAAGTCCATGTGTTTACTGGCAGATTCTGTTACATTAGATGTTTTTCATTTTAAGGCGTAGGGTTGTCAGCCCTCTGCCCAATGTTCTACTGTCATATTAGATCGGACTTACAGTTTAAAGTGGGTTACGGGCAGAGGAAAGCATGTGTACTAAAAAAATGTAGTACCATCCTACACACTTACAAAATAATAAAAAAAAAATTTAACTTATATATATATTTATATATATGTGTGTGTGTGTGTGCGGAAAACTCCCACGAGGTAGTGCGACTCACGAAAGAAGATGCTGAACATCACCAACGCCAGCGGGTCACCTCGTTTATTGAAACAGTGTTTACACCAAAGCCTAACGGGGGATTAAACATCCGACCTAAAACTCTACAGCGGTGAACGTTGCTACTGAGCCACGAGACGGGTATTAGGAGTTTTAAATATATTCGGTTCTTAATAAAAATTCTTCTTCTTCTTTCATGGCTAAATGGTAGACCAAGCCCGTCTGCTTACTGGCAGATTCAGGAACATGAGATACTTTTCAATTTAAGGGGTAGGGGTGTCAGTCCTGTTCCCAACGCTCTATAGTTGTATTAGACCGGGATCTACGGTTTAAAGTGGAATACGGGCAAATAAAAGCGTATGTACCAAAACAATTTAATACCATCCTACATACTTACGAAATAATAAAAAAAAAATTGAAATTTACATATTTTTTAAAAACCTTTCAAGAAATTGCATTGTTAATAAAAATACTTTTGAAAAATGACACAACATCTATGCAGAAAAAAAAATAATTCATGAGAAGATAGAAAACAAAAAATAAGTAAATAAAAACAAAAAGCGAAAGCTAAAATGGCGTGATATTTCTTTTCCATCATAACTTAACTATTTGGCAACTCTATTATTTTTCTGTCACACGAGCTCCGAAAAGTATCCAAAATGTAATAAATGAATCCCTTTGAAGCAGACTCTCACTTGCAGATTGCCGAAATTTATGCCATGTCCATTTTCGCAGTGGAAACATAAATAATTCTGCATTATTTAAAAGCATCGCAACAGCACATTTCCCAATTGAAAGGGACTGTTCTTAAAAGGACATTCTTACCAAAAATGAAATGCAGGGTTCAAAATCGGAGCGAAATAAAATCCCGATCGCTTGACACTGAGAACATGTTACGGGGAATTTGTTTTGAGATGAAATCCTGCAATCATTTGTCTCCAAACAGTGGAGTGTCTCTCAATAAATTATTTCTGCATATGAACTGCTTAAATATGATTGTTGTTCTTATTCAATAGTGATATGATACGTATTAAGGGACAACTAAATAGCAGTTATGATTGAATAGGTTTGATTTAGGTTGCTGCTCTATGGACATTTTGGGCACACTTTAGGCTAATTAGACCGGACTACAGTTTGACGTGGATTACGAATAACAAACAAGCATCCTTGCCACAGCCAGGATTCGAAAAGGAAGCCTGTAGTACCGAAGACCAGAGCACTAGCTAATTGGTCATCAGACACCTGTGAGGGAATAAAAAACAGTATTGCTAGTATGTATATTATCTGGGCATAATGGCCGAGCAGATAGAGCTTTGGCTCTAAGTACTACAGTTTTCTGGGTTCGGAATTCGGAAGTGCTGTGGATGTTTATAATGGTTCGGATTCCACTTTAAACAATATGTCCCGGTCTCATATTAGTGTAGAGCGTCACAGAGCCCAGTCAAAATTTTAACCCACATAGTTCCCCAACTGTATAGGGGCAACACAACTCTAGTCACAGTTATGTGCGTTTGTTGTAGTATAGATATAGTAGTCTGAATAACGAGGTAAATTGCGGAATACCACGAAGGCCGTCGAGTGTCCCCGTTTTTTGAAATAATTTCTACAACAAAGCCACCAGCGCATCCAACCTTATCTCTAAAATTCACTAGCAGTCTTTATGGCACTGAGCCATCAGTCTGGCAGACAAAAACTTCTATACTAATTTCTATACTTTTTACGGAATTGCATTGTTAATAAAAATATTTTGAAAAATGGCATCAACATCTATGCAAAAAAATGAAACAAATAAATAAAAAAAAAAATAATATATCATCAGAAGTTGAAAGCAAAAAAAGGAAATAAGTAAATAAACAAGAAACACTAAAATGAAGTGACATTTCTTTTCCATCATAACTTAACTATTTGGCAGCTGTATTATTTTTCTGCCACACGAGCTCCGAAAAGTATCCAAAATGTAATAAATGAATCCCCCCTCCTTCAAAGCAGACTCTCACTTGCAGACTGCAGAAATGTATCCCATGTCCATTTTCGCACTGGAAGCATAAACAATTCTACATTATTTAAAAGCATCGCAGCAGCAGATTTCCCAATTGAAGGGGAGTGTTTTTAAAGGGGCATTCTTTCCAAAAATGAAATGCAGGGTTCAAAAAGGGAGAGAAATGAAATCCCGATCGCTTGACAATGTGTCACCAGTGTCACGGGTGATTTGTTTCGAGATGAAATTCTGCAATCATTTGTCTCCAAACAGTGGATTGTCTCGATAAATCACTGCTGCATGTGCATTGTTTTTGCCTGTTTGGTGTTCTCATTCAACAGTAATATGATACGTAGTAAGATATTAACTATGTATTAAGGTATTATTACGCATTAAGACATTATAATCTATTGATTATTTATTAAAGGACAACAAAATATTATAAGGGAATAAATAAAAAATATTAAAAAAATTATTAAGTTAAAATAGTAGTACTAGTAATCGAAATCCACTTTAAACCGTAGGTTCTGGTCTAATATGACTGTAGAGCGTTTCACATAGAGCTGGTACACCTATCTTGTAAAGAGATAACATATGCTGCCAGCAGACCACCAAGACGCTATTGTGGCACTGATGATGATGATGATTACTAGCTTACATTTATAGCGCTCTGGCACTTATGTCACAGGTTTCGTTCTCAAGTTGTGGTGGTGACAATAATGTTTTTGCTGTTGTTGTTGTTGTTGCTGCTGTTGTTTCCTGTCTCACTTGTTAGACATTTTCCCATGCCCACGACCCGTCATCGGATCATGGTTGAAGGGAAAGGGGGCAGCCTCTTTTGATGGAGCACCTGAAGTTAGAAGTCTGACTTGACTCCGTAACACTTTACAGACATATGAGAAAGGAAGAAATATAATACATATCATATCACTGTTATAAAAATAACAAACATGCATATACAGTTCACATACAGAAATAATTTATAGAGACAACCCAGTGTTTGGAGATAAATGATTGCAGAATTTCATCTCAAAACAAATCACCCGTGACACCTTCTCATTGTCAAGCGATTGGGATTTTATTTATATTCCTTTTTTGAACCCTGCATTTCATTTTTGGAAAGAATGCTCTTTTAAAAACAGTCCCCTTCAATTGCGATGCTTTTAAATAATGCGGAATTATTTATGTTTCCTCTGCGAAAATGGGCATGGCATAAATTTCGGCAATCTGCAAGTGAGAGTCTGCTTTGAAGGGTATTCATTTATTATATTTTGGGTACTTTTCGGAGCTCGTGCGACAGAAAAATAGTAGGGCTGCCAAATAGTTAAGTTATGATGGAAAAGAAATGTCACTCCATTTCAGCTTTCGTTTTTTTTATTTATTTAATTTTTGTTTTATCTTATAAATTATTTTTTTGCATAGATGTTGACATCATTCTTCAAAAAAATTTTTTTTTAATAACAATGCAATTCCATGAAAAGTTTATGAAAAGATATAATTTCAAATTTGATTATTATTTCGTAATCTATAGTGTGTGTGTAGTTTAATACTAAAACTGTTTTAGTTTATTAGTTCTTATCTGCCCGACTCGTAGCACAGTGAAAACGTACGCAGTTGTTGAATACTAAGGAAGAGATTCAATCCGCTGGCGGCATAGTTGTAGACACTGTTTCATACAACGATGAGAATCGACGGCGTTTGTGATGTTCCGCAAATTGCCTCTTTAATCGGACTACTACTACTGCACAACATCACGTCACTGTGAATAGAGCTGAGTTGCCCCTATGCAGTTTGGGAATGATGAGGGTGAGAAGTTTGTCTGGGATCTGTGACGCTCTACTATCATGTGAGACCAATGCCTATTATTTAAAATTGATATCAAACTACTACAAACATACATGACATAGCCAGGACTCGAACCCGAAATCTCTGTTACCTGCTCCAGTGCTCTAGCCACTCGGCCATTGGGACCTTCGTTAGTCGGAGTCGCCTGAAGGAGTTTTCTGGGTTTTCCCCTCTAAAACGTCCTCCCGGAAGGCATTGCCCTCCTACTTTAACGACACGGAGTCAAGCTAGACTTCTACCTACCGCAGTGGGCTGATGGACAATTGACTAGCGCTCTGGCCTTCGGTACCATAAGCATCAGATTCGAATCTTGACTGTGACATTGATGATTGTTAGAGATTCGGAATCCCCTTTAAACTTTAGATCCTTGTCAAATTAGTCCAAAGTGTGCACAAAATGACCGTAGAGCGACAAACCAGAACAAAACTATTCCGTATCCCCTCTACGTAATAATGTCTTAATACTTAATAATATCTTAATATCTTAATTCGTATCATATCACTGTTGAATAAGAAAAACACACAAATATAAACAGTTCACATGCGTTAGTAATTTATCGAGACACTCCAATGTTTGGAGATAAATGATTGCAGAATTTCATCTCAACACAAATCACCCGGACACGTTCTCATTGTCAAGCGATCGGGATTTTATTTCTTTCACTTTTTGAAGCAGGCATTTCATTTTTGGAAAGAATACCCTTTTAAAAACAGTCCCGTTCAATTGGGAAATCTGCCGTTGCGATTCTTTTAAATAATGCAGAATTATTTATGTCTCCACTGCGAAAATGGACATGGCATAAATTTCGGCAATCTGCAAGTGAGAGTCTGCTTTGAAGGGAGGGGGAAAGGTTCATTTATTACATTTTGGATACTTTTCGGAGCTCGTGTGACAGAAAAATAATAGAGCTGCCAAATAGTTAAGTTATGATGGAAAAGAAATGTCACTCCATTTTAACTTTTTCTTTTTACTTATTTATTTATTTTTTGTTTTTTGAACTTCTCATGATTTTTTTTTTTTTTTTTTTGCATATTTTTTGACGTCATTTTTCAAAAATATTTTTATTAACGATGCAATTTCAAGGAAAGTTTTTAAAAAAGTGGTATGTATATATGGAAAAGTGGATGGTATTAAAATTGTTTTACTATTTAAGTTTTATACACACTTTATTATATAAGATTTATATTTTATATGCTCAGTGACAACGTGCACTTTTGGTGAGTATTATTGTTGAGGTACAATTTACTGGCTACTTTGTTGTAGATATTGTTACAAAAAAACGAGGAGATTCGATGGCTTTTGTGATGTTCAGCATTTAGCCTTGTTATTTGAACTACTACTACTATTACACCACACCACACACAGTGTTTCTCCTATACAGTTTGGGAATGATGTGGGTCAAAAGTCACATTGGGCTCTGAGATGCTCTACAGTCATATGAGACCGGGACCTACGGTTTGATGTAAATTCTGAACCACTACAAATTTCCATGGCACCGCTGGGAATCGAATACAAAAATTGTGGCACCAGGACGCTATCTATTCATATATTGATAATACTAATTTAAAATAATCAATTTTTAATTTTTTTTTTATTTATTCCCTTATGATATTGATTTATCCCTTAATAAATAATCAATACATAATAATATCATAATACGTAATAACGTCTTAAAAATAATATATTAATATCTTAATACATATTAATGTCTTTGTTCTTACATATTAATATCATAATATCTTCATTGTCATAATGCATCATAATCTCTTAATACATAATAATATCTTCATAACTTATTACATATTAATGTCTTAATACATAATAACATCTTAATATCTTAACAATAATATCATTGTTATAAGAACAACAAACAGACACAAACATTTTACATGCAGAAATAATTTATTGAGAGACCATCCAATATTTGGAGAAAAATGATTGCAGTTTCATCTCGAAACAAATCACCCGTGACACGTTCTCATTGCCAAGCGATCGCGATTTTATTTCTCTCCATTTTTGAACCCTGCATTTCATTTTTGAAAAGAATGCCCTTTTAAAGACAGTCCCTTTCAATTGGGAAATACGCTGTTGCGATGCTTTTAAATAATGCAGAATTATTTATGTTTCCACTACAAAAATGGACATGGCATACATTTCAGCAATCTACAAGTGAGAGTCTGTTCTGAAGGGAGGGCGGGGGGGATTCATTTATTACAATTTGGATACTTTTCGGAGCTCGTGTGACAGAAAAATAATACAGTTGCCAAATGGTTAAGTTATGACGGAAAAGAAATGTCACTCCATTTTAGCTTTCTCTTTTTATTTATTTATTTATTTTTTGTTTTTTAAACTTCTCATGAATTATTATTTTTTTTTTTGCATAGATGTTGACGTCGTTTTTTAAAAACATTTTTATTAACACTGCAATTTTATAAAAAGGTCTTTCAACTTTATTTAATATTTCGTAAATGTGTAGGTTGTAAATTTATAACCTCAGTCATAATCTATTATTAATGCAAGTAATCTAATAAGTTAATGTATAAAAGCTCTACTTCCTGTGACTGCCTACTTTGTGGTCACTACAATTATAAGTAAGCAACTTGATTTTTGAATGCATAATGAAATAAAAAGCTAGCCGTACTAAGCCCTGATTTCTCCGCATTACAGATACGGAGAATCTAGGACTTAGATTTTTTTAATTTATAATACTAAATTTGAGATTTAAATATTTAGAATTTTTAAAAATGAAAATGTCTTAAATCTATCCATCCCACTGGCCATGAAATGTTATTCACTGATAGGTAAATAGAGATGTGATAAATGCAATATATCACAATGAGTGTTGTCGTTATTTCTTATCCCATTTGATCGACAGCAACGTAAGTTAGACCAAGTCCATGAACCCTCAAAGAATGAAAAACCGCTCCAGACCTTGAGCAAAACTGTCTCTTTATACAACCAATGCAAGCTAAGATATCGGTAGGAATGGCTTGAATCAAGCTACATTTTGGGCAAAGAGGGATATACCTTAAAGCCTAACATATGACCTTGAGCACGAAGATGACCACAGTGGAGCCTAGCAAGATCTTTTCGGATCTACTGCCAGTCCCAATTAAAGCAGCACAGAGTTGGTTTAAATCATAGCACTCATGCAATGGGGCTTTCTCCAAGATGAATTGATATCAGTCACCATCAGTAGAACTCTTAAGGTTGCCCTCCTTGGCCAGATCATCCGCTATTTCGTAAATGTAAGCACCTACATGTAACGGAAGCCACTGAAAAAGTATATTATTATGGTGGGAACCATAGAAATCCAAAAGTTGAACAATATTCACTGTCGCTCCATTAACATGTTTCCATCTTTCAGCCAGGTGAATAGAGCGATCAGAATCCGAATGTCTGTATTGACACCTTCCTCTACACAATAAATCAGAGCCTTCTCAATATCAATATCACAATGATAATGTGACACATTGCAATTTTCATATCTTTGTTTAAAATCTCCCAAAAACGAATGATTTTCATTTTATAATTCTTTAAAAGCAAAAAACCGTACATAAGTCAAAATTATTGTTTGAATTTCGTTAAAGTATTTGAATTATTGGAGCGGACGACATGACGATCTAGTTAAAAAATTAAATTTAAAATTATGTTTAATCTTCATATACAAGGTGATTATAATTAAGGCTAAACTTCCAAAACGCTGTAAAAAAAGAACCACTCTTTACAATGCGTTCAAATTTGAACTGAAGATACTTGAAGAACAGAGAAACAGTACGACATCAAAAAAAGTTCCAAAGTGTATTAATAGATGACGCTGTAAGCGGCATAAAGAAAGTGAATTCGGCTGCCAGTGATTGAATCGAAATTACAACGTATTTGGCATGAGTTGCACATTAAACCAACTGTAGTGTTCAATGTGCTTGATTGTTTCGGTTTTTCGACGGATTCCAAGTTATTCAACAATTGTGACACTGTTAGTGGAAAGTCCATACACCACGGCAAGGCCATACCAAATCGGATGGGAAAAATCGGTGTAACTTTTATTGGAACTTTTTTTGATGCCATACCGTTTCCCCTTTCTTCAAATATCTTCAGTTCAAACTTGAATTCATTGTGTCTTTTTTTACAGCATTTTGGAAGTGGGATTTTAATTATAATCACCCTGTAAATTACTTAGAAAAAAAGAAGTACCATTGTATCATTTTTTTTTATAAATAATCGATGGAACAAAATAAAAACATTTTTAAATAGTCTAAATATTTGTTTAACATAGTGCATTAACTTTGTTTAATGCCTCCTAATATTTATTTTTAATCGAGGGCATGATTATAAATAAATATCGATAAAATGAATATTTATTATCGTTAAAATTAATGATGTGTTTGGATAATTTATTATGTCATAAATAAATGGGAGCTAATTTGTTTTAAATAAATAATTTAGATAAAACATTATATTTATCTTTCAGAGTTCTGTAGTTAGTTAAATCTATTAACGTGGACTAACGCTTGGATAATATAATCCCAGATTTGTGTTATTTCTTCAAAAACAAAGCAATTAATCATTCTCAAAAAACACTTTTTTTCCCCGTTTAACTTCGACAGAAAAGTAAAAACGGAATCTGTTTTATTCATGGGTTAGACAGAAAATATACATTTCTTGGATTTATATGTCTTTTCGTTTATTTATCTTTCATTGCGAGATTTTTTTTTTATTTATTTTTTTTATCTTTTTTTTTTTATTTTATTATTTGTAGACGAGTGAAAGCTCTGGCTAGTCGTATTCGCCAGGGACATGATTTGTTTACATTTTCTCCACCAGATGTCACTGTTACAATGATGAATGCGATTTGCGTGTTGCCAGATATTTCTTTGACAGAGAAATGTTGTTCTGCATTGATTTAAACCGTTCGCTGGCTTTCGTAAGAGAACCTATTTATAATTTTCTTTTTTATTATTATTTTTTAATTCCATTTTTTTTTTTGTCCTATTGTCCTGTTACGTCCAAAAAGGACAGAAATTGGACTGCAAAAAATGATTTTTTCGCGTGCCACAATACATAAAATGAAAAGAAAATGGCTAAGTGTATTCGTTTATTATTGACTTTCACATCTGGCACTTATTACCTAAAGTATATTTTCACTTTTATTCTGCTACCATAATGAAAAATCGTTAAGTAACCAGTTTTTTTAAACCTAAAAAATGGCAGTAAACATTTCGTTTATGAATAAAAGTGCATGAATTTTCGCTACTTTCTATTGGCAACAGGCAATGAACTTTTGCGTGTTTGGAAAGTGTTTTACATATTATTCATGAAGCAATCGAAATTCAAAATGGTACAATGCAGTAATACTTCCAAAGATAATGAAATTTTAAAGAGGCCATGAAAATATGTCAAAGTGTGTTGTAAATAGCATGACACAAGAATAATGATCAGATACAAATGGATACACTTAAATATACAGTAAATAGAAGCACAAAAGCTAAATAAACATATTTACGCCGAATTATTTCTCAAAATTATTTGTATTATACTTTTCTGAATTACCCATGGTCAGTTTGAAACAATTATTTTTTATGTATAGTATTTAAATTTTTGAATTCACAACTTAATTCAAAAATTTTTTTGTAAAAAAACAACAACCATATTTTGTACAACCATATGTATGTGTACACCATGTACATATAGGTACTACCATATTTTGTAAAACCAAGTTTTGTTTGTAGAAATATAGTTAAGATTAAAAAAAAAGAGTTTGCAAGTAAAGCAATGTCACAGACAATAATTTTAAATGCTTAAATATTTACATCTATTAAAATCATATTTCAGAATTTAATATATAAAACAAAAACAATAAATATATATTGAATTAGGGAGTTTAAACCAATTTTTTTTCAGAAATAGAGTTCAGATAAAAAAAGTTTACTTATTAAGTAAATTTTGCACATCATATTTTTAAATGCTAAAATATTTAAAAAATTATTTTAGATATTAAATTATATTTGAGAATTTGATATATAAAATTAAACCAACAAGTTATTTTTTAATGGCGACCTTTTTTAAAATGGATAAATCAATTATGAGTTATAATACAGTATCTTTTTATCAGTAATTTAAATTTATTAGCAAACCTGATTTAATCAGTTCTCATAACATGGACATTGTAGGAATTTTTAGAAATTTACGAAAATTACGTTTATATATATCCATATATAAACGTAAAAGCAAAAAAACTACAGACCCTCGACAGACCAAGGCCGTCTGTCTACTGGCAGATTTCGAGACAGGAGATGTTTTCTTTTTTTCATGGGGTAATGAGGTCAGACAGTCAAGTGGTACAATGCAGTATTGCTTCCCAAGATAATGAAATTTTAAAGAGGCCATGAAAATATGCCAAAGTATGTTGTAAATAGCATGACATAAGAATAATGATCATATACAAATGGACACACTAGAAATATATAGTACATAGAAGCACAAAAGCTAAATAAGCATATTTACGCCGAATTATTTTTTCAAAAATATCTGTATTCTTTTCTGAATTACCCCTGGTCAATTTTGAACAATTGTGTCTTGAAATTTTTGAATTAAGTTATTAAGACTATTCTTTTGTAGAAGTAGAGTTAAGATAAAAAAAATGTTTGCTAGTAAAGTAAATGTCATAGAAAATCTTTTAAAATACACTCATGTCCATAAATTAAGGATAATGAAGTTCAGGCAAAGAAGGAGACAGAAGCAAAACAAATTTGACTTATTTGTAAAGTCTATTTATTAAACAAAAGGTAAAGAGCAAAATAAAAAAAAATAAAAAAAAATAAATAAAAATAAAAATAAAATAATAAATAAAAAAAAGATGCTATATGCTTAACATAATTAATAAACATTGCGATTTTTACTCGATAGAGCAAATTTCAAAAAAGAACCTATTTACAAAAAACAGTATAACATGGTTAGTATGATAGTTAATATGGAGTATGTCTCCCGGACGATGCAATACAGGCCTTACAACGCCTAGGCATGCTGAGTATCAAATTATCAATCTGATCTTGGGGAATATTACACCACTCATCAAGCAATGCCCTCCGAAGTTCCGGTTGACAGTGGGGGGTTGACGGGCTGCAATTCGTCGACCAAGCATATCCCACACATGCTCTATTGGATTCAAGTCCGGTGAGTATGCTGGCCAATCCATACGGGTGATATCCTCAATTGGAGGCATTCGTCTACAATGTGTGTACGGTGAGGACGGGCGTTGTCATCCATAAACAGAAATTCAGCACCCATGGCGCCCCGAAACAAACGTACATGTTGTTCCAGAAGGACATCCCGATAGATGTGGCCTGTCATCGTTACACTCTGAACATGCAGGTCAGTTCTGGAACCAAGAATAATTCCTCCCCAAACGAGCCATCCTGCACCACCGTAACGGTGTCGTTCAATGGTGTTCTCTTGGTGGTAACGGGTACCTGGCGCTCTCCATATGAAAGTCCGGCGAGAATCAGACTGCAAACTATACCTGGACTCGTCGGAAAACATCACACAAGCCAACACTTGCGGTGACCACAATGCATGCTCTCTACTCCAGGTTAATCGCAGGCGACATTCAGTTGCGGTAAGTGGAACACATCTGACAGGCCTACGAGCATATAGACCAACGTGCCCTAAGCGTCTGTACACGGTCTGCCTTGAAACTGTCGTACCGGTAGCTGAAGAAAGCTGACGAGACAGGTCTGATGCTATGCTCAGTCTGTTTCTTTTGACAGTAACTGCTAATTACCGGTCCTCATTCGGCGTTGTAACTCGGGGGCGACCTGTGCTGTAACATCTATTCACATTACCATCATCTTGGAATCGTTGCCAAAGCCTGGAGATGACACTCTGGGCGATTCTAAGTTCCTCGGATACTTCCAGCTGGATACGTCCATATTCTATTCGTCCGATAATTCTACCACGTAAAAAATCATGCAAATGCTTCCTTTGTGCCATAACTATGCGGTTATTGCACTGAAAGGCTTTTAAAGCTCTTGTGAACAATTTTACTTCTTTGCCTCCATTCCTTATATACCCCTCTCTTACACTCTCGTCATTGTGACGTACTATCCGCGCCATCTGGTGGTTTCCTGTAATTTGCATATTTTCTTTAAGATGTGTGTGATAATTCTACAGGTGAAATTTTTATTTCAGAGTTCAATTTCTGTGTGATTCTGAATTATCCTTAATTTATAGACATGTGTGTACTTAAATATTTCAATGTATCAAAATCATATTTCAGGATTTAATATATAAAATAAAACCGACAAGTTTTTTTTTTAATAACTTTCTTTAACAAACTAGTTATTTTTTCAATTCCTAATATCAGTTCACACTCTCCCTAATTATATATTGTTCAAATTTTCAAACGTTAATAAAATGCTTTTTATTCATCCACTCCAGTTCAAATACATTTTTTGAACTTGCAGAGGATGACACTTGATGTCAATACAGTATTTTTATATATTAATTCAGTAATTAAATTTAATTAATTAATTTTAGTTTTTTTTAGTTTTAAGTTGCATATATCTACCAATAGAAGGCGACAGATAAACTTAAAAAAATGAACGAAAATTATTTATAAAATACTTTCTGCAATATATTGAAAAAAAAGTTGCAATTGACTTTAAAATTTTTTTTTATATTACTTGTTTTGTTTGACTTTAGCCCACCCGGTTATACCATTGGTCTTTGGGTACTCATGTTATTCTTCTTTTACGACACATGGGTTGCAGTTTGGCTATTCTAACCCTTACCCACACGTGGAAGATAAAATTACATAGTATTTCAAAAATAAATATTCGATATAACTTAGTAAAGAAACTTTTATAATTATTCTATCTAAAGATCTAAATAATTTAAATAGTTATTATTAATTTTCGTAATAAGAAATATTAAATGTTTGTTTACATAAAATAAATTTGTTTATAATTTTATATAATTAATTTATAAAACAGAGTATAGAGTTATTTGATAAACTGGACTCTAAATATTTTTGCACAGTATCCTGAATTTAAATGCAACAATCTCCTTTTAATAAATAGTTAGCAAACTTTTTTTATGTAGCTATACTTTTTGTCGTTACCCTCATACTATATACTTTTTATAATTATCCTTAATATGGGGGCACCCAAAGGGAGAAATTTGCCTTTACCCCCACGGTTATAACCCCAGGTGGGGTTATTCTATCCCGTACCCAGAAGATTAAAGTACATAGCACTTGGAAAAAAATAATATTCGGTACTACTTATCAAAGAACCTTTTATAATTACTATACCGCGAGACCTAACTAATTTAAATATTTATTATTAATTTTCACAATAAGAATTATTTACTATTTGTATACATAAAATAAATTAATTTATAAGACGTTAAATAGTGTCATAATTATTCATTATAACATAATAAATAAATATTATAACATAATATAATTATTATTGCATGCTATAATTATTTATAACACTATATTATTATAGTATTATTAGTTATAATTATTTATAACTTATTAATTATATATAATTATTTGAAGATTTCAAAAACTAAATATTTCTCATAGTATTTAGAATCTATATATTCAACAATCTCAATTTAAGAAATAGTTAAAAAACTATTTTGTTGTAACATATACTTTTTATCATTAACCTAAGGCTATTAAATTATCATACAATAGTTCGCTATAACAAGTAGCAGACTTCAATCATCCGGTTGATGAAGCCGGCATCTTCAACTCGGCAGACTGGAAAAATGAGACATAGCCGCTTTTCGGTTGATGGATTCAATTAAGGAACACCCCATTTCAAACTCCCACTCGTCACTATTAATTCAAAACGGAAAATTTAAATTTAATTCTTCAAAGCAAAATCAATGAAGCTATTCAATTCCTTCTATTAACTCACACTCTCCCTATATATATCTTGTTCAAATTACCAATCGTTCATAAAATACTTTTTATTCATCCACTCGAGTTCAAATGAATTTTTTTTTGAACTTGTGGTGGATGGCACTGGATGCTAATACAGATTTTTCAAATATTATTTCATTCAGTCAATTTTAACTAATTAATTTTGGTTTTTTTTAGATTTAAGTTGCATATATCTACCAATAGATGGCGCCAGATAAACTTAAAAAAAATGAATGAAAATTATTTATAAAGGGCTTTCTGCAATAGAGTGAAGAAAAAGTAGGAATTGGCTTAAACTTTATTTTTATATTACTTGTTTTTTCTTGAATTTAATTAATCAATCCCACAAAGCTAGTCGTTTCACAATCATATTTGAACAGATAATTATGGTTCACATCAGAGCAACATGGTTCGAAGAATTGTTTTAAAATTTCAAAATACTTCTACAAGATGATGTATAACACTAAAATATGAGATCTTTAGCAGATTCAACATCATCCAGTTATATTATTTCTCCACAAATGACAGAATTTAGATCGATAAATCTCAAAAATGCTCTTTATAAAAATGGTCATTTTAAGAAAACTGGCAAATTTGTTAATCACTATTCGCATTTTCCACCACTCATTTACGGATCACAGGGGAAAGACATTCCAATTCATAGATTTACTGTGTCTCCGTCAAAGACACGAAATTTGCCGAGGGATGAAAAAAGTTTAAATAACTGTATAAATAATTGTTCAATTAAATTAATCAATATATTAATAATTTTTAAAGGTTTAAAAAGGGGGCGATGGCCGTGCGATTAGCTATGTGGCGTTCAGTGCGATAGGTTTCGTGTTCGAGTCCCAGCTATGTCGTGGATGTTTTAGTGGTTCAAAATCAACTTTAAAGCGTAAGCCCTAATCAAATATAACTGTAGAGTGTTAGGAGTAGGGATAACAACCGTACTCCTAAAAAAGAAAACATTTCAAAATCTGCCAGTTAGCAGACTGCAATGGGGCTCCAATGAAGAAGAAGAAAGGCTTAAATAACTGTAACTGCCGAAAGGCAGATGTGTAGTACTGGATGATGTTGAATCTGCTAAAGATCTCATATTTTAGTGTTATACACCATCTTCTAGAAGTATTTTGAAATTTAAAACAATTCTTTAAACTTTTTTGTATTCATGTGAACTATAATTATCTGTTCAAATATTATCGTTAAACTACTAGCTTTGTTGTCCTGATTAATTAAACTCAAGAAAAAATATTTTCACTGATTTTTCTTTGATGAATTAAATTTAAATTTTCCATTTTGTTTTTAATGTGTAGTACATTATTCTGGGTTCAATGATCAACAGAGTCTACTGCATTAGGCCATCACAATTTAAGGCAAACACCCCCTCCTCCCCCAAAAAAAAAATTGCATTTAGGAATCCACATTTCTAACTTCTCTTTTTCAGGCTCAATGAAAAGACATTCCAGTTTTCATCCCAGGTGGAGATGTTAAAACTTAGGAGATATGAAAAAAGATAAAATATATTTTTTTCAATATCCGTTTCCGTTGATTTGATACATTGGAAAAGGAACTAGAAGAAAAAAAAAAATATATACAGCACATTCAGCATTATTCAGTGGGCACCACAAGAGAGTCTACTGCAATGTAGCACTATCTCTATCAAAGCCCCGAAATTGTCGAGTCCTGAAAAAGGTATAAATAACTGTTTAAGTAATTGTTTAATTATTTTGTTAATCATTGTAATAATGATTCTTAAAGGTTTAAGGGGCCTGATGGTGGAGTGGCTAGCGCTCTGGCGCTCGGTACCACAGGTATCGGTTCAAATCCCGGCGGTGCCATGGATGTTTGTAGGGATTCGGAATCCACTTTAAACCGTAGGCCCCCGTACTAATAGGATCTTAGAGCGTTGCGGGGGCATTATTACTCAGCGTCCGCGGCTTATCATCAAGTTACACGAGCGCCCTGGGTAGTGCAAAGTGAGTAACGTCGGTGCAGCCCTTATGGCATAAAAATATCACGGTCTATTTGCCAGCTGTATTAGAAAAAAAATTGTCAGAGGTTTAAATAATTGTAACCACTGAAAGTCAGATCTATAGCACATTCAGCGTTATTCTGGATTCATCATTGGACGATTGGTTATCAGATATAAATAAGACACTAAAATCCGAAGTCTAGTCTCAGACCCTATTTCCCTAGTTCTAAGCTATGAGATCTATAAAAGACCTAACTTCACCATTCCATGACCCTGCCTGGCGCAGTCACAGTTAAGGAGGGAGGGTTGAGAATGTACAATTCCTACTTTTTTTTCTTTGGATTAAGATAAATTTATCTTCCTGCTGGCAATACTCAGATTTGGGGAAAGGAGGGGAAAAATCCCTCGGCTTGTCCAAATATAACAAACCTGGGGGGAAGATTTCGTGGAAACAGGGAATAAAACGGAGATATAAAAAGTTGCATCCCACTCTGGAGAAACGTGTTCGAGGAACTGATGAAAGTTGGTGGTGGAACGTACATCAAAAGATGTCGGGAGAAAATTTACATTTAAATCCCGGAGTTATCCCCTATGTAAATGTTCGATGTATCGCCTCGGGTTACATGCAGAGATATGTCAGATCCTGTACGTCACTTCCCGCATACCTATGGGGGTTTGGGGTGTTAGTGGTGTGAGTCCAGCGTGGCCCAAGTTGTGGGGATAAATAAATATATTTTGATGCATTTTCAACTTGCTTAGAGCCCCTAGACACGAAGCGAGCCTAAAATGTAACGAAAATTAACATGATTTCATCAAGTAATATAATCCCCGTACGCATACTTATAAGAGTGGCAATTGTGAGGGGTTAGTGGGGTAAGTCTGGGAGGGGGATTGATAGAAGGTGATCTAAAAATCAGAACAAATTTTAAAAATGAGTAATTGGAAAAGAAATATAGAGTATAAGATGCCTTATAGACAAAAAAAAAAAATAATAATACAAACTTTTACGAGAAAAAGAATTATTGCTAAAAAGTTGAAATTACTTATCACCAGATGGCGCTGCGATTTTTATTAAACCCCCAAACAATCTCCTTGTCCTTGTATTGTATTTGACACGAAAATTACAAAAAAAAAATTATAATAATAATTACACAGCATTTTTACAGATAAAACAATATAATATTAAAAAATATAACAACAAGAAAAGTAGAACATAAAATAATATTGTTATAAAACAAATAGAAATATTAAGAAATATAGCACACTACAAAATACAAAAAAAAACCCCAAAACTTAAAGTATAATAACATAAATCCAAAGAAACAAAAATACAACACTATATCGCAATGACCGAAGTCCCGAACTTCATTGAGAAATACATTGCAAATACACTGTCATTTAATAACTATGACCGTTAAATAAGTCATAGAGATTAACAGCTAATAAAGGTCCAATACACCCTCCACAATTTAGAATTCAATTGCCAAACGGACCCCCTCACTACTCACAACATTACGCAAAAAGTTTCGTCCTACCACATGTACACGTTTCTGTAAAGTATTTTTCAATGTTGAACCGATGCTGGTATTTCAAATTGCACTTTTAAATATCAGTTATTCCCAGAAATAACTCAGTCGATGTAAGGTTAGGAGATCTGTATGGCCATTCATGAAAAAGATTGACTGAGGACAGTTTTCTCAACGAATGTCGTTTACAAGATCAGAAATAAGTGTAAGTGCTCAATCTGAAAATGTATTTTACTTGTGTATAAAAATAAAGGAACAAAAACATAAAATTCAAGAAAGTTATCTTTGTTTATCAAAGACAGATTAATTAAATATTTAAAAAATATATATTCTTTATAAAAATTAGGACTAAACACATTTTTTATTTCAAAATTTCTTTTTAGATTCTTGTAGTGTTATAGCTAATTTTATTTTGTGTATTAAATTATGAGAATACAGTCGGAACGTCTGAAACTGCTTTTGCCAATCTTTTAATAGATGCATATGGAATGATATATGTATAAAGGAGAAATACAAAAAAATCCTGTTTATGATTTAAGACATCACATAAGATTATTAATATTAAGATAACAATTCATATATTCCATTTAATTATCATAAATAATATAAAATGGAAAAGAATTGTCATTCCATAAATAAAAGTAATAGTGTATAAATAAACATAAGATCAAATACTAAATACTAGTAATAAGATCGAATATGACTGTATAAGACCAAATGCTAAATATAAAAGTTTTGTAAATAAATACTAAATATTTAAAGACCAAATTCGAAACATTTTTTCTTTTTTGTTAGAGGTATGTGATTATAAATATGATTTAAATTTTTAGAGTTTCCTTTAATTTATTTCAGCTTCGTCACTAAAATTAACAGAAAATTAGATATATAAGGATTTAAAATATGCATTACAAACTCTTTTAAAAACAGTTCAATAAATTTATCGTTAATATTTTAATAAATAATAGTTGAAGTGAGAATTTTTTTTAAATGTTATACTTTATAAAATTTATAATTATAATGTTTTATTTAATACTATTACTTCATTTAATTTATTAATTTATAACTTAGACCAGGGATGGGCAAACTACGGCTCGCGGGCCAACTCCGGTCCTCCGGAAGGTTCTATCTGCCCCACGGATATAATTTTAATTTGACAGTCCGAGGCAAATTAAAAGAAATATATATTTATATATTATATATCATTCCAGTTCCATTCAAACAGAATTGAATATTTTTACCATGCCTTTCAACGTAAATTGGGAAGCAGTGAGATCAGATTCGCAGGTTGAATGAATTCAGTTG
Source organism: Caerostris darwini (assembly GCA_021605075.1). NCBI lineage: Eukaryota > Metazoa > Arthropoda > Arachnida > Araneae > Araneidae > Caerostris > Caerostris darwini. The sequence continues at coordinate 190,245 of BPLQ01012004.1, forward strand.
CAATCTAACAATCCTTTCAAGCGGTTGTTTCTAAATATGCCAAAGTTAGAATTTTACAAATCATTATCGGAAGAAAGTTTCCCAAATTTAATATCTCATCAGTGCTATGTTTGCTTCATCTTATATATGTGAACAAGTGTTTTCAACTATGAACCTTCGAAAGAATTATTTCAGAAGTAGACTGACAGATGAGCATTTAGCCTCGTTTCTTAGAATCAGTACATCTCACTTTGAACCTCAATATAAGGAACTTTTAATAATGAAATCGCAATTTCATTCCTCTTATTCACATATTTAAACTGTAATACTTGTATATAGTTTTTAAAATTTTAGAAAAATTTATCTTGGACCACCAAACTTTTTTTTTTTTTCGAATTTTGGCCCGCGCCCGTCCCAGACTTAGGCAATAAACGCATACTATTTATAAAGATTGAAAAAAATATAACTATTACCATCTGTTACAGGGATTTTAATAAAACTCAAGAATTCTAAATATTGATATAAATTGAATATTCAAAAGTTTTATAATTATTACCATCATCCATATCAATTTTCATTATTCAAATTTAATAATGTAAGACATTGCGTCATAAAAATTACAAAATGCGAAAATAAGGCGAGGTTTTATTTCGGAAATAAATATTTATGAAATATGTCCGTTTTGAATTAAATATCGAATAACAATTACTAAATACATGTTATGCAACGTAAGTAAGAAATTTATTTTCTCAAATTTAAAAATAAATACATATATAAAAAACCTTCAGGTTGGTAGTGCGAAACTTTTATCGTTAAAACTCAGAAAAATATCTTAAACTCTTATAAGTAAATATGAAAAACTTAGTAATTAATTAAACGTGCAACACATTAGAAAAAGTATTTGAGTTAATTTAAATCATGAGAATAATAGATATTAACGATAGCAATAGATATTATTATAGTGAAAAATATAAAGAAATATTCAAACGAAAATTAGTAGCATTTCAATCCAATTGGGAATTAAAATTTCATTAAGTGCATCTAGCGAAGTAACTCATTAACAAACAAAAAAAATATCCAATTGAGAACAAATAAATTCAGCATAACTCTGTAAATACTAAATTAATTAAATAATAAGCAAAACAATCATAGATTTAGTAATTAGAATTTCATAGAATATATTTAATATTTGATAGAATAAAAAGGCATATTTCATGTAAATTTCTGTTTTAAACCAATTTGCCAGAAATATATGAAAAAATAAATTCTTTCAACTTAATTCTTTTCATTATCACTTTTATATAACACTTATTTAGAGTAAATGCAATTAAACTAATTCACATTCATATATATAAAATGAAATCAATTATAAATTATGTTTGGAAAAAGCAGATGTGCAATTAAATGAGAAACAGTTTTTATAGCTTGCATTTTGCATTTATTATTATACATTTATTACTATATTTTGAGATTTTTAAAAGAATAGCTTTGTTGCAAATAAAAGATTTTTTTCTGTCAATTAAACATTAAAATTGAACATTAATAACTTTAATTGAACATTACTCAAGTTAATTGAACATTAATCAAGTTAATTGAACATTAAAATTACAATAATAAAAAATAGCATTAAAAATAAAAATAAAAAATAATGTTCAATTAATAAAGCTAAAATAACGTTTAATTTAATGTTAAAATAATAACGTTCAATTGAATAATAACTTTAAAATAACAAATTTAATGTTAACTTAATATTGTTAAATTTAATGGTAAATTAATAAGGCTAAAATAACGTTAAATTTAATGTTAAATTAATAACGCTAAAATAAAGTTAAATTTAATGTTCTTAATAAAGATAAAATTAAAAATAACGTCAAATTTAAAGGTAAATTAATAAGGTTCAAATAACGTTAAATTTAATGTTAACTTAATAACGTTAAAATAACATTAAATTTAATGTTAACTTGATAACTTTAAAATAAAATAAAATTTAATGTTAAATTAATAATGCTAAAATAACGTTAAAAGTAATGTTAACTTAATATCGTTAATATAACGTTACATTTAATATTAACTTAATGTTAAAATAACGTTAAATTTAATGTTAACTTAATAACGTTAAAATTAAAAAATAACATTACATTTAATGTGAAATTAAGGACGTTAAAATTAAAAAAATTTTAAAATAAATGTTAAAATATATTGTTAAATTTAATAACGATGAAATTGAACATTAAGTATATTTCTGATGTAACTAATTTAAATTTTATTAAGACTTAAAATCCTCTGTTAAACCATCGTTATTTAAATTGTTATTTACTATACACATTGGATATACGTTAAATACATATATTATTTCGGTTTTTTTCTAGAATCTTAAACTTTGAAATCTTTGTACCACTTCTTGTCTGACTAAAATTTCCCTTTTCCAAAACCTTGTACATTTGTCCAATACTAAAATAATCGCTTGACTGGAGGTAAATATCCCTACTCTTCCCTATTCGCTCACGTATGACTTTAAAAGCCACTGGAATAAACCCTGCGGCTACAGAGTATAAGAAACTCCAGGAAAAGTCCAGCAGTATACTTTTTCCCCAATTCCACCGAGGTCAACGCTAGACCTGTGTATTTGGGGGAAAAAGGGCGTCGTATATGTCAGCTAAATCCTACAAAATGTATGTTCCTCAAATTGATTTTGCATTTCCTGTTTTTTTATTTCCTGTTTTTCTCAGGGGTTATTGGAAATGCTGACTCAGAAGAACCGGGGGGAAAAGTCCTAAAAATCGGGATGGAGGGAATAATTTTAGGGATGAGTGGCTGGTGCAGAGAGATAGTAAAAATGATAGGAAAGGGGAATATCTTGGATGCCTAGGGATTTTTCACTGATTTGGGTTTGACGCTTGAGATTTGTACAGAATTAAAGGCGATAGATTTTCAAAATATACATTTTATATTATTGTAAAGTATGTATATTTTATTATTGTAAAGTATTTATAGATTATTATTTTTTCAATTCCTTCTATTAGCTCACACTCTCCCTATATATACCTTGTTCAAATATTCAATTGTTTATAAAATACTTTTTATTCATCCACTCAAGCTCAAATACATTTTTAAGATGCAACAACATGTTAAAATGCAAAAAAGCCTTAAATCTCCATAAATATTTCTTATCTCTAATAATAATTGATAGTATCTAACCAAAAAAAGATAACCAATAAATCTAATGTTAATCGATAATCTCTAACCAAAAGAAAAAAAGACAATTTCAGGTAATGAATTTAACAGCAAGATAAGTTCTTTTCAGTACACAAACCGTTTGATAATAACAATTCTTTGGTTTTGTTGCATATATGCATATTATAATTTTTAAGATGTAAAAACATGATAAAATGCATAAAAACATGTTCTTTAAATCTCCATAAAAAGTTCTTATGTGTAACCAAAAAAATGATAACCAATAAATCCAATAATAACCGGTAATCTCTTACCAAAAGAGAAAAAAACACTTAAACGTAATGAATTTCACATGATGATAATGCCTTTTCAGTACACAAAACGTTTGATAATAACAATTCTTTTATTTTTATCTTTTTATTGCATTTATATATGAAGAACATAACATAACCAAATTGCTGTAAAAATTTTATTATTATTTTCAGACCCATTGTTGTTATATTTCCATTGATTAAAATGAACCTCCAGAGATGTTCTGGTCGAAATTAATGCAGTCACTGGAGACCTAATAATTGTATTTAAGGCCAATATCCAATTACATGTACCAAAGATGAACAATTAATCCAATAATAATCGATAATCTCTAACCAAAAGAGAAAAAGACACTTAAAGATAATGAATTTAATATGAAATTAAGGCCTTCTCAGTACACAAAATGTTTGATAATAGCAATTCTTTAGTTTTATTGCATATATATATATATATATATATATATATATATATATGCAATAAAACTAAAGGTACAATTATAATATATATATATATATATATATATTTATTATAATTGTAAAGGTGTAAAAAATTGTTCCTTAAATCACGATAAAAAAATTCCTATCTCTAACCAAAAATGATAACCAATAAATCCAATAATAACCGATAATATCTAACCAAAAGAGAACAAGTAATATATAAAAAAAATTTTAAAGTCATTTCCTACTTTTTTTTCACTGTATTGCAGAAAGTCCTTTATAAATAATTTTCATTCATTTTTTTAAAGTTTATCCGGCGCTATCTATTGGTAGATATATGCAACTTAAATCTAAAAAAAAAAAAAACTAAAATTAATTAATTAAATTTAACTACTTAATTAATATTTGAAAAAAATGTATTAACATCAAGTGTCAACCGCTACAAGTTAAAAAAAATGTATTTGAACTTGAGTGGATAAATAAAAAGTATTTTATTGACGACAGAATAGTTGAACAAGATATATATAGGGAGATTGTGAGCTAATAGAAGGAATTGAAAAAGACGCTTAAAGATAATGAATTTAACATGAGGATAATGCCTTTTCAGTACACAAAACGTTTGGTAATAACAATTCTTTTATTTTTATCTTTTTATTGCATTTATATATGAAGAACACAATATAAACCAAATTGCTGTAGAAAATATTATTATTTTCAGACCCATTGTTGTTAATTTCCATTGATTAAAATGAACCTCCAGAGATGTTCTGGTCAAAATTAATGCAGTCACTGGAGACCTAATAATTGTATTTAAGGCCAATATCCAATTCCATGTACCAAAGATGAACAATTAATCCAATAATAATCGATAATCTCTAACCAAAAGAGAAAAAGACACTTAAAGATAATGAATTTAATATGAAATTTAGGCCTTCTCAGTACACAAAATGTTTGATAATAGCAATTCTTTAGTTTTATTGCATATATATATATATATATATATTATAATTGTAAAGGTGTAAAAAATTTTTCCTTAAATCACGATAAAAAAATTTCTATCTCTAACCAAAAATGATAACCAATAAATCCAATAATAACCGATACTATCTAACCAAAAGAGAACAAGTAATATATAAAAAAAATTTTAAAGTCATTCCCTACTTTTTTTTCACTGTATTGCAGAAAGTCCTTCATAAATAAATAATTTTCATTCATTTTTTTAAAGTTTATCCGGCGCCATCTATTGGTAGATATATTCAACTTAAATCTAAAAAAAAAAAAAACTAAAATTAATTAATTAAATTTAACTACTTAATTAATATTTGAAAAAATGTATTAACATCAAGTGTCAACCGCTACAAGTTAAAAAAATGTATTTGAACTTGAGTGGATGAATAAAAAGTATTTTATTGACGATTGAAAATTTGAACAAGATATATATATAGGGAGAGTGTGAGCTAATAGAACGAATTGAAAAAGATGCTTAAAGATAATGAATTTAACATGAGGATAATGCATTTTCAGTACACAAAACGTTTGGTAATAACAATTCTTTTATTTTTATCTTTTTATTGCATTTATATATGAAGAACACAATACAAACCAAATTGCTGTAGAAAATATTATTATTTTCAGACCCATTGTTATTATATTTCCATTTATTAAAATAAACCTCTAGAGAACGTTGTGGTCAAAATTAATGCTGTCACTGGATACTTAATAATTGCATTGAAGGGCAATATCCAATCCCATGTACGCGTTTATAAGGGATATATATATATTATAACTTTTAAGATGCAAAAACATGTTAAAATGCATAGAAACATTTTGCTTAAATCTTCATAAATTTTTCTTATCTCTTGCCCAAACAGATAACCAATATATCTAATAGTAATCGATAATCTCTAACCGAAACAGATAATCCATAAATCCAATAATAATTGATAACCTCTAACCAAAATTGATAACCAATAAATTTAATAATAATCGATTATCTTTAATCGAAAAAGATGGTCAATAAATCTAGTAAAAAACGATAATCTCTAACCAAAAAAAGATAACCAATACATCCAAATTGATGATCTCTAACCTAAAGAGAAAAAAACATTTAAAGGTAATGAATTTAACATGAAGATAATGCATTCTCAATATACAAAATGTTTAATAATAACAATTATTTTGTTTTATTACATACATGTGTGTATACACTCAAGAGCCAAAACATTATGACCACCCCTACATTTTGCAACGAACTCGCCTAGATGACGTGGAAGGCACGTGATCGGGTTGAAGTGGTATTTAACTGCTGCTGGAGATATATTTATATATAGCAAATATATATATATATATTTATATAAATAATATATATATATATATATATATATATATATTTACATATATATATATATATATATATATATATATATATATATATCTCCAGCAGGCTCTTGAGTGTATATATATATGTGAAAAACATATTAATAAAACATAATATTTTCTACACAATTTGGTTTATTATTATTTTCAGACCCATTGTTGTTATATTTCCATTGATTAAAATAAACCTCCAGAGAACGTTGTGGACGAAATTAATGCAGTCACTGGAGACCTAATAATTGCATTGAAGGGCAATATCCAATTCCATGTAGGCGTTTATAAAGGACACGGAATTCCATACTCAAATAATCCCTCATCGTTATCCATTTTTTTGGCTGCTTTTCAATCATCCTTACTTGACATGGCTGTTGTCTCGTCATGGCTCAGCCTGCACAGGGCTGTCTCCAGCTGCAGAGGGAACACGGACGTTGATGGATGGGTCGGACAGGTTGTTGATAGATGGGAAATACTCTTCTAAAAGTATTTGGAGTGGGGGTGGTGCGGGGGTGTGTGAGTGAGAGGGGGGGAAAATAAATAGACCTTTTTGAGTGATATTGAGAAAGAGTTCAAAACTTGCGTGACCCTTTTCTGAAGATGGTTCCTGCTCTGAGCTTATTGAATTTGCTTTTGTTGAAAAATCGATTTGTTGTGGGGGAAAACCATTGCTGAATAGTCATGGTTATGTATTGGTGATGATGAAGTATGAATAATTTAAAGAGTGCCAAAGTTAAACACTTAGAGTCAAGTGTTAATAATAAGTAGATTTGCACACTTAGCATGGAATTAGCTCAGATTTGAATCCATTGGTACAGTCACTACTACAAGAAATGAGGAAGCCTCAATGGCAATTGTAACTCTTCTATCGAGAATCCAGTTGCCTGCAATAATGGATTACAAATGTATATGTACAGTAACAGAGGAATATTGAATGTATTATCTGCCAACTATAAACTTTTCATCAAAAAAAATAATAAGTTTTGTAGTTTTATACAATAAAATGGTGGTTTATCAGTAAATTATGGAAATATAAGTAAACTACGGTGTATCTGTAAATTCTTGTAAAATAAATATATAGAACTCGGAAGGAAAATGTTTAATGTAGAGCGGTGTTGTTTGCTAGTGACAAACATTTCATCCAGGTCACTATGTTTCATAAATAGTAATTAGCGGCAAATCAATAAAATAAAGAAATATCAATTCATTACGGTGTACCAGTAAATAATTATGAAGTAAATGCACAAATTACAAATATGGAAAGGATTGTTGAATGAAATATGTAATCGTCTTCAAACAATGCATGTTTCATCGATAATCTCTATGCCTCGTAGACAATAAAAAAGAGTATATCAATGCGTTAAAAAAATTGTCATAAAATGAGACATATATGATCAATAACGAATTGAATAATTTATATGAAAATTATACGAACAATAACAATATCAAAATTGGTTTTATAAAAAGAAATAAAAATGTTAGTTGTGGAATTTTTTTTAATTTATATTATGCCTTGTAGACAATAAAAAAGCTATATTAACATGTTACTGAAAGAAATTAGCAAAAAATGAGATATATATGATCAATAATTCATTGAATAAATTATATGAACGTTATATGAACAATAACAATATCAAAAATGATTTTATGAAAAAAAGTAAAAATTTTAGTTTTGGAAAATGTTTTTAATTTAAATCTTTTGAGCTCATTTTTGAAAATTTTTTTTTTTAGTTTAAGTAAACATTCAAAACAGGAAAAAGAGAAACATTTTAAATTTTTATTCTGTTTAGATATTACATAATTTAAGAAAAATCCCATAATTGCAATTGTTTTTATGAAAATAAGATTACAGCATAAATTACTGAAAAAAAAAGAATTAACGAATTACAAAACTTTTAAGTACGATTGCCTTGATAAAAGGAAGTAAACAATAAAAAATGTTTTCGTTTAAAAAAGAAACAAGATTTATATCAGAATTAAATTTCTTAATTAAAAATGCAAAGGATAAAATATAATACTCATTTTACTTTTAGAGAAAAAAAAACTGTTATTTGCATTTGCTATTTTCAGATTTAATAATAAAATATTTATTATTATGTCATACTCCAAAAGAAATGCTATTCCTTTTTTTTAAAGGGATTTATATAAATTTCTAAAATAAATCATACTGGGCGTGTTAAAAATTTTTATTCTTTGATAATCCCAAAATACATTCTAAATAAAAGAAAAAAATTAAACTAAACGTAAAAAAAAATGCAAGAGATTAACTCATTTTAATCATAAAAAGTATCAAAACTGTAAATTAGAAAATTATTTATTTAATATCTTATTTTATTATTCAAAATAAAAACAAATATTTTGATTGCGTTACATTGTTTACAAACAAAAAAGTACAAATAATTCAAAAAGTGATGTTAAATATTTATTTCAAATATTTGATTAGTTTTTGTAAGAGCAGACTAATCCTGATAAATAATTTATACAAATTTTTTTTTATTGAATTTAATAAGTTTAAACCTTTTAAATTGGTATACAAATATAACATATCAATGCAAAGAATCTATAGTTTTTTTACCATTCTAAATAAACATTTTATATATTACGTATAAAATTTTTATATTTTGCTAAAAGGAATATAATATTTTTTTATGGAGACGTTTTAGTACATTTTTAATGCCCAAATACTAAAGTTTTGAAATCGACTTTTTAAAAAAGTAACTTCTTAAAATTTTTTTCTTGAATCTTTTATTAGCAGTATCTTTATGATTTATTTAGTAAGCACAGGAGGATTAAAAAATGGAAAACGAAACTATTTAAATAAAATGTTAATATTTATTTTGATACGTATGCAGTTTTTCTTAATTATTCATAATATTCAGATAACAACAGCCAGAATATAAAAGCAATGAAGTGATTTTTGAAGTGAATGCAGATTGTATGTATGATTGTATGTACTGTGTATTTATAATATTTAAAAAAAAAAATAAAAAATAAATAAAAGCAACATAGTGATGTTGATATGGATGTAGATTGTATGTATTGCGCATTTTTAATATTTAGATAAAAAAACAACAAACAGGAAAATGAAAACAACTAAGAGATTTTTGATGAGGATTTATTTATTGATAATGCAAATTTAAATTAACTTCGTTTATTTAAGAATTTTCAAACTTTAAGATATAATTGATAGTATGCTTTATTAAATAGCACAATTAAATTAAAGGAAAAATAAAATATGCGAAATTTGAAAATATTAATGTGTTACACCTAATTCCGACAGTTTATGTATTAATATGAGTTTCACGAAAAACCACAATTTAACCAATAATCAGTATTTTACTAAACTTTTTTATTGCTCTTCTATATTATCTCACTCTGTGCGATCTGAACATAATCTGGGAGTTCAGTTCTGTTCTCATCAATTGCCATCGGAAGATCTTTAATCGTTAATTAAGTAGCATTTCACTGAAATTGTAGAAGTAGCTTTTAGTTTATTGAAGTCGTTTCCTTCATAATGTGGTGAACAAGTGTAAAAGATTTATGGAATGAAGGTAAAAAAAATGCTTAAACCGAACATAGCTTTTGGAGTTCGATTCTGATCCCGCCAACTGTCATCGAAATTCCTTATCTCTGAATATTAAATCTTACCAATTATGTACACAATCCAGTGATGCCTTTGCTGGAAATCTTTAATGAAGTATAATTTTTTTTCTTCTAATGCAGCTGACAAATAGACCGTGATCTTCGCCACAAGGGCTGTAGCGATGTTACTAACTTTGCATTACCCAGGGGGCGCGTGTAACTTGATGGTAAGCCACGGACGCGGAGTAACAATGCCCCCGCAACGCTCTACGATCTTAATAGGACCGGGACCTACAGTTTAAAGTGGATTCCGAACCACTACAACACCCATGGCAAAGCCGGGATTTGAACCCGATACCTGTGGTACCGAACGCCAGAGCGCCATTCGGCCATCAGGCCCCATGAAGTATCATTACATTAAAAAAAGTTGATGTAGCGTTTGTCTCATTGAAGTAGCATTTTCTTCATACAATAGTGAGCAGGTTAAGTGAATTCCTGGAATAAATATAAAAAAAAGTATCGCGAAAAGTATAAAATCAACATTGTATAAAGTTCCCACATTAGAAAAAGTTGATGTAGCGTTTGACTCATTGAAATAGCATTTCCTTCATACAATAGTGAGCAGGTTAAGTGAATTCATGGAATAAATATAAAAAAAGTTTCGTGAATAATATAAAATCAACATTGTATAAAGTTCCCACATTAGAAAAAACTATATAAATATTGAATTGTAAGGAATAGCATATCAATCATGCCTTCACAATAGATTATCATATCAATATTTTTGATAATAAAACAGTGTTTTGATCTGAATGAAGTATTCATTCCTTTTATTTCTAAAAACCAGAGAAAAAAAACATACTAGCTATACAATATCCTCATACATCAACTAATCAACTCTATAAGACAGAGTGACAATAAAATTATTTCCACTCGACAATTTCTTCATCCACTACAATAAACATTACTTCTTTAAACACTGCATCATCATCTTTTATCTATTCAATAAAAAAACCACATAATAAAAGGCACGGAAAATTTTAAACTATTTTTCTTATTGACTGCAATGATAAAGAATTCTTTTGTGCAAGTATTCTAAATACTCACGAATACAAACTTGCTTCAAGAATTTTGTACACTCCAATCCATTCTTTTGAAATAAGTGACGTCAGATTCAGAACTTGAGGGGGTAGACATTCCCCCCCATGAAATGATTTATGACTTCTCACGTGACACGAGCGGACCTGTGGAAAAGCAGATTTGCTCCAGTTTTCGTACTGGAATTATGCAATTGCAGTTGGCAACCATTTATGAGTTGGTTGAAATGTTTAAAACATCATTTGAGTTTCATGAATTTACATTCTCTGTCGTGCAAACTCTCAAGTGAGAATTCACAATTGCCGTGCAGTAATTTCAGGGTAATTGTTGAGGGTGTATTGTAAAGAAATAGTTGTTGTTGGAGTTGTAAGTTATGCCTGTTTTCCCTTTAAAAGAGTTTAGGGTGTATTTCCGTTTATAATGAAGGGTTTATTTACATTGCTTTGTTTGGTGTAATTAGTGAATATTTTGTTATTAATTGGCCAATTGGCTATGAGTCAATTTATAATGGTATATTTGGTGTAATTAAGGATTTTTTTTATTGTTAAGATGATTAAATCCGAGATTTTTTTTTTTATCATTACACCAATTGGGTATTGATCAATTTACATTGATATGTTTGGTGTACTTAGTGATTATTTTTTTTATTACTACTCCAATTGGGTATGAGCCACTTTATATTATGTTTGGAATAATTAGTGATTATTTTTCATTATTATTCTAATTGGTTATGCATCAATTTACAATGGTATGTGTGGTGTAATTAATGATTTTTTTTATTGTTGAGGAGATTAAATCCGAGTAATTCAAATTTTAAAAGCAAATATGAAAATTCTAACGTATTCATATTACGGAATAAAATATTTATAAAATTTGTAATAATTAATTTATTAATTATAGCAAGAATTTACATGTTCGTACAAACTCTCAAGTGAGAATTCACAATTGCCGTGCAGTAATTTCAGTGTAATTGTTGAGGGTGTATTGTGAAGAAATAGTTATTGTTGAAGTTGTATATTATGCTGTTTTCCCTTTAAAGAGTTTTGGGTGTATTTTTGTTTATAATGAGGGTTTCTTTACAATGATATGTTTGGGGTAATTAGTGATTTTTTTTTTATTGTTAGGCCAATTTGATATGGGTTATTTTACATTGACGTAATTAGTGATTATTTTTTATTTACGCCAATTGGCTATGGGACAATTTACATTGATATATTTCTTGTATTTAATGATTATAGGCCAATTTCATTGGTGTAGTTAATGATTATATTTTTGTTATTAGGCCAATTTCATTGGTGTAGTTAATGATTATATTTTTGTTTTCAGGCCAATTTGATATGGGTCAATTTACATTGGTGTAGTTAGTGATTATTTTTTTATTAATAGGCCAATTGGCTATGGGTTAAAGTACATTGATATGTTTGGTATAGTTAGGGATTGCTTTTTTATTATTAGGGCAAAATATGTTTGTTGTAATCAGTGATTAATAATTGTAATAAGTACACTGAAGTGACAAAAGTCATGGGATAGTAATATGCAAATTTTCAGATGGCAGTAGCATCGCGTAGAACAGGTATAAATGCGCAGTGCTTTCGCAGAGCTTTCATTTCTGTTCAAGTTATTCATGTGAAGAGGTTTTGACGTGATGATGACCGCACGACGGGAATTAACAGACTTTGAACGCGGAATGTTAGTTGGAGCTAGACGCATGGATCATGCCATTTCGGAAATCATTAGGGAATTCAACATTCCCAGATCCACTGTGTCAAGAGTGTGCCGAGAGTATTAAATTTCAGGCATAACATCCCACTATGGACAGCGCAGTGGTCGACCGCCTGCACTTAACGACCGAGACCGGCGACGTCTGCAAAGAGTCGTAAATTCTAACAGACAAGCAACACTGCGTCAAATAACCGCAGAAATCAATGTGGAACGTACAAGGGACTTGTCTGTTAGAACTGTGCGGAGAAATTTGGCTTTCTTGGGCTATTCCAGCAGAAGACCGACTCGAGTGCCTTTACTGACAGAACGACATCGCTTGCAGCGACTCTCGTGGGCCCGTGAGCATATCGGTTGGTCCCTAGATGAATGGAAAACCGTGGCCTGGTCCGATGAGTCACGATTTCAGTTGGTAAGAGCTGATGGTAGGGTTCGAGTGTGGCGCAGACCCCACGAAGCCATGGACCCAAACTGTCAGCAAGACACTGTTCAAGCTGGTGGTGGCTCCGTAATGGTGTGGGCTGTTTTTCATGGCATGGACTTGGTCCTCTGGTGCGACTGGACCGAACATTGACTGTAAATGCTGATGTTCAGCTACTTGGAGATCACTTGCAGCCATTCATGGACTTCATGTACCCAAACAACGATGGGATTTTTATGGATGACAATGCGCCATGTCACCGGGCCACAACTGTTCGCGATTGGTTTAAAGAACATTCTGGAGAATTCCAACGAATGATCTGGCCACCTAGATCGCCCGACATGAATCCCATCGATCATTTATGGGACATCATCGAGAGGTCTGTTCGTGCCCAAAATCCTGCACCATCAACGCTTTCACAATTATGGACGTCTATCGAGACAGCATGGCTCAATATTCCTGCAGAAGACTTCCAACGACTTGTTGAGTCCATGCCACGTCGAGTGGCTGCACTTCGCCGGGCGAAAGGAGGGCCGACGCGGTATTAAGAGGTATCCCATGACTTTTGTCATTTCAGTGTATTTAGTAATTCAGTTTGGTGTAATTAGTGTTTAATTTTTAATTATTAGGCCAATTGGCTATGGGTCAAATTATTAAGTAAATAATAATTAGGCCTACTTTACTATTAAATTAAAATTAGGTCTCATTTAAGGGTCTAATTAAAATGTCTAATTTTTTATAATTAGGGCAAAATATTTGTTGTAATTAGTGATTAATAATTGTTATAAGTATTAAATAATTTCGTTTGTTGTAATTAATTCATGCTTGGTGTAATTAGTGGTTATTTTTTTATTATTATGCCGGCTATAGATCAATTTACTTTGTTATGTTTGGCGTAATTAGGGATTATTTTTTTATTATTAGGGTAAAATATGTTTGTCGTAATTAATAATTGTAATAAGTATTTAGTAATTCAGTTTGTTGTAGTTAGTTTATGTTTAGTGTAAATAGTGATTAATTTTTTATTATTAGGACAATTGGCTCTGTGTTAATACATTAGGGAAATAATAATTATGCCTAATTTAATATTAAATTAAAATTAAGCCTAATTTTTTATTATTAGGGCCCAACATGCTTTCTCTAATTAGTGATTAATAATTGTAATAAGTACTTAGTAATCTAGTTTGTTGTAATTAGTTCATGTTTGGTGTAATTAGTGATTAATTTTGTATTATTAGACCAATTGGCTATAGAAAACTTACATTGATGTAATTAATGATTATTTTTTATAACTAGGCCAACTGGGTATGGGTAAATTTACATTGATATGTTTGGTGTAATTAGTGATTATATTTTTATTATTAGTCCATTTTGATATGGGTATTTTACATTGATATTTTTGGTGTAGGTAGTGTTTACTTTTTTATTATTATGTCAATTTAGTGTGGATCAATTTACATTAATATGTTGGGTGTAATTAGAGATTATTTTTTATAATTAGGGCAACTGATTATGGGTCAATTTGCATTGGTAGGTTTGGTGTAATTTAGTAATTATTTTTATAATTAGGCCAATTGGCTATGGGTCAATTCAAATTCATATATTTGGTGCAAGTGATTATTTTTTTACTATTATAATAATCGGCTATGGGTCCATTTACATTGATATGTTTGGTATAATTAGTGTTTATTTTTTATTATTAGAAAATAATTAAAACAATTTAATAAATATTAATGTATGTGATCATAAATTTAAAAATTTAAATGTTACATTAGTAATCTAGCGCTTGGTGCCACAGGTTTCGGGTTCGAATCCCGTGAGTGCCTTGAATGTTTGTAGCGGTTCAGAATCCACCCGGTCGGATATCATTATAGAGCGTTGGACGTAGGACTGACAACCCCATTCCGTAAAAAGGGAAAAAAAACATCTCCTGTCTCGAAATCTGACAGTAGGCAGACGGCCTTGGCCCACCATGGGGCTGTTGTGCTAATGAAGGAAAAGGATTGCATTTTCTTAACGTATGGAAGAAAACTCGGAAAATTACCCCCCATCTGTTTACACATACTTTCACAATCAATTTCGCTTATCATTGGTTTTTTGGAAGCACAGAATACAGCATATTACAACTGAGGATAATATCCTACCTAAAATTACATACGCTATCATCGGAACCCAAATTGAAAAACTTCATATATTGAATAAAAAAAGAAATACAATAAGAACTGGATTGAAAGACAATATTTATAACTTTCACAATGAATGAATGAATAAATGGATGATGATGAATGATTGAATGAATTGATGAATGAACGAATTAACAAATGGATGATGAATTAATTAATTAATAAATGAAAGATTAAATGAATTGATGAATAAACGATGATGAATGAATGATAATAAATAAATGAATTAATGAAGGAATTGATGAATGAATGATGATAAATGAATGAATGAATGAATTAATAAATGAATAAATGTGTGAATGAATGAATTAATAAATGATAGGAATAAATGAATGAATTAATGTTTGAATGAATGATGGTGAATGAATGAAGGACAAATGAATGAACGATGAAGAATGAATGAAGGATACATGAATGAAGTTGAATGAATGATGATGAATGAATGATGTTGAATGAATGATGATGAATGAATGATGATGAACGAATGAAGGATAAATGAATGAATGATGTTGAATGAATGAGCAATGAATAGATGAATGATGAAAGAATGAATAGAATTATTACTAACAACCGATAAAAACCCTAATAATTTAAAAAAGAAATCTGTAACATTAGCAAAATTTCTGGAATTTTTTTTATGATACTTTATATTTAAAGCTTTAAAATATCATAAATTTATTAAGTTGATATACTATTAAAGTTCCCTTTTAAAAATTTTGCAACTGAAACTAAAGCAAATAACTTTAGATGTTAATGCATTGTCTTCTTTTTTTTAATGCAGTTTTATAGAAGTATATATTTTATCATGAGATATGTAATGGGCAATAAAGAAGTTCTGAATATAAAAATAACAATACTTTCATAAAGGTCTTATTTACAATAGAAAGATGAAAAAATATCTTTATATATGAAATCGTTATCATCAGTAAGGAACTAAATCTTAGTATTGTATTATCATTGTAATGTATAATTTAATGATAAATCTCCCGATATATTTGCAGAGAATATATTTCATAGGAGAATCCATTATAATAGTTCATTGCTTTTCTTATTTCTACGCATTTACAGTAAATTATCTTAAAATGTGAGTAACGTGATAGTTTAGTACGTCTGCTTAAAACTATTTTAATGTCTTAAAAAGATTTTTTATTCTAATGCAATGGCATATAATTGAAAGCAAAACTAAAGTGATTCGCTTTATTAAATGGGAATAGTTGCTTGATTTTCGATAGTAAAATGCTGTATTTTTTTTATAAAAATTGAATGATTTTTTTTCGAATAAATATTTTTTAAGATATCTTCATGACATGCAAAATTTAAAATAAAATTCCCCATATTTTTTTTTAGTTGAAAATATAACTATTTAAAAAAAAGATTAAATAAGACAAAAAGTAGTAAGAATTGGAAGCGAGAAAAATTGATAATAAAAAACGAAATTTTAAAATTAGATATTCTATTTGATGTATGAATAATAATAAAATTTAATAGTAATTAAAATTATTACTAAAATTTTCGAACGATTTTGATTTACTACAAAGGAAGTAAAAATATTTTTTACTATATATAACAGTCATAAAGCACATTAGGCTAAGCAGCATATCAGTTATAGTTTTCATAGCATCAACAGTAAAAAAAAAAATTTAATTAGATATCCTATTTAATGCGTGAAATTTTCATTTTAAAATTTCACGCATTAAATAGGATATCTAATTAAATTTTTTATTAGATATCCGATTAGATTAGATTTTATTCGTACTATTACTAATTCTATGTAAATATACAGATAATTGTTTCAATTTAATTTATTATATTATTTAGTTTTCTGTTTAATAAATTTTATTTTGAATTTTTTGATACAATTGTTTTTAATTTTCAGAAAAATTATTTTATTTCTGGATAGAAAAATTTCTAAATATCATCCGCCACGTGAACCTATGGTCGCTTGATTCGTGGCTCAATTGCAGGCCACTGATGGCATTAGGACGGAGGCTCAATCTACTGGCGGCTTCGTTGTAGACCCTGTTTTGAAATACGAGGAGAGTTGATGGCGTTCGTGACGTTCAACATCTTGCCTCATTAATCGGACTACCTGGTGGGAGTTTTCCGGATTTTCTCCCATACGATTCACAAATACAGGATGGTTCCCGCTAAAAGTCCTCTCAAATGGCACTGCCCTCTTTGGAGCCAAGACAGATTTATATCTGATGGTACTCCATCATAACAGAAGCTGTCCCCCTTTCCCTCCTTCTATGGGACAACATGGGTTCTAGGACATGGTCTAAATGTTGCGGTCTACCGAGTGGGATGAGATAAAAAGACAATGATAACGTGTGCAGAAGAAGTACTGGAGTACTCTAGTTCGATACGCTGTCAACCTATATAGTAGACATTGATTTCAGAAACAAGAAGACTCTATAGCGATGGTGGAAAGTTAGTGCATCAGTCATCATACTGTATGGTAGAAGTAAGTTTCTGAAATACGAAAATGTGGGGCACATACACCTAAATGTTCCTCCGGAATGCATTCCATGTCTATGGACTAGGGTGTAGATGTAAGTGGGAAATGATGTCTATACCTTGAATATATATATATATATATATATATATATAACATATAAATTTGTTCGTGAAAGATTATACTATGTACATGAAATACGAAAATGTGGATATAATGACATGCTAAACAATTAAATGTATTGTTTGATGTATGTTATTTTATTAATAAATTAAAAGCTACATATTTATTGATAGCCTTTTATAAAATTAATCTCAAATTTATTATGTGTAATAAAATAAATTAATAAAACCTATAGATAAAGGACCAAAATAAAATATGGTTCTGCTTTTAATTTTGGAGGAATGGCTTAAAAAATAATTTATATTTAACTGATAAAATTATATCCAAAAGATAAAATTTGGTTTTATCATTTTTTTGTATTTTCAAATTCTATCATTTCAATCAAATTTTATCATATTTTAAATGATAAATTTTTGATATGCATCTAAATTTAAATACAAATAATGTTACCAATAAAACCTTCATCGAAAAGTTAAGAAACCCTTTATTGAAACATTTTTGTTTCATATATTGAAATACATCACCAGCCTATAAATTTTAAATTATGTAATATTAATGATAAATATCATTAAATAATTATTAGTATATTTAATCATTAAATAATGCTCTTTATTGCATGAATAAATAATTAATATTTTACTCATGATAATACATGGAATATATCAAACCCTTATCAAATTAAAACTTTTTCACGCCTAAACATAATTTAACGCCTAAATCACTTAGAACATTAATCATTCGCTGTGTAATGGCAGCTTAGAAGTTTGTGAATTGTAACTAAAAATTTCAATATATAAGACACAATGCATTTATTTTTATTCTACATTTTATAGATCTTGAAAGTAATGCCAGAAGCATATGTCAGATCAATTTGTATCGATTTTGCTGCTTATTTCTCTCAAGTTGCCAATGGGGATAATATACAAATATGTAATATATAACGGAAATAATATGTAAATATTTGTGATATGTATAATATGTAAAGGAAGCAACATTAATTTGAAAAATCTTTTGAATATTATGAGACAGTCATAAATTTGACTTCATGAAACATACGGCACAAACTATAAAATAACATAGAAACATTTAGAGTTAAAAAAGGACATTAGATCATTAACAATGTAGAGGTCATATAGCAATATTGAAAATTCTGTGCCGACGAAGTAAATATTGTTGTTGTAACGACGCTGGCGTAACATGGCATTTCGTAATGGTGTTTTTAATTTATGCATTTACAAAATTTTAAAGACTGACTAACTATACGAATGCAGAACTAGTGGATATGCATTTGAATTAGCTAATTAGGCAATCACAAATTTAGCTAATTAAATACTGGAATTTAATAATGAAATTTAAAACAAATTTTAAGCATCAATTTATTTGTAACAGAGTTAGTTTATTTGGTTATATTTAAAAAAAGGATATTAGATCATTTAGAAATGCAGAGGTCATACAGCAGTGTTGAAAATGGTGTCGCTGTGCTTTCGCAGAGTCTTTTTATTTTACATCTATTTATTTTACATAGTCTTTATTTTATCTTTTTATTTTACATAGTCTTAAAAGTATGGCAGATCATACGAACGCAAAACTAGTGGATATGCATTTGAGTTTTGGATGCTAGGCTATCATAATTTTAGCTTTTTTTATTTTTAAAAATCATGTTTAATATAAAATTTAATTATATAATATTAATTATAAATGGAACTGTATAATTATTAATATATTTAATCATTCAATAATGCATATAATTGAATGAATAAATAATTAATATTTTAATCATCATAATACATGAAATATATCAAACGCTTATTAAATTAAAACTTGCACAAATTCTTGAGGTAATTTTACAAAGATGTCAACTAGCAAATTTCATGGCAATTTAGAACAAATTTCCCCAAGTTATCAAGATGCCAGACATCGATGATAAATGACCAAATGAGTTTGAAGCAAAGACAAAGAGAAAAAGTTGGTACTAAAAGTTTGATTCTCAAAGTTTGAATTAGCATTCCAAATAGCGTAAGACATTATCACAAAATGGAAATGTTTTTGGGTTTCACGCCTAAATCACTTAGAACATTAATCATTCGCTGTGTAATGGCAGCTTAGAAGTTTGTGAATTGTAAATAAAAATTTCAATATATAAGTCACAATGGATGAATTTTTATTCTACATTTTATAGATCTTGAAAGTAATGCCACAAACACATGTCAGATCAATTTGTATCGATTTCGCCATTTTTTATTCTCAAGTTAGCGAAGGGGATAATAGTTAAATATGTAATATATAAAGGAAATAATATGTTAATATGCAATATATAAAGGAAATAATACCTAAATTTGTAATATATAAAGGAAATAATATATAAATATGCAGTACATAAAGGAAATAATAGATATTATGCAATGTTTAAAGGAAATAATGTATAAATATATGTGATACGGATAATAAATACGTAAAGGAAAAGAAACATTAATTTGAAAATTGTTTTGAATAATATGAAACAGTCATAAATTTGGCTTCAGGAATACTGTACAGATTACAAGAACACATACTATAAAGTTCATTGCTAGATGATTTAGTCATAAATTTGGTTTCAGTAAAAATGCTATATAAACTACAAGAACACATATTGTAAAATTCATTGCTAGATGATCTAGTCATAAATTTGGCTTCAGGATGTTTCCTGCTATACAAACTACAAGAACACATTCTATAAAATTCATTGCTAAATTATCTAATGTCCTTTTAGAAAAGGACATTAAATCATCTAAAAATGCATAGGGCACATAACAAAGTTGGAAATGCTGTTGTTGTAAAGACTTGGACATTCCAAGAGTTTTAGCAGAAGCCATTTATTTATACATTTGCAAAGCTTTAAAAGAATTACTGATCCTACGCATGCGAAATTAATGGATATTCATCTAGCTTACGGATGCTAGGGTATCATAATTTTTTTTTATTTCTGAAACACATATCTGGCATGGACTTTGCCTATGTTTTAAAACATATGTTTTATTTGTCAGTTTAACATTTTTAGTAACATCATGGCACCATTTTGAACTTTAAAGATAAACATTGAAAATATGCGTTGATAAACGATAAATAATATATTTCTCATTACATTATACAACCCCCTATTGTTTAAATCATAAAATAATATGCAAGAAAAATAGCTTATATACTAAATTTACCCTATTTACAGGATAACAAGATACAATTAAAAATTATTTTGTTAAATTCAGACATAAAAAAAAAGAACAGAAAATTTCTAAAGTATTATAAAATACTTCATCAAAAAGTTATATAAATGAAATATTTTACATTTTATTGAATTTTACAGAAAAAATTTAGTACTTACTTAAAATTGGAAATAAACTTAAAGTTTAATCTTTTTGGCTCGCCTAAAAATTATTTAACTAATTTGTCCAGTCATCTCTGAGATTGAGATTTAGTGTTTTATTAAACCATTTATCCCGCTAACTACCACAAAGTAAACTAAAACTAGATGTGTGTGAAAGACTTTGGTCGGCTGAGCCTAAAGTAAGAAAAAACACTTTTAACGCTATTCCTTGGGGTGCTGTTTTTATTTGAAGTTGTCTGGATTTTTGTTAAGATAAATGGACGCAGTAAGTATCTTCAAAAGAGAAGGCATTCTTTTTTTTTCTGCACAAGTGAAAAATAATTCTAGCACAAAAACAAAAAAGTAAATTGAATTAGTTATAAATGTTAAACCTTAAGAAATTTAACTACATTACATTAAATTTTAGTTCTTTAAGAGATATAAAAATGTGATATCAGGAAATATTTAGTTATATATATATATTTAATTTCTTATTTTAAATAAAATTTTAAGCAATATAAATGGCAAAATTATCATCAATGAATATGGTGTACTCACAAAATTTACCTTATCTACAGGTTAACAAGTTATAGTTAAAATGTTATTTTGTTAAATTCTATCTTAACCAAAGGGAATAAAATTCACAGAGCATTATAAAATGCCACAATGAGAAATTATATTAATGAAATGTTATATTTTATTGAATTTTATAATACTTTTAACGATTTATTGCTTAATTAACAAAGGAATTCTTTAAGTTATTTCAGAGGGATTTTTATTCTGAAACAAATATCTGGCACGGTTTTTGCTATGCTTCACAAATCTTAATTTGATTTGTCAATTTTAGATTTTTGATAACATCATAATTTATACCATGCCACCATGTTGAACTTCAATGACAAACAATTTTAAGATATATGTAGATATACGATAACAAAAGTGTAGATATACGATAAATGATATATATGTCATTCCATTATATATCTTCCTGTTGTTTAAATCATAAAATAATATATAATAAAGATGGTTTACATGCAAAATTTAGTTGTATGTTTTGTTTTGCTAGTTAACAAGATATAGTTAAAATATTATTTTATTAACTTCAGACATAACTAAAGCAAATAAAATGTACACAGCATTATAAATGTTTTCATCTAAAAATTATATTAATATATTTTACATTTTATTGATTTTTATAATACTGTAAAATATTTATTATTTACTTAAAATGGGAAAAAAATATAAAGCTTTATATTTTTGGCTCGTCTAAAAATTATTTAACTAATTTGTCCAGTCTTCTCTGAGATTGAGATTTAGTGTTTTATTAAACCATTCATCCTGCTAACCACCACAAAGTAAACTAAAACTAGATGTGTGTGAACTTCTAAACGACTTTGGTCGGCTGAGCCTAAAGCGAGAAAAACACTTTTAACGCTATTCCTTGGGGGTGCTGTTTTTATTTGAAGATGTCTGGATTTTTGTTAAGATAAAGAGACGCAGTAAGTATTTTCAAAAGAGAATGCATTCGTTTTTTTTCTGCACAAGTGAAAAATAATTCGAGTGCAAAAAAAAAAATTTAAAGTGATGAATTAGTTATAAATATTAATATTTTAAAGAATTTATTTAACTAAATTAAACATTAAACTTTTTTGTTCTTTAAGAGTATATTTTAAAAATGTCTTACAAATCTCTGTTTTATTCGTCAGTTTCACATTTTAGATAACGTCATGGAACTTATACCATGTCACCTTTTTATATTTTTAAGCATTTTCAAATATTTTAAGCAATATAAATTTGGCAAAATTATAACCAATAAAGATTTTTACATACACAATTTACTACATTTAGAGGTTAACCAGATACAGTTAAAATATCATTTTGTTAAATTCTATCTTAACCAAAGGGAATAAAATTACAAAGCATTATAAAATGCCACAATAAAAATTATATTAATGAAATGTTATATTTTATTGAATTTTATAATACTTTTTAAATGGTTTATTACTTAATTAAATAGTGAATTTTTTTTTATTATTTCAGAGGCCTTTTATTCTGAAACGGAAATCTGACAAAGATTTTGGCTATATTTTGCAAATCTTTCTTATTTGTCAGTTTCACATTTTTTTATAACATCATAATTTATACCATGCCACCATGTTGAACTTCAATGACAAAAAATTTTCAATATATGTAGATAAAGATAACAAAATTGTAGATATATAAATGATATATATTTCCATTATATACACTTCCTGTTGTTTAACACCATAAAATAATATGCATGATAAATGGTTTACATACAAAATTTATCTTATTTACGTGCTAACAAGATATAGTGAAAATATTATTTTGTTAATTTCAGACGTAACCTTCAAAAAATAAAATTTACGCAGTATTATAAAATGCTTCAATAAAAAAAATTATAATAATGATATATTTTATATTTTATTGAACTTTAAAATACTTTAAAAGATGTATTACTTAAATTTAAAATGGGAAACAGATTTAAAGTTTTATCTTTTTGGCTCGTCTAAAAATTATTTAACTAATTTGTCCAGTCTTCTCTGAGATTGAGATTTAGTGTTTTATTAAACCATTTATCCTGCTAACCACCACAAAGTAAACTAAAACTAGATGTGTGTGAACTTCTAAACGACTTTGGTCGGCTGAGCCTAAAGCGAGAAATACACTTTTAACACTATTCCTTGGGGTGCTGTTTTTATTTCAAGTTGTCTGGATTTTTGTTAAGATAAATGGATGCAGTAAGTATCTTCAAAAGAGAATGCATTCTTTTTTTCTGCTCAAGTGAAAAATTATACGAGCACATAAGCAAAAAAGTAAATTGAATGAGTGATAAATGTTAAATGTTAGGAAATTTAACTACGTTACATTGAATTTTAGTTCTTTAAGAGAAATAAAACTGTAATATCATGAAATAAAATTTATAGAGTATTGCGAAATACATCAATAAAATTATATTAAATATATTATATTTCTTTGAATTTCATAATACTTTAAATGATTTATTACTGAATTAAAAAGATATTTTTTTTCTTCTATTATTTAAGAGGAATTTTATTCTGAAACACATATCTGACATAGATTTTAGCCATGATTTACAAATTTCAGTTTTGTTTGTCAGTTTAACATTTTTAGTTTCAACCTGGAACTCATATAATGTCACCATCTTATACTTATTCATTGTAAGTTATCTTTGTTATGTTAACATTTATATAATATATATATATACCTCCGTATTTTTTATATAGTAAAATTGTATCGAACTTTATTTTACCTTATTTACGGATTAACAAGATAAAGTTAAAATATTATTTTGTTAACAGGCATAACCAAAGGAAATAAACTTACAGAGTATTATAATATGCATCAATAAAAATTTTATTAATGAAATCTTTTATATTTTATTGAATTTTTTTATACTTTAAAAGATTTATTGCATAATTAAAAAGTGATTTCTATCAATTATTTCAGAGGCTTTTTGTTCGAAATATTGATATGGATTTTATGTATTTGACAGGGATATTATATTTTATTACGAATTTACATTGGACGGATTTTGGATTCAACATGGATTTTATATTTTATTATTATCTTTAATTTTTTTATATATTTGACACGGGATTTGGCCATGTTTTACAAATCTCAGTTTTATTTGTCAGTTTCGCAATTTTGGTAACACCATGAAACTCATATCATATCACCATCGTGAACTTAGACGATAAATATTGTAAGATATCCGTAGATAAACTATAAGAAAGTGTAGATAAACGTTCAACATTATATATCTCATAACATTGTATATTTCCCTATTTTTTAAATCATAAAATAACATGCAAGAAAAAAATGTTTACATACAAATTTTACCTTATTCACAAGTTAACAATATATAGTTAAAATATTATTTTGTTAACTCTCGACATAACCAAAGGAAATGAAATTTACACATTATTATAAAATGCTTCACCAAAAAAATATATAAAGGAAATATTTGATATTTTATTGAATTTTATAATACTATAAAAAGATTTATTATTTAATTAAAAAATGAATTTTTTCAATTAATTCAAAAGTTAATTTCAATTAATTCCTTTATATCTAAAACACATATCTGACATGGATTTTGACAATGCTTTACAAATCTCACTTTTATTTGTCAGTTTTACATTTTTGGTAACATCATAGAACATATAATTTGTCACCATTTTGAACTTAAATGATAAACACTGAATATATCCTTAGATATACCATAAAAAAGTGTAGATAAATTGTAATTATTAGATATATTATATAACTCTGTATTTTTTAAATCATTAAATAATATACCAGAAAGATAGTTTACATACTAAATTTACCATATTTACAAGTTAACAAGATATACTTAAACTATTATTTTGACTTAACCAAACGAAACAAAATTTACACAGTATTTCAAAATGTTTCTGTTCAAAATTACATTAATGAAATATTTTATATTTTATGGAATTTTATATTACTTTAAAAGATTTATTACTTATTTAAAAGGGAAGCACATTTAAAGTTTTATCTCTTTGACTTTCCAAAAAAATTATTTAACTCAATTGTCCAGTCTTCTCTGAGATTGAGATATAGTGTTTTATTAAACCATTTATTCTGCTAACTACCACAAAGTAAACTAAAATTAGATGTGTGTGAACTTCTAAAAGACTTTGGTCGGCTGAGTCTAAAGTGAGAAAAACACTTTTAACGCTATTCCTTGGGGTGCTGTTTTTATTTGAAGTCGTCTGGATTTTTGTTAAGATAAATGGACGCAGTAAGTATCTTCAAAAGAGAATGCATTCTTGTTTTTTCTGCACAAGTGAAAAATAATTCGAACACACAAAAAAAAAAAAAAAAAAAAAATTTGAAGGAAGGATAAATGTTAAACCTTAAGAAATTTAACTACAGTACATTAAATTTTAATTTTTTAGAGTAGTAAACTGTGGTTTCAGGAATTCTTTTGGATGTACTTTTTTAAATTTCTTATTTAAAATCAAATTTTAAGAATAGTTTGGGGTATAAAAATTATAAAACTTACAATTCAGTCCCAAAACGCGTCGGTTCATGCATTACAAAGTAAATAAATGTATGCATATTTATTAATACATGCGTAATAATACATTATGCATTAAAATAAATTTATACACTATGCATACATTTGTTATACACATAAAGTTTTGTTATACACACATAGTTTTGCATGTAGAATAAATACGCAATAAATACATTTTATAAACATAACTGCAAATAAGACAGACGAACGTCCATAGATAACATATCTATAAATAAATAAGTTGATTTAACAAATATAAAAATGATTAATATTTTATTAACCCCTTTTGAAGGATAATAAGATGATAATTTTTTTAAATATCGTAACAATTTTGTCGAAGAATAAATATCTTCGTTATATTAAAATCCATGTAATCATCATCATCATGCGGGTTGACGGAGTGCCTTGGTCATTTGGCTACCTTTGACTCCAGAGTTGTGACGTAATAGTTCATTGCTAAGAAGCACATAACATATTATAAACATTAAAAGGAATAAGTGATCAAGATTCTGCCCAGGTTATATTTAAAAAATAAACATTTAAAATATAGCAATAAGAAAAATTACAAAAAGAATTAAATAGAAAAATACAAAATACCAAAGAATAAGTAAAAATTACAAGTAACAATTAATATAAAATATATACATATTGTATACAAAAAGGAAAAATAATAAAAAGTGGAGTATACTACAAAGTAGAGTAATTGCTGCTAGAAATGATGACTAAAGTCTAGGTCAATTGCAAATTATGCAGAGACGTCCGAGGGCTCTTAGCGTTTTCCGGCAATGTGAAATCGTATCTGTGGAGATTACGAATTTCATCATTGGGAATCAAGTTTAGATTTGCGTAAAAATTTTCTCAATTTTGTACATAAAATTTTGAATAGTAGGGAGGGTTAAGCTACGACGGATGTCATCATTTCTAAAGTACCAAGGAGAGCTAGTTACCATTCTGAGCATCTTGTTTTCAAAACGCTTAATGAAGTTAATATGGTACCTTGCAGCAGTACCCCAAACCGGGCAAGCATAAGTTATTACGGGCCGCAAATAGTACATATAAATTAGTAGTTTATTTTCAAGTGAAAGAGGTGATTTTTTATTATTAATATAAGGATACAGCATGCGAATACAGTTGAAATTCATGTAATTTCGATTGCTAAGTATATTAAGTATATATAACCACATACCTGAATTTGGAATTTAATATCTTATTATCCGCTGTTGTGGGCCTTGGAACATCTGGAATTTTCCAGAATATATTGGTAAAATTTTATGTGATACACAATATATTAAAAATTCCCTATATTTCTAATTACTAAGATCAAAGTATCTAAAAACGTTACAGTTATAATTAAAATTAAAATCTTATAACTCAGTTTCATAATGCTTCTGTGAAGGACTGGAATTTTCCGGTATACATTGATAAAATTCTACATGATATACAATGTAATAGAAATTCCATGTACATCTTATTTCTAAGATCAACTTATATATCCATATTACACATAAATTTGAAATTCAATTTTTATTACTCGCTGTTGTATAATGGTTCGGTACCGGACTGAAATTTTCAGGAATATGCTGGTAAAATTTTTCGTTATATACGTTATTTAGTTTACCTAAAATTCCATATATTTCTGATTATCAAGATCAACGTATTCAGTCACATGTGATGCAAATATATTTGAAATTAAATTCCTTTTTCACTCTCTGCTTTATAATGATTTGAAACATGACTGTAATTTACCGGAATATATTGATAAAGTTTTATGTTATGCACTCTCTAATAAAAATTATCTGTATTTCTGTTTACTTAGATCAATATATCTAAAATGTTACATATATATTTGAAATTAAATTTCTTATTACTCGCAGTTATGTAATGCTTCGGATAATCATTTGAATTTTCAGCAATGTATTGGTAAAATTTAAGTCATGCAAGTTATTTCATTTACCTAAAATTCCTTGTATTTCTGATTTCCAAGATAAAATAATCTATCCATATTACACATAAATTTGAAATTATATTGATGATTATTCGCTATTTGATAATGATTCGGTACATGATAGGAATTTTCCGAAATACATTGATAAAATTTTGTGTCATACACACTGTAACAAGAATTCCCTGTATTTCTGAATACTAAGATCAACGTATCTGAGAATATCTCACATATATTTGAAATTAAATTTCTTATTACTTGCTGTTCTACAATGATTCGTAACATGACAGTAATTTTCTCATGTATATTTGTAAAATGTTACATATAACATTCCATATGCTTTCGATTGCTAAAACCAACATATTCATTCATTTGTGACACATATTTAGAAACATCTATTCACAAGTGATACATATTTGCACATATGTTTGAAATTAAATTCCTTGTTACTTGCTTTTGTGTAATGCTTCGGAACGTGACTGGAATTTTTCGGAATGTATTAGTAATATTTTACGTTATACACAATACCGAATGTATTAAAATCGATGATATTTTATTCAAATAAATGTTTCCATTTATTTTCTATCTTTAGCAATACATAATCTATCTATTATATAATAATATTTAAATATATGTTTTTTTCGCAAAGAAAATATAAATGCTTTTCCATTTATCACGAAAATTAAAAATAAAATTGTATATTTTATGCAGTATAGGATCTGAAAAATTTCTGAGTATCTGAATTTCCATTATTATTTTCTTCAATTAATTGTGTTTAGATATTATTCAAAGCTTGTTGATGATGACAAATTTTATATGTATATGACTGCATATTCAACACTAGCTCAGACGTGTATGAAATGATAATAAACAAGTAATATAAAAAAAAAAATTAAAGTCAATTCCTACTTTTTTTTCCCTATATATTACAGAAAGTCTTTTATAAATAATTTTCATTCATTTTATTAAGTTTATCTGGACCCATCTATAGGTAGATATATGCAAATTAAACCTAAAATTAATGAATTAAATTTAATTACTGAATTAATATTTGAAAAAACTGTATTAGCATCCAGTGTCATCCACTACAAGTTCCAAAAAAATGTATTTGAACGTGAGTGGAGGAATAAAAAGTATTTCATTAACGATTGAAAATTTGAACAAGATATATATAGAGAGAGTGTGAGCTAATAGAAGGAATTGAATAAAAGGACATTTCCAATTCTACTAGAACTTTTGAAAAACCTAAATAAAAATAATGTTTATTTTCTATACTTTTTTCTAAACTAACATGGTAATCCCAATTCAAATTCTGAGTATTAAAAGAAGTGTTAAATTTTAATTAAAATTAACCTTTCATTTGTTCACAAAATAGAGGATTAAAAAAAAATTGCTGCTGAATTTATTTTTCACTATTTTCCAGTTATTTATGAAGATTTTTAGTTATTTTATAAAGTATATATTTACTTTTAAAAAAATTCATTCCAATAATATAGTTCCGTTTTGAATCATCATATGATATCTTTCCATAAAGGTTTCAAAGAAATTATTGCTGTGTTTTCAATTACTAAAAATGCGAAAATGTTTACTAAATTAACTATCTATGAGTGAAATATAAATAAGGTAGAATAAGCAAATAAAAGCTTTACAAATTAATTTAAATTGAAGCACCTTTAGTAAAAAGTTGAAATCATACAAACTTTTAATTATTTGATTTAATTTAATTTTCTAAAAGAAATATATTTATTCATAAAAATGTTTTAATCGGAATACTGACTAAATATATACTTTTAATCTTTAGCAATGAGGTTCAGAGCACTTTATTTAGCTGAGTAAAGACCATTTCATATCTTTTGTGATATCTTTTTTCCTATGCCATATACTTTTTTATATCATATTCTTATCACCTTTTTTTTCTGTAACACACGCTTTTCCCATATATTTTTTTTTAAATCATAACGTTTTTTATTTGATATTTTTAACATATTTTTTTCATAGCTTTTTTTCCATATAATACACCTTTTTAATATTTTTTTCTGTATCTTTTTTTAATAACATTTTTTCCATATCACACCCTTTTTTAGTATTTTTTCCATATCATATATATTTTTCTCTTTAATAACCTTTTTTCTCAGGTTGTTTTCGCTATCATATCCATTATATATATCATCTATAAATATTAGTATCATCTATCATATTTATATATATATAAACTCATGTTTGTGAAAATTGGAACACCATGAAGGACTTACGCGAGTGAGCTGAAATTTTCAGGAAATGCAAATTAGCGCATGATATGCAAATAATTAGAATTTCAAATCCGCAGCGCATGCATATGCTGAGCAGCGCCCTCTGAACGGCGGATGGATCCGAATAAATAGACGGCTGTAGCGAGGCGTGTATGGTTATCGGGGTATATATCTGCTAGTGGTAAACGTTAGCTCAAACGATACTTATGCCTCTTCGACGAAAGAGAGCGAGATTTGAACAACTTACAGAGTTGGAACGGAGCAGCATCCTCGGCCTTCGTGACGCTGGATTGTCTTATCGTGCAGTAGCCGCTCGTGTGCAGCATAACAGCAGCACAATGATGCGTCTTTGGAAGCAGTGGACGGACGAGTGTCGGATAACTCGGAAATCCGGGAGTGGACCTCGAAATGTGACGTCAACTCGCGATGATAGACACCTGGTCCGCATGGCGCTGACGGACCGTACAGCTTCCTCTAGACAATTGGCAGCACAGTGGTCAATAGCTACAGGTGTTTCATTGTGTGTTTCATCAATTCGTAGACGTCTGCTGAAGCGTGGACTGCGCGCAAGGACTCCCTTATACAGGATCCCTCTCACGCTAAACCATCGCCGCCTGCGGCTACAATGGGCCGCTGAGCATAGAGAGTGACGTGCTGATTGGCAGCATGTCGTGTTTACTGACGAATCCCGCTTTAATTTGTGGTACCATGATGGACGCATTCGTGTCAGACGCTATGCCGGTGAACGCCACCTTCCGGAGTGCATTATCGAGCGCCACAGTGGACGAACACCCGGAATTATGGTCTGGGGTGCCATAGCATATCATGGACGGTCTCAATTGCTAAGAATTGTGGGCAATCTGTACAGCAACCGGTACATCAGTGAAGTTCTACAGCCCCAAGCTGTTCCCTTCCTTCAAAGCTTGCCAGGCGCTGTATTTCAACAGGACAATGCCCGCCCTTATATCGCTAGGACTGTTCAATCCTTCTTTGCAACGCGGCAGGTACAGCTTCTTCCTTGGCCTGCGTATTTCCCGGATATGTCGCCGATTGAACATCTGTGGGATTTCGTTGGTCGGCGTGTCGCTCGTGATCCTCGTCCTGTTGCTTCTGCAGACGAACTTTGGGTGCGCATACAAACAATATGTAATGCTCTTCCTCAGGCAGACATTCAAAATTTGTTTGACTCCATGCCACGTCGTGTAGCAGCACTTATTGCGGCGCGTGGTGGCTAAACAAAATACTGATTCCGATCTCTTGTTATTGTTTGTTTGCTTTGAACATTTAATAATTTATTTGTACCACAACCACTCAACTGTGTATTAAATTTCATTGAATTATGACGATTCCTTCATAGTGTTGCAATTTTCACAAACATGAGTTTATATATATCATATATTCATTATATATATCCATATCTATCATTACCATATCCTTTTACTATATCATGCATATCATTTTTTTTTGTTCTTATATTTTATCTTATTTGCATCATTCTTTTTTTATAAATATAATAAAGTAATTTTTATAAATATAAATATAAATATAAAATAAACATACAGTAATTCTGATTAATATTTGTAACATTATAAACACAAAATTCCCTTTTTTTAGTCAAATAAAACTATACATATTCCGAATGAATGAATTAAATTAAATATATTTTTTGTTAATTATTTCACTATTCTGTTATTAAAAAATTCAAGCAAATTACTCTATAAAATATCGTAAAATAATAAAATTGAAGCCAACATTAAATAAAGTTTGTATTGTTATAAAGTTGATTTCATCAATAAAAAAATAATAATCGTTTGGTTATATAATCATTTTGGTGGCACTTTTTCATTTCCTACTATTATCTCACACTCTCCCTATATATATCTTGTTCAAATTTTCTGTCGTTATTAAAATACTTTTTATTCATCTACTCAAGTTCAAATACATTTTTTTGAACTTGTAGTGGATGACACTTGATGTTAATGCAGTTTTTTTAAAATATTATTTCATTAACTAAATTTAATCAATTAATTTTAGTTTTTTGTTTAGATTTAAATTGCATATATCTACCAATAGATGGTGCCTTAAAAAAAATGAATGAAAATTATTTATAAAGGACTCTCTGCAATATAGTGAAAAAAAGTAGGAATTGACTTAAAATTTTTTTTTATATTACTTGTTTTATTATGTAATACCAGTTTTACCAGTTATTTAATACCAGTAGTTTTTATTTTACCAGTTTTTTCCTATTTCCTTTATAATAGATAATAATTTTAGTTCTATATATGAGCATTTTTTTAACCTTCTTTTATTTAAAGATATGCTTCCCCCTCTGCCCAGAGAACAAAGAAATAATTTGAACTAAATCTATTTTTGGTTCAATTATTTCAATTATTATAATGAAAAAAAAAAGTACAACTTTCATAAATTTTTTTTTCTATCCATTGTCTAAAAAGCTTTCATTTAATTATACACAAGTCCTTTTTATTGGTATCAAATTGGGCCAGAAAAAATGCTGTATGTTTCAGACCAATCTTATAAATAATATTAAATACTACCATTAATGGAAAAAAACTGAAAAGCAAAATGAAACATAATAATAGCATGTCACTAGTTTCATTCATTTTTTCATCCTCAAAAATCCGATTAGTAACATGTACCATCGTTTATTTAATTCAATAGAATGGCTGGTTGTCCTTAGGTTTTGACATTGATAGATTATACTAAAAACTTTTCTAAACTTGTCGACCATTTTTTTTTTTTTTTCGTAGGAGTAGCCGGAGATATTTCAGTTACTTCCCTTCCAAATTCTCCCCTCCCTCGTTTTTTTTTTTCTGTATGTTTCTTAATCTTGTTTATCCTTATATGTTGAATGACCTTGTAAACTACTCAGCCATTAAATGATTTTAAACTGCTGTCAAAACGATAAGGAGTTTCTACAAAAATTTGAAATTAATATATCATATATATATATATATATATATATATATACTACCAGAACCCGGCATACGTTGTCCTGCGAAAAATGCATTTTAGTAAATTATATATCGTGATCGTGAATATATTCTTCATGTACCAATATATGTGAACTAATTTTCATTTATATCCTTTGAACGGTATAAAAGATGAAATGCTGCAGCACCATCTGGTGGCAAGTAACAATAAAGTGGATAGCACCAACATATTTTACATACTCGAATGCATATTATTACCAATTTTCAAAACAATTGGTTGAACGGTATAGAAGTTGATATACTGCAGTACCATCTGGTGGCGAAACAAAGTAGAGAGCAAAGAAACACCAAAATAGATAGCATAGAAACATTCTGCATGTTTTGTCGAACACACACAAAAAAGTTCATCAAAATTGGCCCAGCCGTTTAGAATGAGTTCAGTGACAAACACATGTACAGAAGAATTATATCGATTACAATGCCACCTACCAGGCCCGATTGTGAATTTAAATCGTCCAGGGACCGTATCAAACACATGCAAAAAATTTCATCAAAATCGGCCCAGCCGTTTAGGAGGAGAACAGGACAAACATATGTACAGAAGAATTATATGTATATAAAGATATATCGATTACATCACCACTTACAGGGTCAAATTGGAAATCTAAACCATCCAGATTACCCTACCCCCACTCAAATACACACAAAAACTTTCATCAAAATCGACCCAGCCGTTGAGGAGTTCAGGGACAAACACACGTACAGAAGAATTATATCGATTGCAACATCCCCTATTGGGTCCAATTGTCCCATTCTAAGCCATCCAGGAACCCACTCAACCACACGCAAAAAAGTTCATCAAAATCGGTCCAGTCATTTAGGAGGAGTTCAGTGACAAACACATGTACAGTAGAATTATATATGTAAATATATATATATATATATAGCCCTTAAAAATATTGCTATCTGATTTCTAGAAAGTGAATGGTTGCATGTATTCACAGATGGATCCATGTTAAGTAGAGACCATGATGTCAGGGTTGGTGTATATTGCAAGTTTTTTTTTCATTTTTGCTCATGGGCTCATTTACTACTGCCTTACATGGAAAATTTGACTCTATTGCTGTTTCCATTCAACAATTTGCACTGAAAGAGTCTATTTTTAATAGTGCTGCTGTTCTTTCTGACTCACAATTAGCACTTCAGGTTATGCACAGAATTTCCAATGCAAGTCTCAGTAAATTTTTGAATGCAGACTGCTTTTGAAACTCATTATGGGTCTTTCCATTGGGTACTGGCACACTGCGGAATCTAATCTTGATAATCGAAAACGTGAGCCTACTTGCTAAGGGAGTAGCCTTGGTGGCCCCTATGTCATTTCATTACACAAGGCATTTGACAAATATGACTTTGAAAACAATCTTTAAATCTGATGCAGTGAAAGTGACTAAGGGCTGGAACTGGTTGCTCATACTCGTACAACAGCTTTTGTGTTTCTGATGCTCAAGAAAAGCTGTTGTCGCAAGCTTTAGAATATTAAAAAATCATGATTGCCTGAGATCTCATGTCTCCCTTATTGGTATTGTCATCTCCGTGTATTGCGTTCTTTGTTACATTCGTCAACCAATGGCAGTCGAACATTTAGACGCAGGCTCTGTACTAAGTAGTTTTAATTGTACTGTAAACAAGTAATATAAAAACAAAATTTTTTAAAGTCAATTCCTACTTTTTTTTTACTCTATTGTAGGAAGTTCTTTATAAATAATTTTCATTTATTTTTTTAAGTTTATCTGGCGCCATCTATATATTGGTAGATATATGCAACTTAAATCTAAAAAAAGCTAAAATTAATTAATTAAATTTAATGAATTAATTAATATTTGGAAAAACAATGTTAACATCAAGTGTCATCCACTGCGAGCTGAAAAAAATGTATTTGAA
Source organism: Caerostris darwini (assembly GCA_021605075.1). NCBI lineage: Eukaryota > Metazoa > Arthropoda > Arachnida > Araneae > Araneidae > Caerostris > Caerostris darwini. The sequence continues at coordinate 225,610 of BPLQ01012004.1, forward strand.
CTTGAGTGGATGAATAAAAAGTATTTTATGAATGATTGAAAATTTGAACAAGATATATATAGGGCGAATGTGAGCTAATAGAAGGAATTGAAAAAATACTGGAAAATCGCGTACTGATTAAAGGAATACTGATCTATATGCAGGCATTTGTTAAAGTTAACAATATATACATTATATATATATACATTCCACACTGCTAATTTTGTAGTACTAGATCTCACTGCTGTTGATAAGAAACGGCTTTCAATTCCACCTCTGCAGATTTCGGAACATGAGATGTTTTTTTTTACTCGGTAGGGTTGTTAGCCCTACTCTCAACAACCACATTAGACCTGAACCTACGGTTTAAAGTAGATTCTGTGGTACTACAAATATCCATGGCGCAGTCGGTACCCGGACTCAAAACCTGTGCGCTAGTCACTCGGCGATCAGGCCCCTCCCATTAGTTAAACATATTAATTATTTTGAATGTATTATTTATACAATGACCGAAAATTGCTTTTGGATTACAATAAGATAAGAGGACAAAAAAAAAGATGTTCCAGTATTAATTTTTTGGTAAGTCAAATTAATGAAATGAAAAAAAAAATCCTTTTTGTGCGCATGAACTGAAATATTTATTGTACATAATTGTCTTATTGGGCCTGAATGGCCGAGTGGCCAGTGCTCTGGCCCTCGGTACCACAGGTTTCGGGTTCGTGTCCTGGCGGTACCATGGCTGTTTGGAGTGGTTCGGAATCCACTTTAAACCATAGGTCCCAATCTAATAGGATCGTAGAACGTTGAGGGGGCATTGTTACTCCGCATCCGTGGCTTATCTTCAAGTTACACGCACTTCCTGGGTAGTACTAAGTGAGTAACGTCTGTGCAGCGTTTACCTTAAGGCATCCAAGACCAAGCTGTCTAAGTGTTTGCCAGCTGCATTAGAAAGAAAAAAGTTGTCTTATTTTAAATTATTTATACAACCTATTATTATTTGTGAAATTGATTGATTTGTGATTTCCAATTTTCAACAATCTAAACTAGGGGTGGCCAACTCAAATGATCTTCCGGATCAATTTGAAAATTCATCATAACTTCGCGGGCCGCATATAAGATTATATATCCCCATATTAGAGTTAGACTTATTATAGGCATTTTTTGGAGTGAAAAATTGAAGCATAATGAGTTATTATTTTTATGTTTACTATTATTTTTACATGTAAACATAGATAATATAATAATCATGATACTAAACACACATTGTTAAGAAATATATAATACTAAAAATAAAATATATAAATATAAATGAAATAAAAAAATTTAATCATTAAAAAATATTTATTTTACTAGTGCGTATTTATAGAGTGATTTTATTATAAGAATATTATTTTAAAATCAAACTTAATTTTTTCTCAGAATTGCGACAGTTAATTTTTAATTATATGGATGCGCACATAAAGTATTTTTTTAATGCATTGTTTTTCACTATTTTGACCACTATAAAATAATTATATTTTGTAAAAGTGTAATAAATCTCAACGGCCGGGAAAATGTTCAGGGTTGGCCATCCTTGTTCTAAACCATAGAGATGGACACAATGTAAAGAATAAACTCAGACAATATTTTTGAAAAAAATAATCTTTTCAATCCACATTGAGTAAAAAACAACATAATCTCTCGCAAACAACAACATCAAACAAATCAAAAATCCTCAATCAAGTAAGCAAACTTCCCCTACATGTCTCATTCCGAAGCCAAATCCGGCAAAAAAATCCTGCATGGGGAAATCCGGCGCTCTTAGGAAATCATAACTTACATACGGGGAAGTCCGGGAGAGGCCGGATTGAGCATCCTCCGGGAGAAGCATTTTGATGGATAGCTCTGCATCCTCCGGTGACAACTGGCAAAAGTGCAGTCAGAAAGAATGGAATTGCAATGACAGGTGCTATTCTGTGCCCGGGGTGGGGTAAATATTACACCACACACGGTATTGATCTTTTTTTATGGTGCGCAGTGAATGGTTATTGTATGCAAATGCAGTGGTGATGGATAAATGACATGCAGCATGGGCTTCAGGCAGTTAGACAAAAAATGTAATTAATATTACTATTAAGTAATACAGTGTAATCAAAAGATAGGTCTGCATACTTATTAAAAGAATATACTTATGATTGAATTTGTATTGAATTACATATATTTATTATGTGTGATTCAATACAAATGGAATTATAGTAAGTACTCAATTTGGAAGCCTTCTTCTGCTTAAATAAATTAATGAGCAATACATTTTGACTCCAATCACAGTAGTGTAACTTTGAAAAAAAGGTCTACCATTTCAATGCAGTTCAGGTGCAGCACCAGTTTCTCAAAATTTTTCACCGTTTCAAATTTCGAATCGTTGACTGTTTTGTATCTAAATTTACTTTCAAACATAGTATACGCCGCAGCATAGGACGTTGTTTTGAAATAAGATTTTACAATGAAACACTTTTCATTAAATAACAACTAGAAGATAAAAGACGGTATAATTTTTAAAATGGCCATTGGTAGAACCAAATTAATGCTGGTGGTTGAACATGAGGAACACAAAATCAGTTTATTGAGAACTACTCCTTCATTAGTACATTGAAACAAATTGAAAGCTTAAGTTAAAACATGATATAATTGTAAGTTTTAACAAGACGTTAACCTTAGAACAGTGACCAACTCTAGTCTACCATTGCATTGTAAGTTATTTCGAGTATCCCTTATTACTGTATTGAAACAAAGAGAACCAGAACCTGAATTAAAAATTGCATGAATTTCAGTTTATATAGATTGGCCCTTCTGTTTGTCACTGATCTAAACCAGTCTAGCATTTGTTGTCAAATATTTCTGCGAATTCTTATTAGTCCGTTAAGATAAAAAATGCAAAACCAGAATTAAAAATAACATGATCTCCAGTTTACATTAAGTTATTGTTTCTCATAGAAATTGAGTAGCCTGTTCCATTGTTGTGTTTTTAGATGTTTCTATGACTCCTTATTAGTGAATTGAACAAACGAGCATATCCTAAATAAAAAATAACATGTAAGTAAAGCCTGAATTAAAAATAACATGAAGTTCTGTTAATATAGATAAGTAATTCTTTAAGTATACCATTGATCAAAACTAGTGTATCATTTTTTTCTGTCAAACGTTTATATGAGTCCGTATTAGTGAATTAAAACAAGAATTAAAAATAACATGACTTCCAGTTTACATTCAGTTATTGTTCTCCCTAGAAGAGAGCAATTTCTTCCACTGTTGTATTTTTAGATGCGTCGATGACTCCATATTAGTGCATTGAATAAACAAGCAATGCCTGAATACGAAATAACGTGTAGTAAAGCCTGAATTAAAAATTACATGATGTTCATATAATATAGCTTAGTCGTTCTTTATGTTATTGATCAAAACTGATTCCCATTCCCAAAGTGTACTTAAAGTGTAGTGTACTAAAAAGTGTACTAAAGTGTGTTTAAAAATAACATGATCTTAAGTTTGCATTCAGTTATTGCTCTTCATAGAAGTGACTAATATCTTCAACTATTGTGTTCCTAGATACTTCGATGACTCCTTATTAGTGCATTGGACAAGCAAGCAAAGTCTAAATTAAAAATACCAGGAATTTCATTTTAAATTCTGTAATTTTTCTTAAAACAGTGGCAAATTGAAGTTCACGTTACTTTCTGTTATATTTAGCGGACTCCTTACTAATGCAAAATCAGGTGCAAACAAAGCTAAATAAAAAATAACTTGTATTTAATACTTATACCTTACTAAAGTAAGCAAAACTAGTTCAGCACTATATTATTACAACGACACTTTATCAGTAAATACATGGAAAGCACAAATTGCAAAATTTAGAATAGAAATAGTTCAGTATTTTCTGATTGACAACAACAGCAGTTCAGTTCTCTTCTCTAAGAAAGAATGGCGTAACATCTGCCTTTCATTCACAGTTAACACAGTAATCCATCTTATTAGATGCTGCGAAAACCGTGCAGCAGGTGTGCTATCTCTGTCAAAAATAAGACAGATGTTTATTTTTATAAATACTTTAAATAAATAAACAAAATCATCAATTATGTTAGCCAAATAAAGTTATGGAAAAAAATGTTACAATATTTTAAACCTTGATTTACAGGTGGTTTGATGTATTATGATGAATAAATGTATTTAATACATACAGTAGGCAGAATTTAAAAGGATATATTGTCCTTTTAATTTGGATTATTTAGTTTAAAAAAAACAAGTCAAATTTAAATAAATATTTGTAAAAAATTTTTAGCAAGGGATTCCATAATTGTCGAAAATTATTTAATCTAATATTGATTTTATTTATAGGTTATTAAATTTTATTATGATAAATTAATGTTATGTCATACATGTATACATTTTTTAAACGTTGGTCTAAAAATTTGATAAATTAAGTAGATATAATTTTAAAAGATATAATTTTCCTCTTAATTTGAATTATTTATTTAAAGAAAAAGAAAGAAACAAGCAACAAAAACAGATTTATATGTTTGTAATAAATATTTGTATTAAATTTGTAGAAAATTTCCAGTCAGAGTATCCGCAATTTTTCAAAATTTATTTAATTTATTGCTTTCAAGTAAAGAATCATAGACCACATGGAATTTTATGTGGATTATGATTTTAATTTGTGGATTACTATCACATGGATTTTTATCAAATAAGATTATAGATTTCGATAAATATTTGAATTAAATGTGTAGAAACTTTTCATCAAGTGATTCAGCAATTTTAAAAAAATTTTAACTTATTGCTTTGAAGTAAGGAATCATGGACCAAGATTTCTATATGGATTATGAATTTTATTTGTGAATTACTACCACATGAATTTTTATCAAATAAGATTTTGGATTTGTATTACAATGGCAACTTAGGATTTTAAAGTAGCTTACTTTAAATTATTTCGTACGCAGAAAGTTAAAGTGTTAAACGCTAAAGTAAACAATTCAATTGATTTAACAAACTAAATATCAATTAAGGAGATTTTTATTTCAATCTTCTCATAATATATTAAATGATTTGCAGATTTATAAAATAAAGTGGAAGTAAAATCTATTTAAAATGAAACATTTAAAATATTTAGAAATGCAATTAAAGATGCATCATAACAGATAAACGCAAGACAGATAAATGCAATTTACAGACGTTTACATACAAAAATATTCACTCCATTATAAATTCAATTGTTTTTATTAAATTATACGTTGAGTGGTATAATTATTGCACGCAGTTACTGTTCTTTATGGAGAGCGTTACATATTTTTGTTAGAATATGGAAATTAAAATAGTGCATATCACAAAAAAAAAAAAAAAAATATTATGTCAAAGATAAAAAATATATGTTGTGAAAGATAAAATATGATAAAAAATATAGGTATGATAAAAAAAAATAGATATGATTTAAAATATAGATATGATAAAAATATGATAAAACAAGTACACTCATGTCCATAAATTAAGGTTAATGAAGTTCAGGCAAAGAAAGAGACAGAAGCAAAACAAATTTGACTTATTTGTAAAGTCTATTTGTTAAACAAAAGGTAAAGAGCAAAAAAGATGCTATATGTTTGGCATCATTAATAAAAATTGCGATTTTTACTCCCTGGAGTAAATTTCTTCTCATATTCTTCTTCAAGATGTGCGTGATAATTCTACAGGTGAAATTTTTATTTTAAAGTTCAATTTCTGTGTGATTCTGAATTATCCTTAATTTATGGACATGAGTGTAATATAAAAAAAAAATTTAATGTCAATTCCTATTTTTTTTTGCACTGTATTGCGGAAAGTCATTTATAAATAATTTTCATTCATTTTTTTAAGTTTATCTGGCGCCATCTATTGGTAGATATATGCAACTTAAATCTAAAAAAACAACTAAAATTAATTAATTAAATTTAATTATTGAATTAATATTTGAAAAAACTGTATTAACATCCAGTGTCCTCCACTAAAAGTTAAAAAAAATGTATTTAAACTTGAGTGGATGAATAAAAAGTATTTTATTAACGATTGAAAATTTGAACAAGATATATATAGGGAGAGTGTGAGCTAACAGAAGGAATTGAAAAATATGATGTCAAAGATAAAATCGTAACCCGTCTGAAAATAGTTGAATATTTCATGACGTTTATTTTCATGAAAAAGCTATGATTTGTGACTTTTTAAGTACATGCAAAAATTGTAGTCGCATTTTTTTATATTCATATAAGAAACATTATTTAACATTCAAAATTCTTTTTAATGTCTTTTATTCTTAAAAATACCGTAGTTTAATCAAGAAGACAATTTTTTATGATAAATCGATGTGTAGAAAAGTTGATTTCAACAAAGTTTAAATGCCTCATTCTTATTATAATAAAAAATTTTATAATACAAACTTATGTATTCTTTTTTATAACTTACTTACCCTTATAATAATACTAAAATTATTTAATAAAATTTAGAAAAATTAATTGCAATATATATATATATATATATATACTTATATATTATATATTTTACTTATATACTTATATATTTTTATTCATAATTTACTTATTATTTTAATATCAAAATTATTTAATAAAATTTGGAAAAATTAATTGTATTATACATATACTTATATATTCTTATTTATAACTTTCTTCTTCTTATAATAATACCCAAATTAGTTAATAAAATTAGGAAAAATTAATTATAATATGTATACTTATATTCTTCTATATTCTCTATAATCTACTTAGTTATGATAAGTTACTTACTATAAGTCGAAATTTATTTAATAAAATTCAGAAAAACTAATTGTATTATATATACTTACATATTTTTATTTATAAGTTACTTATTCTTAGTAAAATACTAAAATTATTTAATGAAATTCAGAAAAGTTAACTGTAATTCTTTTTCATAAATAACATCTTGGTTTATATGATAATTTCATCGTGTACATTGATGATATGTTGCAATTGAATTTTTTCCCAAATGAAAAAGTGCCACGTGGATGTTTAATGACAGCCGTATTTAAGACTGACATCTTAAGATCCTAACACTGTTTATCGCAGCTTATCTTTGGCACAAAAATAGAAATAGAGGGTTAATGCTGAAAACCCCCCAACTTCTTCTTACTTAGCATGTCAAACGTCAACCATGGGCGATTTACGTGTTGCCAAACACACGAAGACAATTTCGGCTCCAGTGACTTTTGCAGCTTCGATCTCTTTTTGGAGGTTTTTTTGAAGTGTTTGACAAGCTTTATTTCCGGTTTTTGAAATGCCGCTGCTGTGTTTTATTTTGATGTGGAAGAAAGAAAAAAAAAAAGGCACGTCCCACGTTTGCTTCGGTGGTTTTCATCTACAGAAACCTTTTGTTGTCTTGCGGAGGGTTGAAGACATCAACAACAAAAAGTTGAACTGTCAGGAATTCCGATAGAAAGTTCTTCCTCCCCGAGGGTTTTTGGGAATCGGAAAAAAATGCTTCTGTGAGTTTGATGCATTGTGTCAGGGGTTTTTATTGAAATGGAGTATATTTTGTAATGGGATGAAAATGCTCGATGTTGCTTATCATTTCGGTGGTGATACGTGGTTGCGTATTGTGTGAATCTGGAATTGTATCAAATTTTTGGCAGATCAAATTTAGGATACTCTATTTGTATTTTTATGAAACTCTTTCAAGTGTGAAATATGCCGAAATTTGTTTTTATAAATAATAACAAATATGTATAAGATAGTATAAATTGTTTCATTTTACTTAATAACGTTTAGTATTGTTAATTTAAATTTGTTGTTATTATATATATAATATTTGTTTTCTTTTTTATGCATAAATAAATGCTTTACATAAATGTTGACTATGCATTGTGTCAAGTAGAATGTTAGAATATCTATGGCTATGTTTTTCATAAGGCTAAATGCTAAATTCGGATCTCTACTGTCAACAACAGGACCGTTTGAAACTAGCTATTGACCAGTAACGGCCAGAATTGGTCAGCAAGAGAGGTGTTGCGTTCCATCAGGACAACACAGTCACACATGTCACACATGTCTATAGGACTCGCCAGAAACTCCGGGAGCATGGTTGGGAAGTTTTGATGCATCCACCATATATTCCGGACCTGGTACCAAGCGATCCCCATGTTTTTCTTGTATTTCAAAACTTCTTTAGTTATAAGAAATTGGCATCAAGAGAATGTTGTGAAAATCGATTACTAGAGTTTTTCGTCAATAAAGACCAAGAACTCTATGGGAGAGGCATTATAAAGCTATCTTTAAAATGACAACAAATTATAGGACAAACCGGTGCATACTTGACCAAAATTGGTAATTTGAAACATGTTAAATAGATCCTTGAAGTTCACGTAAAAATAATGGATTTCTTTTCCCCCAACCTAATATAGGAGTCTTAAATAATTATATGAACTAATTATATTTTTAATTAATATGAACAGTCAGGAATTTCGATAGAAAGTTCTTCCTCCCCGAGGGTTTTTGGGAATCGGAAAAATGCTTCTGTGAGTTTTGATGCATTGTGTCAGGGGTTTTTATTGAAATGGAGTATATTTTGTAATGGGATGAAAATGCTCGATGTTGCTTATCATTTTGGGGGTGATACGTGGTTGCGTATTGTGTGAATCTGGAATTGTATCAAATTTTTGGCAGATCAAATTTAGGATACTCTATTTGTATTTTTATGAAACTCTTTCAAGTGTGAAATATGTCGAAATTTTTTTTTTATAAATAATAACAAATATGCATAAGATAGTATAAATTGTTTCATTTTACTTAATAACTTTTATTATTACTAATTTAAATTTTTTGTAATTTTTTTAAAATTTTTACAGACTGAATTCAAAGAACTATTACTCAAGTTTAATTTACTTATTGCTAACGAAACTACCATTCATAAAAGTCATAATGTCTCTGTTTTTTTGAGGATCTTATGCAACAAGGGCACATCAAATTTAGAAAACTGTATTTGTATTTCTATAAAAGTCTTTTTAGTGTGAAATATGCTAAAATTTATTTTTATAAATATTCAAAAGTATACATCAGGGGGTATAAATTCTTGTTTCTTTGTATTTAATACATTTATTATGAATAATTTAAATATTTTTTTGTTGTTAAATATAATTTTTGTTTTCTTTTTAACATAAATGTTAACTATACATTGTAGTAAGCAGAATGTTATAATATCGCCAATTTAATGAAATTTAGTCTGCTGGCCGAGTGACAAGTGGTCTGCGCCACAACTTTCGGGTTCGAGTTCTGGGGGTGCCATGGACCATTGTAGGGGTTCGGAATACACTTTAAATCATAGGTCCTGGTCTACCATGACTACTATTACTGCACCACGCCCACCACTGCGAATGGAGAATGCTCTTTATAGTTTAGAAATGATGTGGGCGAGAAGTTTGACTGGGCTATGTGACGCTCAACGTTCATATGATACCGGTACCTATGGCTTAAAGTGGATTCCGAACCACTGTAAATATCCATAACACCGCTTGGATTCGAATTGTGTTACCCAGCGTCAGAGGGCTAACCACTCGGTCATCAGGCCCCATCGTCTACATTGACTGTATGGAGTTGGAAGTAGGGTTGACCAACATATCCAGTAAAACTAAATGCATGTACTGTCTCAATAACTGTCAGTAGACAAACGGTCTTGGCCATCATGGGGCTCTTGCACCAATGAGGAAGAAGACATTTCGCTACCTCGTTGACAAACTTCGGGGTACAGTTGTCGATGTTGATGAATCTTTCACAGATTACCCACTTTTACAATATTTTTAATTCACCATATTCTTCCACAGACTGGATTCATTACATTATTGCACAAACTCAATTCACAAAGTTGAGTGACTCAGACTATATTCATTGAACTATGGCAAAAGCTGAATTCGCATTGCTGTTATTCATAATGTCTTCACATTGTTGTTGCTCAGAATGAATTTTTGTTCAAACTGAATTCATTGGACTATTGGACAAAGTGAATTCATTGCACTGCTACACAAATTGAATTGGCAGTGTTATTGTTCTGACTGAATTAGGTGTATCATTGCTCAATCTGAATTCAATGAAAATTATTCGCGTTGAATTTACAAATTGTTAAAGAAACTCCCATTCATAAAAGTCATAAAGTCTCAGTTTTTTTTTCTTTTAGGCTTCTTTACATTTAAAAACTCTTTGAAATGTAAACAATTCTTAAGCAAATTCACTAAGATATTATATTATATTTATATATATCTTATTTCACTAAGATATATATTTTTAGCATAATCTTCTATATTTATCTTCTTAAATCCGATTTACCCAACAAAGTTAAACCCCAGTTATATAGCTCTGTACTTATTTTATTCACCTTTTACGACATATATGGGTAACAGTGGGTCTATTCTGACCTGTACCTACCCGGGAAACAAAAAAATTTAAATTTCATAGTTAATCATATTGTTGTAAAATTTGTGCATCACCGATACACTATTTTTTATATTTGTAAATTATTAACTAACAAGTAAAATATATAAAAAAAATTTTTAAAGTCAATTCCTACTTTTTTTTCACTATATTGCTGAAAGTCCTTTATAAATAATTTTCATTCATTTTTTTAAGTTTATCTGGCGCCATCTATTGGTAGATGCATGCAACTTAAATCTAAAAAAAAATTAAAATTAATTAATTAAATGTAATGAATGACTTAATATTTGAAAAAATTGTATTAACATCTAGTGTCAACCACTACAAGTTAAAAAAAATGTATTTCTACTTGATTATATGAATAAAAAGTATTTTATTAAAGATTGAAAAGTTGAACAAGATATATATAGGGAGAGCTAATAGAAGGAATTGAAAAAAAAAAGAATTAAAAAAAAAAAAAAATTTGTTGAAATCTATAAGAAAGTAAAGAAATAATTTATCAATCTAACTAACTCCTTGGACTACATTCCATAGACCACCGTAGTCCGCCTACTGGAAGATTCCGAAACAGTAGATGTTTACTTTTACAGGATAGGGTTGTCAACCCAAAGACCAACTGTCGTATTAGATAGAGACCTAAAGTTAAAAATAGATTCCGAATCACTGCAAACGTCCATGGGATCGCTGGGACACGAACCCGAAACCTGTGGCACAGAGCACAAAAAGGATATAGCAAAATTTACATTTTAAAATTTGTGATTATCTTTCATTGGCGCAACAATCCCATAGTGTGCCAAGGACGTCTACCAGATTGCGAGACAAGATATGTTTTCTTTTTACAGGGTAGGAGTGTCACCCCTATGCTCTATACTCTACAATCATATTAGACCTGGCTTTAGGGTCTAAGGTGGATTCCGAACCACCATAAACATCCATGGCAACACAGGGATTGAAACCCTAAACTTGTGACAGAGTGCCAGAGTGCCATTCACTCAGCCATCAGGCCTTCATTTTGCAGATTTCAATCTCATTTTCTATACACGTTAAGTTAAGTATTTCATACATTCGTCATTGTCACATGTCGTTTCTGTATCTTAAAACGATATTCCTAAATTTATAAAATTGTTTTTGTTTAATATTGTTCTTAAACCTACTCCTTTTAAAATCTTTAATGCAACATAATATTTTTACAGAATAATTGCTTTTAAAACGTGCGGTATGAAATAAAACGAGGCATTTATCTTTTATTTGGGCTTAAAACAAGCACTTAGGATAAACGGTTGCATTTGAAAAAGAAGAATTCACCAAAACAGATTCCATTCTTTTTCACAATCAACAAAATAGTCTTGTAGTAACTGTGATTTACTTATACAAGCAGAAAAAGAAATATCATGTTTTAAAGGAAATTTAACAAAATCAGCAAAAGGCATCGCTTATTTCAGCAAGCGAAAACAATTGCCTTTGACGCATGCCATCCTGTTTTAGCATAACAGGCGGACTGAGAAATATTTTGGGGAGCAAACTCCTTACTCGCTTTGCGCATAAAAAGGATGAAATTTTAATCCATTAAAAAAATCCGATGCAAGAAATGCGAGCCTTTCTCTTAAATTATGATTTGACAAGTCATGACATTAGAATTGTCGTTTACAATTCTTCTTTATATTAAAATACACTTTTTTTTGGTACGATCTGGAGTAAAAGGCATTTTAAAGCTGTTTTTTTTAAGCGCATGTTTTTTTGGATTGGATTTCTTTCGATTTTTGTTTAAAGGTCAAATAATTTTTTTTTTAAAGTTTTTTTTTTACCCCACAAGGAATTTAAGTAAAAGTGCCTTTTAAAAGCATAAAGTGAAATCTCTTTTAAATGTATTTACTAGTTACTTGGTAAAAAAATCTTTAAGCATTTGTTCTCGAAAAGAAAAGTTTAATATTTTAAATATTGAAATGGTAATATCTATGAATTTTACATGGAAGTAGAATCTTTCTTTTTTTCTTCTGTTAGAAATATAATATATTACTGCAAGAAATATAACAATTGCAATATTTTTAATATTAAAGCCAGACTTGTGCATCAATCATAACGTGAGCCGCTGGTGAGCATTTGGGAGGAGGTTTCATCCCCTGGCGACATTATTGTGGACACTGTTTCAAAATCGAGGAGTCTCGACGGCATTTATGATGTTCAGCATCTTGCCTAATTAGTCATAAATCCTGGTGGGAGTTTCAGGGTTTTCTTCCATACGATGCGCAAAAGCGAGGTAGTTACCTCTAAAGGTCCTCCCGAAAAGCACTGCCTTCCTTCTTCAGCGGGCCAGTGGCAAGTCAGACTTCTACCTACAGGTGTTCCCTTACAACTGAAGCTGTACACCTTTCATCAATCCATGATCAAACTATTCATGGGATGCCCGTCCAGTGCTGCAGGTCACTGAGGATTAGTCACCAACAATAAAATATTATTAGAAAATGAATCGAAAAATCGAAAATAAATCAGAATTCTTTTGTGATTCACAAAAAAAAACATTAAATGAATTAAATTACAAGCATTCTGTGGCACTACCGTGACTCAAGGCCGAGGACTGTGACATGCAGAGCTAGTCACTCGGACATCAGTCCTTAATTTTTATCAATCTCCAATTTCACTGTTTATACACATTAAGTGAAGCATTTTATATATTAATCATTGCCATGTCTTTTATGTATCTTAAAATAATATTCCTAAGTTTATAAATTATACATTCCTAAGATTGAGAAATACGTATATTTTTTCAATATTAGTAAAATTATTCTTTTAATAAATTTTCCTACGTTTTTTTTAAATTTTTTAATGCAACATAATATATTTATACAATAATTGCTTTTAAAACGAGTAGTATCAAATAAAACGAGGCATTTATCTTTTATTTGGGTTTAAAAATAGGAATTGTAAGCACTTAGGATAAACGAAACCAAAACACGATTCCATTCTTTTCTTCACATCGACAAAATAAGCCTGTAATAACTGTGATTTATTTATACAAACAGAAAAAAAATATCATGTTTTAAAGGAAATTTAACAAAATCAGCAAAAGGCATCGCTTATTTCAGCAAGCGAAAACAATTGCCTTTGACGCATGCCATCCCGTTTTAGCATAACATGCAGACTGAGAAATATTTTAGGGAGCAAACTCCTTACTCGCTTTGCGCATAAAAAGGATGAAATTTTAATCCATTAAATAAATCCGATTTAAGAAATGCAAGCCTTTCTCTTAAATTATGATTTGACAAGCCATGACATTAGAATTGCAGCTTACAATTCTTCTTTATATTAAAATGTACCCTTTTTATGTGAAAGCAATTTTAAAGCTGTTTTTATAAGTGCATGATTTGTTGGATTGGCTTTCTTTCGATTTTTGTTTAAAGGCCATATAGATTTTCTCTTTTTTTTACTCCATGGGGAATTTAAGTAAACTATTAATGATTACGTCCTGCCCGAGGGCGTCCGAAACAAAATGACCTTATCACGATAGCAACCCCGCCCAAGTACAAGAGTGGCCCAGAGCGTCCACCGTGTACCTGCGTTGGTCGATTCCCAGCGCGAGAAGCCCCACCATGGGATCTGGGGCTAGAACTCTTTTTATTTAGAAGTCAACAAGGTTACAGGATTACATAGGAAATACACATAAACAAAACACAGGAATTATATACATGGACGACACAAGATACAAAAGGTACAAAACAAGAGAAAAAAACTGGGTTAACATGAATTATTTTGTTGAAGAATACATAAAAGAGAAAGAGTACTTTCTCCATTTAGAGATCATATTTGAAAAGTTCAAAAGTTTTTGGCAAATTAAAAATAAAGTTCAGTAAATATTTGAAAAGTTCAAAAGTTTTTGATAAATTTCAAGTAGAGTTCAGTCAGATTAAAGTTATGTGGGGTTACTTTGAAGAATGGGCTCAATGATTTGTCAGTGGATGGAGGGTTTGGTTTATAGTTGGCTTGTTTAAATGGCTGGCTTAGGCCTGCAGGTCCTCATCTTCAATTTGGTTGAGAAGAGTTTGTAGCTTGCGCTGCATGATCTCTCTCAGACCATTTCTGGATTTTGGATTGAAGAGGAGCAGGTCAATGGTAGATCTTTTGTAATTTATAGGGAAGAACTTGCGCCTGATGGTATCCCACTGAGGACATTCAAAAATCAAATGATTTCTGTCCTACCGGGAGTTGCCGCAGTCACAGGTTGTTGCTTTGCCGAAAAATCTATTTTGGTACACTGCCAGGGTTCCGTGCCCAGTGATGATCTGATTTAAAAAGAAGTCACCTTGGACTCTTTTTTCATTTCTTTTAGGGAGGAGGGCAAAAACCTCTCTTCCTTTGTTTCAGTTTGTCCATCGGTCCTGCCATTCAGCTGTTATTTCTTTTTTGATAAGTTTTTTAATGTATTGAAGGTTAATATCAATGGTGATGTCTATAGTTGGGCTATTGGTTGCTTCTTTGGCCAGTTCATCTGCTCTTTCATGGGGAATTTAAGTAAAAGTGCCTTTTAAAAGCATAAGGAGATATCTCTTTTAAATATATATTATGCAGTTATTTGGTGGAAAAATCTTCAAATATTTGTCTCGAAAAGAAAAAATTTAATATTTGAAACATTTAAATGGTAATCTGTATGAATTTTAAGTGAAATTATAATATTTATTTATTTTTTTATTAGAAATGTTATATATTATTGCAAGAAATGTTTTTTTTTGTTCCAATGCAGCTGGCAAACACTTAGACAACTTGGTCATGGATGCCTTAAGGCAAACGCTGTACAGGCGTACTCACTTTGCATTACCCAGGGGGCGCGTGTGACTTGAAGATAAGCCACGGACGAGGAGTAACAATGCCCTCGCAACGCTCTACGATCCTGTTAGGACCAGGACCTATGGTTTAAAGTGGATTCCGAACCACTATAAACATCCATGGCAGCCCGGGACTCGAGCACCAGAGCGCTAGCCACTCGGCCATGCAGGCCCATTGCAAGAAATGTAGCATTTGCATTTGGAAATTTTTACTATTTGATCCCGACTTTTGCCTAAATCGTAACGTGCGCTGCTGTTTAATCCGCTGGCGGTATTGCTACAGACACTGTTTCCAAAACGGGGAACCTCGACAGTATTTGTATATAGCCTCGTTAATCAGATGCTAGGGTGGTGGGATTTGTCTTTGTTATTACAAGATTCTTCTTCTTCTTATTATTATTATTATTCTGATTTGATTCTTATTCAGGATTATCCCAATTTTTTATGGTGGTATTTCCCCCCTCTACCTGTTGGGAGGTTTCCTAGTTTTCTCCCATACAATACGCAAATGCGGAGTTACCTACCGGAATTTCCCTCTTTCTGTAGCTGTTTGGAGAAAAGTCAAACTTCTACCAACGGCTGCTCCATCACAACAGTAGCCGCTCCCTTTCCCTCTATCCATGAGTAGGCTAGCCATGGGATGTCCGTCCAGCTCTGTAGGACACTGAGGAATTATTGCAGAAATAGTAATTAGACAATTAATGGAGACTTAAAAAATAAATCAGAATTTGTTTTAGATTCAATAAATAAATATTTAATGAATTGAATGATACATTTTAAAATTTGAATGGAAACTTTGAATCAATTTATTCACTTTTGAACAGCAGAAATGCAACAGATTCAACGTTACCTAAGATAAACCACTGTAATTTCCAACTTCTTCACTTACAGTGAATTGGAATGAACTCCACTACGGATTCCATATTAGGTTTCCAGTTTCTATTCCTCGAATTAATGTTGTTATTGTTTCTTATCCCACTTGCCTAGCCAAGCCCACGAGCCCATATGGACTCATGATTGAAGGGGATGGAAGCAGCTTCTGTTGTGATGGAGCACCCGTAGGTAGAAGTCTGACTTTGGCTCCGTGACGCTCTTACAGTCATAGGAGACAGGGACCTACGGCTTAAAGTGGATTCCGAACCACTACAAACATCCATGGCACTGCCGGGATTCGAACCCGAAACCTGTGGCACCGAGCGCCAGACACTCGGCCATTCAGGTCCCAAATTTGTGAATGCCAACGGCACGCGGTGTTCCCAGATGGTCACCCACCCAAGTACTGACCGCGCCCAATGAAACTTGACTTCATTAACGGCATATTGGGCAAATGGCTAGTGCTCTGACCTTTGGTATCGCAGGCTACAACTTCGAATCCTAGCGGTTGTCTGTATGTTTGTTAGTGGTCTGGAATCCACTTTATACTGTAGGTGTCTTTCTGTTTAGCCCTCGTGTGCGCAAGATGACAGTAAAGAGAAAAAACTAAACTAAACCTCGAGTTCATTGTAAAAACATTCCAACCAACAGATATATTGCACTCATCTCTAGCATGGATGAATGAAACTGATGAATAAATATGCTAAAATAAAATTTCTGGAAATTTCGTGGACACTTTCAAATACCAAAATAGTGTTAAACTGATAAATAAATGTGTAAGGAAAAATTGGTAAAACTTTATTGGATATTTTCAAATAACAACATAATAACCATAAAATAATGAATAAATATGTAAATATAAGTTTTTTGAAAGTTTTCAAATACCAACATAATAATCTTAAACAGATGAATAACCATGTAAAGATACAATTGGTGTAACACGTGGGCTGACAAGTTCATAGGCTGACACATAGATGGTGCTACTAGTATTAAATCCATATGAGTTTTAGTTAGCCCTAACCTTTAAAAGACACATGCATAAATTTGACAGCTGTTGCACTATTAGTATATGAGTTATAGCATTTTTAGTGAAGCAACTTTTGTCAGTTTGAAAAAATGGATGAAAAGGAATTTCACGTGTTAATAAAGCATTGCTTTTTGGCGAAAAAAAATACTATTGAAGCCAAGGCTTGGCTTGATAAACATTATTCGGACTTTGCACCAGGAAAATCAACCGGAGAGAAGTGGTTTGCTAAATTTAAACGAGACGAAATGAGCACCGAGGGCGATGCACGCAGTGGACGCCCCAAAGAGGCTGTTACCGACGAAAACATCAAAAAAGTCCACACACTAATTTCTGATAACCGTAAAGTAGTATTTTTTTTGCCCAAAAAGCAATGCTTTATTAACACACGAAATTCCTTTTTATTAATTTTTTCAAATTAACAAAAGTGGCTTCACTAAAAATGCTATAACTCACATACTAATAGTGCAACAGCTGCTGTCAAATTTATACACGTGTCTTTTGAAGGTTAGGGCTAACTAAAAATCTGGATTTAATACTAGTAGCACCATCTATATGTCAGCCTATGAATCTTTCAGCCCACCTGTTATAGGTTTCAACCAACCAACTAGATATACAATCTGTTTGGATTAAAATACAGCATTGTATATTTAGGTCCCATTTCCTAACCAGTCAAAACTCAGGACACAAAAGTGCATTTGATATTCCATCACCATAAACACTGACCTACTTTGATAAAAACATCGAATACCCCATCTAACTTGCCAGCAAAAAGAGACAAAATATGGAGAAAGAAAGGATATCAACAACTTATAAATATTAAGCCTCAAGTCTTATAAATATTAAATCTTTCCTCGAAATATTAAATCCTCATTAAATATATCAAATCTTATATATACACTCAAGAGCCAAAACATTATGACCACCTGTCAATAACGAGTTGGCCCACCTTTGGCGCGCAAAACAGCTTCAACTCGCCTTGGCATGGATTAATACCACCACTTAATACCAGTTAAATACCACTTCCACCTGTTCACGTGCCTTCCACGTCATTCAGGCGAGTTCATTGCAAAATGTAGGGGTGGTCATAATGCTTTGGCTCTTGAGTGTATATATATATATATATATAAATTATATTAAATATTACATAATATCCTATTAATGAGGATATTAAATATATCTTTAAAGTATGTAAGATATTAAATATATTCTCAAAATATTAAATTTTTCTTGTGATTTGTTGCAGTCGTACATATTCATATTCGAAATATGCAATTTAAAAAAGTATACAGGATGAGCACATAGGAAGTTTGGTGAAAGTTTTCAAACACCATCGTAATAACCTTAAAATGATGAATACAGATGTAAAGATAAAACGGATGGAAGTTTGGTGAAAGTTTTCAAACACCATCGTAATAACCTTAAAATGATGAATACAGATGTAAAGATAAAGCTGGATGGAAGTTTGGTGAAAGTTTTCAAACACCATCGTAATAACCTTAAAATGATGAATAAAGATGTAAAGATAAAACGGATGGAAGTTTGGTGAAAGTTTTCAAACACCATCGTAATAACCTTAAAATGATGAATAAATATGTAAAGATAAAGCTGGTGGAAGTTTGGTGAAAGTTTTCAAACACCATCGTAATAACCTTAAAATGATGAATAAATATGTAAAGATAAAGCTGGTGGAAGTTTGGTGAAAGTTTTCAAACACCATCGTAATAACCTTAAAATGATGAATAAATATGTAAAGATAAAACTGGATGGAAGTTTGGTGAAAGTTTTCAAACACCATCGTAATAACCTTAAAATGATGAATACAGATGTAAAGATAAAACGGATGGAAGTTTGGTGAAAGTTTTCAAACACCATCGTAATAACCTTAAAATGATGAATACAGATGTAAAGATAAAACGGATGGAAGTTTGGTGAAAGTTTTCAAAAAAAATGTAATAACCTTAAAAATAATAAACTAATATGTAAAGATAAAAGTTGTGAAAGTTTGGTGAATGTTTTCAAATACCATCGTAATAATCTTAAAATGATGCATAAATATGTAAAGATAAAACGGATGGAAGTTTGGTGAAAGTTTTCAAACACCATCGTAATAATGATGTTAAAAATAATGAATACATATGTAAAAGATAAAACTGGATGGAAGTTTGGTGAAAGTTTTCAAACACCATCGTAATAATCTTAAAATGATGAATAAATATGTAAAGATGAAAACGGATGGAAGTTTGGTGAAAGTTTTCAAACACCATCGTAATAATGTTAAAATGATGAATAAAGATGTAAAAGATAAAACTGGATGGAAGTTTGGTGAATGTTTTCAAACACCATCGTAATAATATTAAAATGATGAATAAATATGTAAAGATGAAATTGGTTATAATTTGATGGAAGTTTTCAAATGCTAACATAATGATGTTAAAACTAATTAATAAATATGTAAAAATAAAACTGGTGGTAGTTTGGTGAAAGGTTTCAAACACTAACATAATAATCTTAAAATGATGAATAAATATGTAAAGATAAAACGGATGGAAGTTTGGTTAAAGTTTTGAAACAAGTTTTCAAATCAAACGGATAATTTGTTAAAACTAATTAAAATGAAACAGATGTAAAGAAAGAAAATAAAAAAACTGGTGGTAGTTTGGTGAAAGGTTTCAAACACTAACATTAAAAATGAATCTTAAAATGTTAAAACTAATTAATAAATATATAAAAATAAAACTGGTGGTAGTTTGGTGAAAGGTTTCAAACACTAACATAATAATCTTAAAATGATGAATAAATATGTAAATATAAAACTGATGGAAGTTTGGTGAAAGTTTTCAAATAC
This sequence comes from Caerostris darwini, assembly GCA_021605075.1. Classification (NCBI taxonomy): domain Eukaryota; kingdom Metazoa; phylum Arthropoda; class Arachnida; order Araneae; family Araneidae; genus Caerostris; species Caerostris darwini. Next base: position 245,605 of record BPLQ01012004.1, read on the forward strand.
CAACATATTACCAATAAACTAATGAATAAATATGTAAAGATAAAATTTGGGGAAAGTTTTCAAATAGCAACATAATAACAACAAACTGATAAAGAAATATGCAAATATAAATTTGGTAAAAGTGTTCAAATGACAACATAATAACCGTAAATAGATGAATAAATATGTAATGATAAAATTGATAAAATATTTGTGGCAGTTTTCAAATACCAGTAAAATAACCTTAAACTAACGAATATAAATGTAAAGATAAAATTGGTGGTAATTATTTTACGTTTTCAAATAACACCATAATGGTAAATTGAGGAATAAATATATAAAGATGAAATTGATGTTATCTGGTGAAACCTTTCAAATACCAATATAATAAAGTTAAACTAATGAATAAATATGTAAAGATAAATTTGAGGAAGTTTTCAAATACCAACATAATAACACAAAAATGATGAATAAATATGTAAAGATAAAGCTGGTAGAAGTTTGGTGAAAGTTTTCAAATACCCACAAAATAATCTTAAAGTGATGAATAAATTTATAAAGATAAAATTTGGTGTAATTGCCATAATGAATAATGTTAAACTAAGGAATAAATATGTAAAAATAAAAATGGTGAAATTATTTTACGTTTTCAAATAACACCATAAATTGCTGAATAAATAAATAAAGATGAAATTGATGTTATCTGGTGAAAGTTTCCAAATACCAAGTTAAACTAATGAATAAATATGTAAAGAAATTGGCTTATAGGTTTCATCTAACCAACCAGTTAATACAATCTTTATGGATTGCTAAAATACAGTATTGTATGTCCAGGTCTCATTTCCTAACCCACCAAAACTAAGGACAAAGGACACAAAAATCCATTTGATATTCCATCACTATAAACACTGACCTACTTTGATAAAAACATCTAATACCCCATCGACCTTGCTGGCAAAAAAAGAAAGAAAAAAATATAGACAGAAAGAAAGGACATCAACAACTTACGAGCATTAATCAAAATGGTGTGTGGCGAATGCTTTTTTCCACTACTTTCCCCACCCACTCAGCATGAAAGGGATGTAGCCAAATAGAACGAAAAAGAACATGCACATATAAAAGAACATTCTTTTTTTTTCTATGTCTATATTCAGAAAGAGTCAAGTGTTATTGTAGGAAGAAAAATGATTTTGCTTTCTCTGCCTGTATGCTTTTTTTCTCCGCCACACTCGTGTTGGTTCCTTGTAATGGTCCGTACGGAATAGTACGTCATATCCGGTATGTTCGGGAAAGGAAGTGAACGTCATGATACTCGGGCCGGCCGCTTCTTATACATTTCCGGGAGGGGGAAATGTATGAAAGATAGGGGTGGGGGAGGGAAGGCCATTCGTCTTGTGTCGAAAAGAGAGACGATAGAAGAATGGTGGAGTCTTTTCATACATGTAATGAAATAATAACAGTTATTTGATTCCACTATAATAAATAATGTGTACGTGATCTTTGAATAAAATGGGAAATTGGTTCTCTTTATGTTATTGAAAGCTACTAGCACGTATAGCCTCATTATATGTAGGATTATTTATTTATGTGTAAAATTCGTTAAGTGATGGTCATAAATATGATATTGAAAATAATATTAAAAATAAAAATGAATGGTTATAATATTCAGCAAATAGGGGAGTATTGAAATTCAGGAATATGATATGTTTTTAAAAGTGTAAAATTAAAAATATTATCGAAGAAGAATTTCATTTTTTTTAAACTTAAAATACTGTAAATTGGGAAGGCAATAACAAATTTTGTATTGTATTGTTTGTTGATCCACTCAGCTACCTAAACAAAATGTGCTTTTCTGTAACTAAAATGATCATGTTGGTACAATAACGTTCGTGGAAATTACCCCATGGCGATAATTAGTTTTTTTCTTAGAAACGACTTGACCAAATATGGGTTGGTACAACGTGGATGGTCAGCTGAGAAAATAACTTTAAGACTGTTTCTGATTTCCTTCCTGGAGATTGGTTCAGCTATAATTATTAAACTCCTTCGAACTTAGATTTTTCAACTTTCAATTTTGGAAAATAAGATTTTTTAGTATTAAAGAGCTCAAAGAAATAAATCACCCGATGTGAGAATAGCGGAATGACCAAGTCTTGATATAAGGCATTGCTGTCATCTCTTCAAATCATTTGGCATGAGAATTTGATTCTCCGAACCACAAAACTTTTTTAGTTTATATTTTTTATCATTTCATCATAGCTTTATTATTATTTATTTACATCTTTATTTATTACCAACTATCGTTTTTTTTAACTAATAATAATGATTTCTACTGTGGACGACATTATTCTAAAATTTTCTATGAAAAAGGATATTTTATTCTCTGGTGTCGCGATCTTTTTGGTTTCTCCAAGATGCTATAACTGTTTCATCAAGAGTGAAAAAATTGATGTATTGGCTTATTATTGCCTTTCATCATATGAAATAAAAAACACACAAAATTGAAAACTATAATCATTATCTAATCCAGAATAAAAACTTTAATTTCTTTGTAATTTTGGTTAATTTATTTTATAAAAATTCAATAAAATTTTTAAGTTTTAAACATTTGAACTGATTTTTAATGTGTCCTACTCAGCTGACATGCAGAGGATATAAGATACTAATCCGCTAATGATCATTACATTCATCCCCTTTCAGAAATAAAGAGATTCAGTATCGATTGTAGTAATCTTTGTAAAGCATCTCTTATCGATAGTCACCAATCTCATAGGTTACCCATTGGGAATTTTCCATGTTTTCTCCCATATTACATCCAAAATTGGTCTATTTATTCCTAAATGTTTTCCTGGGAGGCAATATATTATTCGCGGCATATATGCAGAATTTTATTTCAATAATTTGCTACAAGTGAGGAGCGCCAGGATACCCGCTAGACATGGTCATCTTACAACTCCATCGCAAAACTCCGATTAGATTTAATTTCCCTGAACATTTTCCTTGAAATTTTCCTGAAAATTTCCTAGAAATCTATTGCCATACGTGGGTTGTCTACAACTGGGAGAAAGAAAGAACTTGGAGAAAGAAATTTGAGAGATTTGAATTTGGGCAGAACTGTCACTTAGAGAAATCTGTGTAACTATATATCGTCTTATAATTTATTATAAAGCTAAATGTTATGCTTCGTAGAAGAAAGTATTGCACATAATGTATATTATAAGTGATATAAAACGAAAAGCCTATTCTTCACTTTAAATTCCTTCGTACATCACCGTCATTTTGCACCATCACACTTACATATATATGTGCAACTCGGGGCACCGAGGTTAAAAAACGAAAAATTCTCTGAAAAGAAATCGCTAAAAACTTTTGCTTTAAAGCAGAGGTAGCCAACCCAAATGATTTTGCGAGCCATTTTGGAAATGCATCCTAACTTCGCAGTGCGCCTATAAAATTATAGATCCCCATACTAGATTTAGACCCACTGCCAACGGCCGTACCATGCTGAATATACCGGTTCTATTTAGATCACCGAAGTTAAGCATCATTGGGCCCGGTCAGTACTTGGGTGGGTGACCACCTGGGAACACTGCGTGCCGTTGGCAAATTTGGGACCTGAATGGCCGAGTGTCTAGCGCTCTGGCGCTCGGTGCCACAGGTTTCGGGTTCGAATCCCGGCGGTGCCATGGATGTTTGTAGTGGTTCGGAATCCACTTTAAGCCGTAGGTCCCGGTCTTCTATGACTGTAAGAGCGTCACGGAGCAAAAGTCAGGCTTCTACCTACGGGTGCTCCATCACAACAGAAGCTGCTTCCTTCCCCTTCAATCATGAGTCCATATGGGCTCGTGGGCTTGGCCAGCCAAGTGGGATAAGAAACAACAACAACAACAGACCCATTGTCCATTTTTCTCCATTTTTTAGAGAAAAAACTTGAAGCATAAGGAGTTATTATTTTTGTATTTACTATTATTCTCACATGTAAACTTAGATAATATAACAATAATGATACTAAACGCCCATTGTGTAGAAATATATAACACTAATAATGAAATATAAAAAATATAAACGCAATAAAAAAATGAAATCCTCAAAAAATATTTATTTTACTAGTGCGATATTTTATTCTCCACTCTTTCACTTAGGTTTTGCACATCGTAATTGTGTTGCAGATCAGCGTCCGTTAAGTTTGTAGATGTTTTGTGTTGGGTTAAGTAGGTATAAGTTGAACCAAAAGCGCTAACAGCTTCATCTAACAGTCTGGTTTGCTCTGCTATCAACAATCAACTGTACGCATCAAGGCATGATCATTGCGCCACTGAGGTCACTTAAAGTGAAACATAGAACCTGTTTCATTAGATGTTACAAGATGCGCGTACCATGAGTTCACGGAATATAATTTAATTATTCTGTGAACTCACAACTGTAAAAATAAATAAAACATTCAATATCTGTCCTATATTTGCAAGAATGTTATTTTAAAATTAAAGTTAATTTTTTCTCATCATTTCGACAGTTAATTTTTGAATAGATGGATGCACACATAATGTATTTTTTAATGCATTGGTTTTCACTACTTTGGCCATTATGAAATAAGTATATTTTGTAAAAGTGTTATACATCTCACGGGCCGCAAAAATATTCAAAGCGGGCAGCGGGTTTCCCAACCCTGCTTTAAAACATTGCTGTAATTTTACAATATTTTACAAAAACAACACTAGTGTCAAAATAAAATAACGCTTCCTTCTCTTTCACAAGTCAGGAGTTTTTTTTCGTTGATTGGGGGAATTCATTTCTCCATAACTGTTTATAGCAAAGAGAGAAAGAGAGCGATGGATTCCAATATGGCAATAAAGCGCTTCCGCTGCGTCGGCCCCGAATGCAGGCAGTAATGTTGATGTGCCTTTTATTACCTTCGCGTGAGAGGGGGGCATAATGGGTATTGCAGGCCATCCCCGTAATAAACTCATATTTCTTATCATATCTTCACTGGGCACAGATAGAACGGTTGATATTAAAAGAAAGTATCGGGTGAAATGATTTTAGATGTTGTTGTTTGTTGTTGTTGTTTCTTATCCCACTTGGCTGGCCAAGCCCACGAGCCCATATGGACTCATGATTGAAGGGGAAGGAAGCAGCTTCTGTTGTGATGGAGCACCCGTAGGTAGAAGCCTGACTTTTGCTCCGTGACGCTCTTTCAGTCATAGAAGACCGGGACCTACGGCTTAAAGTGGATACCGAACCACTACAAACATCCATGGCACCGCCGGGATTCGAACCCGAAACCTGTGGCACCGAGCGCCAGAGCGGTAGACACTCGGCCATTCAGGTCCCAAATTTGCCAATGGCACGCAGTGTTCCCCAGGTGGTCACCCACCCAAGTACTGACCGCGCCCAATGATGCTTAACTTCGGTGATCTAACGAGAACCGGTATATTCAGCATGGTACGGCCGTTGGCATTTTAGATGTTAAATGGATAAAGCAATAACTGTTAAAGGATATGCACAAATTTATATATTTCTTTTATCTGAGGTTTTAAAAGAAAATATTTTTTAATATGAAATACTGGTGAGATATTCAATTCTAAAAATGTAATACCATTATAAGATAAATTCTGCAATGATAATTAATAAAAAACATTTATATACTTAATATATTTATAAAGTTTTGCTGCTTTCGTGGGCCCTTTTACTTGAGCAGATGTAGCAGATTTAGCATTATCCAGGATCAACTGCTACAAAGAATCTCCATTTTATCGATACAATTTTATGCTAACTTACTCCACTTTACTAGCCAGAGTCCCGGCGGTGCCATGGATGTTTGTAGTGGTTCGGAATCCACTTGAAACTGTAGGTCCTGGTCTGTTTAGCCCTCGTGTGCATAAGATGATCATAGAGCGACTGACCAAACCTAACCAAACCTACCACCCTCTAATCCAGGGGTCTCCAAACTACGGCCCGCGGGCCAAATCCGGCCCGCGACAGCGAATAGCATATTGTTGCTGTAATAAGTTGGATAAAAAAACAGAATGATACTAACTCGATTTTATTTACTTGCTAGATAAAGCTTAATGACAAACATAATGTGCAGAAAAGTTAACTAGAAATTATAGATAATGGCAAAAAAATTAAAACGGTTTTGGCCCGTGGTACTTACTGGAGTGAACAATGTGGCCCGCCGGATGAAAAATTTGGAGACCCCTGCTCTAATCCGACTAACTAGGCAAGATGCTGAACATAAAAAGCGTCGTCGATTCTCCTTGTGTTTGAAAAGTAGCTAGCGCTCTGGCCTTTATGTACAACAGGCTTCGGTTCGAATCCTGGCGGTATCATGGTTATTTGTTAGAGGTTTGGGACCCATTTTAAACTGTAGGTCCTGTTCTGTTCAGCTCTCGTTTGCACAAGACCATAGAGCGACAAACAAACCAAACCCAACATTTTTTTAACACAATGTCTACAGCAATGCAACCAGCCGATTGAACCTCTGCTCATCAGCGGTGTGCGTTATCACTGAGCTACGAGTCGGGCCCTAATAGTATAAATATTGCAATTGCTACATTTCTTGAAGTAATATATTACATTTCTAATAGAATATGAGAGAAAGATTCTAATTTCAAGTACAATACATAAAGATTACCATTTAAATGTTTACAATATTACATTTTTCTTTTCGTGAAAAATATTAAAAGTTTTCTTTTCAAGTAGCTGGATAACATATTTAAAAGAGATTTATCCTTATGCTTTTAAAAGACACTTTTACTTAAGTTCCTTATGGAGTAAAAAGTAAAAAAAAGTAATCTTTAAAAAAACATTTATTTGCCTTTTATAAAAAATCGATAGAATTCCAATCTACCAAATCATGCACTTAAAATAAAGCTTTAAAATGTCTTTTACTCTAGATCGTATAAAAAAATTTGCATTTTAATATAAAGAAGAATTGCAAGCTACAATTCTAACGTCATGGCTTGTCAAATCAAAATTTAAGAGAAGGGCCTTGCATTTCTTGCATCGGATTTTTTTAATGGATTAAAATTTCATCCTTTTTATGCGCAAAGCGAGTAAGGAATTTACAGTCAAAAAAATATTTCTCAGTCTGCCTGTTATGCTAAAACGGGATGGCATGCGTCAAAGGCAATTGTTTTCGCTTGCTGAAACAAGCGATGCCTTTTGCTGATTTTGTTAAATTTCCTTTAAAACAGGATATTTCTTTTTCTGTTTGTATAAATAAACCACGGTTATTACAGGCTTATTTTGCCGAAGGAAAAAAAAAAGAGTGGAATCGTGTTTTGGTAAATGCTTCTTTCTCAAATGCAACCGTTTATCCGAAGTGTACGCAATTGTTTGTTTTGAACCCAAATAAATGATAAATGCCTCGTTTTGTTTGACATTGAACGTTTTAAAAGCAATTATTGTGTAAAAATATTATGTTACGTAAAAGATTTTTAAAAAAATAGAAAAATTTTTTTAAGTATTAAATTAAGTAATATTAGAATTTTTTTTTTTATAAACTTAGGTTGCCACAGATCCATTAATGTCATACACTGTCACTGATGTCACTTATAATTGACCCATGAGTTGGACTCTAATATTAAAAATATTGGAATTTGCTAAATTTCTTGAAATAATATATTACATTTCTAATGCAAGAAGGAGAGCCAGATGGTGAAGTGACTATCACTCTGCCGTTCAGTTATTACCGGCTTTTTTTTATAGAAATGGACAAAAAAAGAGTGGAATCGTGTTTTGGTGAATTCTTCTTTCTCAAATGTAACCGTTTATCCTAAGTGCATACGATTGTTTGTTTTAAACGCAAATAAAAAATAAATGCATCGGTTTATTTGATAGTGCAAGTTTTAAAAGCAATTATTTAAAAAAAATATTACGTTGCATTAAAAATTTAAACAAAATACTTTGGAAATTTTATTTAAGAAATAAATTAAGGAATATTATAAAAAATATATTCTTTATAACTTATCAATGCATGATTTATTAACTTAGGTTTTATTTGGTTTGCCGCTCTATGGACATTTTGTGTACACGAGGGCTAAACAGACCAGTACCTATAGATTAACGTGGATCCCGAACCACACACAAACATCCATACCACCAATAGGATTCGGACCTGAAGCCTGTTATAAATTTAGCAATATTATTTTAATTTACATAAACCACATATGACAATTATAAATACAAAAATACTTCACTTTAAGTGTATAGAAAATGACATTGGAGATTGATGAAATGGGGGCCTGATGACCTATAGAGTGGCTCTCGGTGTCACAGTCCTTGGGTTCGAGTCACGGCAGTGCCGTAAATGCTTATAATGGTATTATTTAATTCATTAATTTTTTTATTTTGTTAATCAAAAACCATGTCTAATTATTTATGTCTATATTCATTTTCTTATGGTATTGTGTCTTATAGTACTGTATAGCCTACTTGTAGATAGAGGGAATTTGGGCATTTTCTGTTGTGATTGTGCAGGCGTAGGTACAAGTCTAACTTATCTCCGTGTTTCTGAAGAAGAATGGCAGGCAGCGGAGTCTGGGAGGACGTTTGGGAGAATTACCCCGCACTCGCTTACCGAATGGGAGAAAACCAGAAAACCTGCTACATTGATAGTGGAGGAAGACTCAACCATAAAAGATTTGGTATTAACCTGGTATAAGAATTGAATCTGTATAATAATTATTATATGAATCAGAAGAAGGAGAATCTTGGAATAAGAAATAGAAAATTCCCACCTAAACTACCACCATCCTCCAATTTGACTAATGAGGCAAGATGCTGAACATCACAAAAGTCGACGCGTCTCCTTGTTTTTGAAACAACGTGCATAATAAAGCCGCCAGCGAAATGGACCTCATTCCTAATGCTCATCAAGGGATAATGTTGTCACAGAGCCACAGGTGGGGCTCTAATATTGAAAATATTGCAATTGCTACATTGCTTTCAGTAATATATTACATTTCTAACAAAAAATAAACAAAAGTTTCTAATTTCACTGAAAATTCGTACCGATTACCATTTAAATGTTTGAAATATAAAATTTTATTTTAGTTTGTAATCTCTCAGAGGGAATATATTAAACGCAACCCTGCGTAATAGTTGGCCTACAGACTCTCACCCGGAAAATAAATTTATTTTGCGCATCCTTCCAAGAGTCTATAATAATATGTATTAAATATTTCCTGTCGTCAATTGTATGTGTTTGTGCGGGTGTAAAGAGCTGTTAGTTCTTAAACTTGTGTGCCATGACTCAATCTCTCTCAATCGCATCCAATTATATATCCAGTTATACAACCTGCAAATTACAATACCATTAAAATACATTATATATTTTATATATATATATATATATATATATATGCTGTTCTAAATTCAATGAAAATTTTCAAATTCACCGGACTACAAAGTTTCACTGCTTTTCTTTGTATTTGTAATGTAGCAGTACATGTTTCACCTAACATAATCGCATTCAATTCTATGTTCGGTATATTTTATCTTTGTATAGAAAATTACAAATTTAAATTTATAAGACTGTGTTACCGGAAATAACTGTGATCTTATCACTTATTTGATTTTACATAAGACAATCTTAGTCTTTATTTTTAAAGATAGTAAAAAAATTTCCATTGCAAATTTCTATTATGTTGTCTATCTTCTACACATAGACAGTCATGAAATATTTATTACTACACTAGAATATCCCCCAAAGAATAGACACCGTTAGACAATAAAATGCATTACAATGCATAGATCTGAACAATATTTGTTTGCATATAAAAAAATGTAATTTACAATCGTACACGACAATTTGAATCTCTATAGGACTTATGAATTCGTGTTTCCAATTTTTCTCTTTTTATCTGCTCTAGATAAGAGTTCAAAGAAATCATTGTTTGGGTAGAAACAAAAAGGAACTTTACATTTCATGTCTCTAAGAGAATGAGATCTATTGTTTCTATGAATATGTTTTATCATTATACTTTCAAATTATATTTAGTTTACAAGATTCATATTGATTAAGAATCTATTTTGACAAAAGTATGCATTATTGGAAACTAGTACAAAAGAATATGTAATATTTTTTTCACTTTAAATTAAAGCGGAATATATTTTTGTAAAAGTTTATTATTTTATACAAATGTTAATGTTTTTTTTTAGTAAGACAGAGAATAACTTAATATAATTAAAAATAAGAGTGTTTTGTGTTGTACAATAGTTATAATCGTGTAAAGCTGTAAATACAAATTTTCTGCCTTTATGTTAATCAATTCATCGTGTATTTTAAAGTCAAAAGTGAAATATGAAATAAATAATCTTTATTTTTATAAGAATTTTATTTCAAGCTTTGTAAAATACTTATTACGTTTCTAGAAGTTAAAGCCAACGGCCGTACCACGCTGAATATACCGGTTCTCGTTAGATCACCGAAGTCAAGCATCATTGGGCGCGGTCAGTACTTGGATGGGTGACCACCTGGGAACACTGCGCGCCGTTGGCAAATTTGGGACCTGAATGGCCGAGTGTCTAGCGCTCTTGCGCTCGGTGCTACAGGTTTCGGGTTCGAATCCCGGCGGTGCCATGGATGTTTGTAGTGGTTCGGAATCCACTTTAAGCCGTAGGTCCCGGTCTTCTATGACTGTAAGAGCGTCACGGAGCAAAAGTCAGGCTTCTACCTACGGGTGCTCCATCACAACAGAAGCTGCTTCCTTCCCCTTCAATCATGAGTCCATATGGGCTCGTGGGCTTGGCCAGCCAAGTGGGATTAGAAACAACAAAACAAACAACAACAGAAGTTAAATGTTTTATCTAAGATGAAATAAAGTTTTTTTTTTTTTTATTTTACAAAAGAAAATGGAATGTTTCAAAAATTAAATTATGACTAATGAAGAAATATACTTAATAATTATGAATATATTTTGTTTTGTTCTAATGCAGCTGGCTAACACTTAGACAGCTTGGTCATGGATGCCTTAAGGCAAGCGCTGCACAGACGTACTCACTTTGCATTAACCAGGGGGCGCGTGTAACTTGAAGATAAGCCACGGACGCGGAGTATCAATGCCCCCGCAACACTCTGCGATCCTATTAGGACCAGGACCTAAGGTTTAAAGTGGATTCCGAACCATTACAAACATCCATGGCACCCCGGGACTCGAGCGCCAGAGCGCTAGCCACTCGGTCATTCAGGCCCATAATTATGAATATACAATTTTAAAAAAATATATTAAATGTAAATATATATTTAATGTTAGCGTTTTTCGTAAAATATTACAAATTTTAATCATTGTTGTTATGTGACTAATCCTCAGCGCCGACACCCCATGAGTAGAAATAGATGGACGGATGGAACGTGTAAAGCTTTTGTTGTGATGAAGCACCCGTAGGTAGAAAGCTGATTTGACACCAAGTGGCAGAAGGAGGATGGAAGTACTTTTAGGGGAAACTAATCTATGAGGACTTTTAGGAGAAACTAATCCACATTTTCGTAATGTAAATGGGAAAATACGATTATTTTCCCCGATAAAAAATTTTTTTTGCCCCAATTCCATTTGGTCCTATTCTTTAAATAATATTGTGCCATGTATGACTCACCCTCGATGTCCTGCGACACAGGGCGAGCATCACAAGAGTAGTCTACTCATGTATGGAAGGAATAGTGACAGCCTGTGTTGTGATGGAGCCCTCGTATCTAGAAGTCTGACTTGGCTCTGTGTCGCCGAAGGACGGCGGTGCCTTCCGGAAGGACTTTTAGGGGTAAATACTCCGCATTAACGTATCGTATGGTAGAAACACCAGGAAAACTCCCACAAAGTAGTCCGACTTACTAGGCCATATGCTGAGTATCACAGACGCCATCGAGCCTCCACGAGTTTTGAAACAGTATCTAAAGCAAAGTCACTGTTAATATACCGACATAGAAATGGGGCCGTTGGTCTACGTATACTCGTAGGACGGCCAAATGAATTAACATTAATAAAAAGCAATTAAAATAAATACTAGGACAAACAACTAATTTACTTTTACCCTTTAATGAATACGAATAAATACTATTACAATAAAATTTAGGATTTTTAATATTTGGCAGAATAAATAAAATAAAAAAAAGTTTTATAGAGAATGTTTATAGAGAAATGTTTACAGAGAAGTATTCATAATATATCGCACGCATACCTCAATCGAAAATATTCCTTTGAGTGTGTGGGCAGTGGGGTACCAGTAGCCTCATATCCTTTTTACCAAAAAAAAATGCTCACCGACCATTCCAAAGATGGACATAACTCTCCATTACAAATTATCCCTGGAGCCATTCTGGCAGCAAAAATTGTGCACCAGGCTCACGCACTATCGTAGATTGTTCGCTCTGCTTTCAACGGGTCTTCCTTTCTGCCCGCAAAAACTCCTAAAAAGGGATGGATCCCACCAAACCGACCGGTTCTTTTGGACCTGACCGTGTGACCGGGATGGGTTATCTACCATTCCTGGATTCATACAAAAAATAAAGGAAATACCCCTTACCCTCACACAACAGGATAATTACCAGTTACAACAGTCACTAATGAATTAAACCTCAGTCCTACTGTTCACCAGCGACGTACGTGTTTTTCATGTTTTTAAAATATAAGACGAAACACATTTAATTTTCAAAGTCTGCTATCCATACATTCTATATTTAAAGTCAGAAAGCATCATTGTCCTTTAAATTCTTATATAACTGAAGCTCCACTGATGTGTTCTTAGTATTAAGTGGTCAACATATTTAGTAGGATCAATAGGTATTGTCAGGAATGACATTGTAAAAGGATAACATTAAAATTCAAAGTTTTCATTAAAATATTATTTCCAATATACAAAAAAGGAATATATAGAAAAAGTATATATATATACTTTTTCTATATCTATATCAGTGGATTATAGATATAGATTTTCTATATCTATATCAGTGGATTTCTATGATATAGGATTGCAGAGGACATCAATGATTTTATATATTTATATATATATATATATATATATAATCATTTCTGTCCTCTAAAATCCTATATCATAGAAATCCACTGATGTGTACTCTGTATTAAGTGGTCAATCTATTTACTAAGATCATGAGGTAATGTCAAAAATGACATTGCAAAAGGATACCATTGAAATGCAAAGTTTCATTAAAATTACTTGCAATATACAAAAAATATACACTCAAGAGCCAAAACATTATGACCACTTGCCAAAGTCGCTTAGATCCGTAGCCTTTCCCATCACACACAGAACTAAGTGAAAGAATGATTCTTCAGACTCTCCAGCAGCAATTAAATACCACTTCCACCTGATCACGTGCCTTCCACGTCATCCAGGCGAGTTCATTGCAAAATGTAGGGGTGGTCATAATGTTTATAAAATATGTATAGAAAGCATTACTGTCCTCTAAACTTTTATAGAACTAAGATCTTCTGATGTGTCATCAGTAATAAGTGGTCAACATATTTAGTAGTTCTATGAGGTTATTTGAGGAATGGCAGTGTAAAAGGATACCTTTAAAATGTGTTTAAAATTATTGAATTATTATTTTGATCAAAATTGTTACTTACAATATACAAAAAATATACATAAAAAAATTGTAAATTCAACTAAAATTGTCACAAACATTGGACAACCTTCCTTTTTTCCCTTTGTATTTGTAATGTAGCAAAGATAATCCAGGTCATTTCTATGTACTGTACATATTATATTTGTATAGAGAAGGACAAGTTTTAAATTTATAAAATGATATTGGAAATAACTGTGATCTTATCACTTATTCGATTTTATATAAACAAGTCTTAGTCCTTATTTTAGAAGTCAGTAAAAAATTTCCATTGCAAATTTCTATTATTTTGTCTATCTTCTACACATAGACAGTCATGAAATATTTATTGCATAAAATATACAATACTAGAATATCTCCCAAAAGAATAGACACAGTTAGACAATAAAATGCATTACAGGACATAGATTTGAACAATATTTGTTTGCATATAAAGAGATGTAATTTAAAATCGCACACGAAAACTCAATTCTCTATAGGACTTATGAATTCGTATTTCCAATTTTTCATTGTTTATCTGTTCTAGATAGAAGTTCAAAGAAATCATTGAACTTTACATTTCCTGTCTCTAAATGAACGAGATTTATTGTTTTTATGAATATGTTTCGTCATTATACTTTTAAATTATGTTTAATTTTCAGGATTCTTATTGATAAGAATCTATTTTGACAAAAGTATGCATTATTGGAAAATAGTACCAGAAAATGAAATATTTTTTTTCACTTTAAATTAAAATAGTATATATTTTTATAAAATATTATTATTTTATTCAAATATTTAAGGATATTTTAGTAGTGCCTAGAATAGTTTGCATAACTAAAAATAAAAGTGTTTTGTGTTGTACAATGGTTACAGTTGTGAAAAGCTTTAAATACAAAACTTCTGTCTTAAAATGTTAATCAATTCATTATGCATTTTAAATTCAATGATGAAATAAAAGCTAAATATTGTTTATTTGAAATTTTGTTAAATATTTATGACATTTCAGGAGTTAAATGCTTTACTTAAGATGAAATAATGGCTTTCTGTTTTACAAAAGAAACTGAAATGTTTCGAAAAATAAATTTATGTTTAATCAAAAAGTATATTTAACAATTATGTATAGATAATTTTAATAATTATATTAAATGAACATTGAAGAAACCCTGAAAATCTCCAATTTCAATTACTTGATTTAGTGTCCATTTGGTTGTACACAGGATGTCATGTTCCAAACATTGACTTTTAAGAGGACTATTAGAGGTTTTTAAACAATTCTCAACAATTCCATTATTGATAAAACAACCAACATTGATAAAACCCTGAAATTCTCCATTCTCAATTACTTGATTTGCTGTCCATTTTCATGTAAGATCTCAACGAACATTGCCTTATGGGAGGAAAAAATTCTGAAAATCTTCACCAAATGATTCCATGTACGAGACGTTTATATATTGTCACTACGACTATCGTTTTTCTTTCTATCGGTGGTTCAATTTTTCTGGTTAGCTGCAGCTTTCTAGTGGTTTGAGAAATATTGATCAATCCATACAAATATTTATTAAATCTTCATTTATTTACAAGCAATATTTACAAAGATATACAGGGGTGATGGTAACATCTCAAAGTCAAAAGCTCAACTGGAAGAAAAATGTTCTTTTTAGAATAAAATAACTCGTTTCCACAGCAACAGCTGGTTTCCACGGCAACAGCCCGTTTCCACAGCAATCAACAGCCCGTTTCCACGTCAACAGCGCAATTCTGAATCGGTTCCAAACGATTTCTATAAAATACCACGTGACGCTGCGTGGCTCGAACTAAAGCATAAAAATTCCAACATATATTGTTACATTTTCCATCGAATCTTTTCGTTTCTTAAAGCAGTGACTGAGCTATCCTGCACACAGCTGCTGTTATCACTTGGACAAATAAAGGGAAATAATAATAAAGGTTTCTAAACTTCACTTTTTGATACAAAGATGTATATTGGTAATATTAAGAAGAAATCTTATACCTGATTTGTCTAGATTGTAAGTGATTGATCAGGCAGAAATGTGCTTATCACATGTTGATGAAAAATGGCTCAGTATTTCTCATAGAATGTTTGAAAAACTAAAGGAATTCTCCTTTTTCTTCATTGGTGCAACAGTCCCATAGTAGACTAAGGCCGTTTGCCTACTGGAACATTTCGAAACAGTTGTTTTCTTTTTACAGGGGAAGGGTTGTGAGCTCTATGTCCTACAGTCATAATAGACAGCGACCTACTGTTTTAAGTATATTCCGAAGAACTACAAACATCCATGTCACCACTAAAACATCCAGGTCACCTCCGAAGCCTGTGACCCCGAGTACTAGAGTTCTAGTCACTAGGTAATCAGGCCCAACTTAAGGATTAGTTCCAATAAAAAAAAACAAGTTCCAATTCTACCTGCCGTTGATCTGTCAAGAGTTAACTTTCCATCAAAATAAAATACACAATTTTTTTATCAGTATCATCTATATAGTTGATCCAATCCATCAAGTCAATAATTGTTAATATTCACTGAATTTCACATTTGTCGTTATTTATTTACATCGTCATTCGCTATCTGCGACTGCGACTATCTGCGTCTGGGATTTTCCATTAAAAAATTAAATTTCAATGCAACCTGGTAAAGATCGGTCAAGAATTAACGCTCCAAAAAACTAAAATACACAATTTTTTTATCGGTACCAAATTATACAGTTGATCCACTCCATCAAGTCAGCAATTTTTAATGCTTACCGAATTTCACGTTTGTCACTTTATTTACAACACCATTCGCTATCCGTGTCTGTGACTGACATAGATTAAAAATTCAGAGACAAACTTTCTGTAAAACTAAAAGATAAAAGAAATGAACAGAAAAAAAACGAATAACGGAAGGTATGAAATAAAATATGGAGTAGAAAGGAATTGGAAGGGAAAAGTAGGGGTGGGAGGGGCAGGAAAAGCATTCCATTTAGAAGAATAAAATATTACCGAATGAAAAAAGAGGACTTAAAACATTTCTCTGTGACGAGAAATAAAAAATAAGATGAGAAAGAATTTCAATATCTTGCATAAAAATCCCTCCCCAGCACAAATCAAAAAGCAAAATAAGATAAAAGTGTCAACAGTCATAAAACCAAATTGTAAACACAATACATTTCGAATGGGTACCATTCGAAAGGGGTGGGGAGTTGCAGATGACATTCTCAATTTCTGTCATTCTTTGGTGAGTTTCGGCACCTTTTATCATAGAAAACGTTGTTTCATAAATGAGTAAACGTTGAAACCTTACACAAAAGGCGACTTATAGAATTGCCATGTGACCATTTTTGACAGTATGTCGTTCAAAATATATGGTTTATTAATTTTTTTGTAGTTTACAAATCTCGGGCAATGACCTGAGAGATTTCTCTACTGACATTACAAATATGTAGCATATGTAACTTTACATAAAATGCATAACAAAAGCTTGCTATATTACTTCTGTACTATATTATCATATATCATATACACTATCATTATAAATTTCAATGATTTGGAAATTTCACAATTTAAAGTTTTATTGTTTTCTATGAACATTATACATTGCGTATTATATCAATTGTTACATACGATATGCAATGTATAGAGTACTTAATATTTATGGGAGTCTTCTTAATATAGTGACTGTTGAGCGTATAGCTGACAGTCCTACCCCGTAAAAAGAAAACATCTTCTTTCTCGAAATCTTCCAGTAGACAGACCGTCCATCATGTAGCTGTTGCGCCAATGAAAAAGAATATCTCTCTCTGTATATATATATATATATATATGTGTGTGTATGTGTATAGATAGACAGAGAGAGAGAGACTTAGGAAGAAACTAAGCAATTTGATCACAATATATTGCAAAGACCAAAAGGTTTCTGTTCCTTGAATAATTTAATGCCTTTATTTTTTCGTTCCATTTTAAGTTTAAAGTATATTAATCAATGATATTGGCTGACTACCATAGAATTACACCACGGTACAAAAAAATTTAATTGGGACTTGAAACATATTATCTCATAAAACTGCCAGCACATTATAGGCTTGAAAAGAAGCACAAAAGGGAAAAAAGGGGAAAAAACCCCTTTCTTAAAATCAAGACGTCCTCTAAGTAAAGCAGCCCATTTGTATGATACTCACAAAGAGGGTGGATCGCAAAAACTCCCGTAAAGACTCACGGCAGATTAAGAGCTGTCAGTGGCAGAAGACGATTTCATACAAGCAATAGTTATTTTTGACAAAGATTTTTTTGGAATTTTAATAGATCTCAATGATTTTAAATTTTCACAATCTGAATTTTTATGATTTTCTATGTATACTACAAATTACATGTTATGTATAATATACACAACTGCTGCAGCATGATGGCCATTTGGTTAGAACTCTGACCTTTGGTAACACAGGTCGAATCCTGGTGGTATCATGGATATTTGTTAGTGGTCCGTAATCACCATTAATTACAGGTCCTGGTCTAATTATCTCAAATAATGCCAAAATGACGGTAGAGCTACAAATCAAACCACAATTGTTATACATAATATGAAATGTATAGTGTACATAGTATGTGCTAAAGTTTCACTTGCGTTTTATTATTCCAGTGAATAGATATATACCTATAACCTATACCATGGTACTTGGATGTTTGTAGTGGTTCGAAATCCACTTTGAACAGTAGTTCCCGGTCTAATATGACTGTTGGGCGTGTCCCAGTTAACTCTACCCCGTGTAAAGAAAACAACTCCTGTCTCAAAATCTACCAGACATATCTAGACAGACGGGCTTGGCACACCACAGGGTTGTTGCACTACTGCAGAAGAATATATATATATGTGTGTGTGCGTGTGTGTCTGTGTGTAGAGAGAGAGATTTACGAAGAAACTAAGCAATTTGATCACAATATATTGCAAAACCCAAAGGGTTTCTGTTCCTTGAATAATTTAATGTCTTTACTTTTTCATTCCATTTTAAGTTTAAAGTATATTAATCAATGATAGTGGCTCACTACCATAGAATTACATCAGAGTACAAAAAAATTTAATTGGGACTTGAAACATATCGTCTCATAAAACTTCCAGCGCATTACAGGCTTCAAAGAAGGAAAAAGAGTAAAAAAAAAAACCCCTCTCTTAAAATCAAGACGTCCTCTAAGTAAATGAGTCCATTTGTATGATACTCGCAAAGATGGCGGATCGCAAAAACTCCCGTAAAGACTCACGGCAGATTAAGAGCTGTCAGTGGCAGAAGACGATTTTATATATGCAAATAGCGAGGGTGTGCGGTTGTATCTTTATTGCCTCTTTAACTGTGACTTCAGTTCCCTTTCCTGCCTTTAACTTCTACAGCCTGCATTCGAATTTGAGGGTTTAACCTTTTTAAGGATTCTTCTAACAAAGAAAGTTAAGACCTGCTTTTTATTGCATTTATTTGAATTCCCTTTTTTTTATAGAAGAAGTTGTATTTATGAATCTGGCATAAAAAAAATATCGTTTGGCGTGCGTAGGTATGATGCTGAATACGTAACAAAAAGGGGGGATTGTTCTGGAAGTTTGGTAATTTAGTGAATTGTACTTTAATTGAATTAGAGACGTTGTGTCTGAAAACAAGCTGCTGTTTTAGAATTATTTAGCATAAACGTTAGCCTAGTTTAGGTTTGGGATAAAAAAATATTAAGCAGCTTTACAAAGAATTAGAATAAATAAAAATAAATAAATTGATGTCAATGTAATTTATGTTTGTTTATCGTCAGAAATGGAAATCTTTTTCTTAGCATCCAAAGAAATATTTGTTTAGAAATCAAAAAGAATTGATACTTTCGACATCAATTCAGAATCTAAATAGTTAAAATAAAACTTGTTTTCATTTTTATTTGGAAGAATTCTAAATTTAATCTCAGAGACGATGGAAACTAATAAGTACTTTCAGTAATATATCTTTAAGTCATATATAAATATATATATATATATGTATAAATAAATAAATATATATATATATATATATATATATATATATATATATATATATATATATATATATATATATATATATATATATATATATATATATATATATATATATATATATGCTGAGGTGGTTGCCAAAATAATGGAAACACCTTTGAAAAGAAAGACATTTTAAATGCACTTTGTAAGAATTAACATATAATCTTAGCTACCAGTTGTTTTTTCTTAATATAAAAAGTATATACTATATTAATATTAACGAATTAAAAGTTTAAATTGATTGATGAAGTTTAATACGTCTTGTATTTTTGTCAAATAGTAAAATGTCAGACATCACAGATTTTCAAAGAGGCTAAATTGTAGCAGACCGACTAGTTGAAGCAAATGAGATTGAAACATCTCAGATTTTGGGCTATTCTAGAGGAACTTTGTCTAATCATAATTACAAATCTCAATTTTAAAAGGGTATAGTAGTTCAAACTTGAATTTTAAATTAATTTTGAAAACTTAAAATCTGCAAACAATTTTTGGTGAATTTGAACCCACTTCCCGTCCTTTTTGAGCACAAAGCAATTCAATTTTATTTCTTTAAAGAACTTCCCTGTGAGAATTTATTGAAGCCATGTTGATAAAATATGATACAATCAACAGTGAAAATTGTGAAAGATGATAAAAAATGGAAAATAGATTTGCAAACAGTGAAAATTATGAAAGATGATAAAATATGGAAAATACATTTACAAACAACAGCGATAGATGGTAAAATATGGAAAACGGATAGGTAAATAACAACGTTGGCTGATAAAACATGGAAAATTGACAAATAACAATAATAGATGATAAAATACAAAAAAATGACAAAACCAATTAAAGGGGACAGTATGACAAAATAGAGCAACAGTGCTAAATGATAAAATACAGAAAATGAACAAATAATAATGATAGATGATAAAATAGGGAAAATAGAATGACAAAAAACAGTGATAAATAGAAAAATGTGGAAAACTGACAAATAACAGTGATAGTTGATAAAATATAGAAAACATACATAACGATATAGGGGAGAAATTTATAAAAAATAGACAAGCAATAGTTCTAGATGATAAAATATGTAAAATAGATTTATAAATAACAGTGATAGATGGTAAAATAGGGAAAACAGACAGACAAGCAGCAATTATTGATGATAAAATACTATATAGAAAACAGATAAAAACATTATAGAGGGGGAAATATGGAAAAAAACACAAGCAGCAGTTCTAAATGATAAAATATATAAAATAGATTGAAAAACAGCAGCGATAGATGGTAAAATAGGGAAAACAGATAGACAAACAGCTGTGATAGATAATAAAATATGGAAAACAGATAAGCAGCAGTAACACAAGGAAAAATATAGAAAATAAATAAATAAACACATGTAATAAATGCAAAACTAAAATAAAAAAATCATCAAAATGTTGATTTATAATTGAGAATGTTATATTTATAATTGAGAATGTTATATTTATAATTGAGAATGTTATATTTATAATTGAGAATGTTATATTTATAATTGAGAATGTTAACAAAGTTTAATTAAAGAATCAATAACATTGCTTTTAAATTCACGGTTAATGCTTCTAAGCAATTTTATATCTAAACACAAGTAAAATGAACATAAAGATAAGTATTTGCTTAATAGTTGTTTGACTTGTAATACTTTAAACTAAACTGATACAATTCAGATAAAGTAAATACGACACATCAAGTAAATACGATTTAAAAATATTTAAAATGTTGACGAAACTGTTATAAAAATATCCGCTTTGATTTATCAAGCAAAGAGATTTAGCTTTGCTTTGTATGAAAAATCAATGTTTTACATTTTTCAGTTCATGCAACAAATAACTTCATAAATCCTTTCGATTTTTCGAATCCTTTAAAGAAAATACACAACTCTCGAATCTCATTGGTCGATTCAAATTAGAAAAACATTTTTAAAAAAAAAGCTGTTGCCATCTACACTTTTGAAATATTTGAGTTTTCAAAAGGTTCCCTCCACTCAATGCCTTCTGTCTATTTATGCTCTATTTCCTTAAACAAATTCCGGCCGTCGTTCGCCTGGAAAATTACTATTCCGAGCTATCCGGGACCTTTTGTTTACCTTAGTTTTTCCTTATTTTTCCTGATTCCCGTTTTATTTTCTCCTGATTCATCTGGGGAATTTATTCAGCGAGTGGTTATAATGAGAAACAGGGACTTATCCGGAATTTTTCCCCGTGCAATAAGAACTTGATTGAATTATCGAGGCTTGGTTTAATAGGATGTTACCCTTTTTCTAATCCGCGACGTTAGCCGGATAGTTCGTTTGCAGGAAAATCCGGAAATTGAGTCCTATTTATTTGTATGGCATATTTGCGCAAGAGATGTTTTTATTAGAATTACACTTACTGTGTTGACACAATTTAGTTACTTTGATTCTGGTCGCTTGGCTTAGGTTTTTTTTTACCTCAGCAAAGACTAGCTCTGTGGAATATTTACATAAGTTTACTGCTGTGAATACAGGACCAGTCAAATTTCAAATGAAATTGAAAGAAGTGAAATGCTTTCAGATATTTCTTAATTTAAAGGCTTTCAATTGATTCTAGCGTAGTATTTATTTTGGTATAAATTAATTATGACTATTGAATCCAAAACTTTTTTGTTCATTAGCATTTAAACTCAAATAGTAATTTTTTTTGGAAAATCCTATTCAGTCGAACCATTGTCCTCAAAACTGCAAATAAATTATTTGTTATTAAAGAGGAATTTCTGTGTCATGGTTGATTTAACTTTTATCTAAAAGTTTATTGATGTTTTTCAAATTGTTTCCAGTCGTACTATTTTTTAAAAATATTTTTTCGCACAAATTGGAGTACTTTGAAAATAAAAATTATATTCGCATTTTGGTAACTTTTGTAAAAATTGGAAAAGATAAATACTTTAGATAAATAAGTGCAAGTAACTCTTTTGCTTGAAATCAAGTTCATGAATAATTTATTTTTCATCAATTATTTATTTAGATATCAGATAAAATTAGGGATAAAAATTTAATAGGGATAAATATTTGGGATAAAAGTTTTGTTGGGATAAATATTAAGGATAAAAGTTTGGTAGGGTAAATATTGGGGATAAAATATTGAAAGGGAGTTCATGAAAATGATTTTTCCCTAACTAATACAAATAATATTAATACAAACATAATGTTTTATAAGTTACGAGTATTGGATTCACTTAAATTTGATGAAAATTGGCAATTGTTTATCTTAATTATAATTGATTCTGTTTAATATCGCATTTGAAATTAAATCAATTAAAAGATAATCATTTCTGAAATTATATAAATTTTTGTAATTTTTTTGTTACTTTGTGTGCTTTCTAATTTTTTTTTCTTTTCCATTTAGCCAGACAATACAACAACGAGTGGCTGGGCACAGCTAGTTATTTAATAACAAGTAATATTAAAAAAAAAAAAAAAAAAAAAAAAAAAATCCTACCTTTTTTTTTCACTGTATTGCAGAAAAGTCCTTTACAAATAAAGTTGAAATTTTCCTCTTACATCTGGCGCCATCTATTATTAGATATATGCAACTTAAATTAAAAAAAACTAAAATTAATTAATTAAATTTAATGAATGAATTAATATTTGCAAAAACTGTAATAACATCCAGTGTCATCCCCTACAAGTTCAAAAAAATGTATTTGAATTTGAGTGGAGGAATAAAAAGTATTTTATGAACGATTCAATATTTGAACAAGATATATACAGGGAGGGTGTGAACTAATAGAAGGAATTGAAAAAATATGTCAACACATAAATAGACATGCATGGAAATATTTTGCTTTATAAGATATATAGATTTTATATTTATGCCTGTGGCATTGCAAATTAATAATATTAGTATTGGGAGTAGATTAACGATGTTAGACTAATAATATTAGTATTGGGAGCAGATTAATAATGTTAGTATTGGGTATTGGGAGTAGATTAAGAATATTAGTATTAAGGACATATTACTAATTTTATTATTTGAGTCGATTAAGAATAGTGGTATTGAGAATATATTAACAATTTTAGTATTGGGAGCAGATTAGCAATGCTATTATGGGCAGAAGATTAAGAATATTAGTATTGAGAGTAGATTAATAATATTAGTATTGGGAAGCAAATTAATAATATTTATATAGGAGCAGATTAATAATGTTAGTATTTGAAGCAGATTAATAATATTAATATTGGGACCACATTAATAATATTTGTATTGAGAGCAGATTAACAATATTAGTGTATGGAGCAAATTAAGAATATTAATATTTGAAGCAAATTAAGAATATCAATTGAGAACAGATTAATAATAATAGTATTGGGAGCAGATTACTTACATTATTATTAGAAGCAGAATAAAAAATATTAGTATTCATAACCTGTTAAGAATATTAGTATTTAGAGTAGATTAATAATATTAGTATTGAGATCAAATAGTATAGGTCATTAGTATACAGAGTATAATAATAATATTAGTAATTGGGAGCAAATTAATAATGTTAGTATTGGAAGCAGATTAAGAATATTGGTATATTTTATAACATATTAATATTTTAAGTATCGGGGCAGATTAATATTATGAGAATTGACAGCAGATTAATAATATTAGTATTGGGAGCAGGTTAATAATATTATTATTGAGAACAGATTAATAATATTAGCATTGAGAACAGATAATAGTTCCGCTTAGCCTCTTCTTTTCATGGAACTTTTCACTTAAGGAATACTGAAGAATTTTAGAATTCCTCACTGAATTCACCCCTTTTAAAACTCTCCTGCCCTTTCACTGTAGAACCTTCTATTTTCACAGTTGAACAATTTAACTCCTCCACCCCCCACCCCCGCAAAGACCGGGGTGGTGAAGGAATGGCATTTTAATTGCTCGACGCAGTCGATCCAGTTTCGTCTAAGTTAATTTTTGGCTTGGGTGATTTCGTAACAGAGGGTAATTGGTACGTAATTAGAAAATAAGTCTCAGTGAGACTTTTTTTATAAAAAAAATCGAAGAATTTTTTCTTTTTTTTAATTTACTATTCCCCCAAAGACTTCCTTCCTTGTTGAAGCAGGCTACTTTTGTTAAAAGGAGAAGTTATTTTCTGCCATGAAGAGTTTTGGGAGAATTTTTCAGAGTGTCTTTTATGTCAAAATTTTTCAACAATTGAAAAGAATCTTCTTGTTGTTGGAGACGTATTCAATGAAATCGAAATCTTTTGTAATGAAATTCGAGTTTTTCTTTTTAAATTGGCTGCATAAAAGATTCTTTATCCTATATCATTTTTAAAAAGTATTTTCAGCAAAGGAAGAGATATGAATACTTTCTTTACTAAAAAGCAGAACTTTTCGATAATGGCAAAATTTTTATTAGGCATTTTGAACTGAATTACATATTATTATCTAATAAAGTTCAGTCATGCGTTACTATCTATTGAACGCTTTTTGATATTTATAATAGTAGTGGAAATTGTGAAAGTTTTAAGGTATTTTATTAAATTCTTAAGAAATTTCTTTCTTATTCGACATGTTCCCAATTTTAAGATTTTATACATAAGTAAACATATTATTTTTAATTAAAATATGATCTTTTTTAAAATACTTGTTGTGATTAAAAATTTAAAATGACTCCCCAAAAAATTAACAGTGTTGCATTTTTCTCCAAAATAATCATTAAAAGAAATATGCTATGTTAGAACCAAGATCTGTCAGTAGATTAAATTAGATCTCACGATCGGGTTGTTGTGACAATGAAGAAGTTAGAACCAAGAACCTTTTCAATTTAAATGATACTGATGTAAATAAATTATATCACATTTTATTTTATAGAAAAATAGAAAAATTTTATATGAATATCCAATTTATAAATCATCATCCAATAATATAATCCATAATCCCCATAAAATAATCCAATAACACAATCCATCATCCAATAATGCAATCCAACGTCCACATAAAATCACCCCTTATTGCAATCCATGTATTGCAATTTTCATTTTAATTAAAATTGTAATCATAGTTAATTTCATATTTTTAAAAATTGCTGACTTTAGTAATGATGCTATCGACGAAATAATAATGTTATGCGTAATTAATAATCCATTAATGTTTCTTATCTTTAGAATATATATTGTTTTATCAAATATGACAAGTTCACAAATACTTTTATCTCTAATTAAAATTTAATAAATCATTGCAACTTTACAACCATTGATCAAATTTATTTTTTAAATTATTCAATTAATTTCACAGATTTTGTATTTTCTTTTTCATTCTGAATTTAATTACATTGATATTTTCTCTTTGTCACTTTTTCACCAGATTCACTCCAACCCCATAATTTCATAAAAGTAAAGACTTCCAAAGACCAAGACGATCCAAACTTCTTCCCGGTAAGCTCCTCAAATTAAGACTATATAACTTTTATAAATAATATATAGCTAAATTACGGATTTATATAATAATTTATATTTTTATTTTTCTGTTGTCACCTTCTCTCGATATTCATGATAGAGCAAAGATAGATATCTAAAAAATCTATATAGAATAATCTACCTGCAGAATCTATCTAGATTTAAAAATAACAAATGTTTGTCCTAATTTCCTTAAAAAAGAAACAATGAAATAAAAGAAAATTTTATTAGATTTTGTAGATAAAAATTTAATTAAAAAAATAAAACATTTTTTCTTTGCAAATAAAATTTAATAAAAGAAGTACAAATTTACTGTCATGAATTAAATTGATTACTTATATTATTTATTTAATTTCACATGTTTTGTTTCATCCTGAATTTAATTACATTTATATTTCCACCATGTCTCTGGATGGTTAGCCGTTTGAGTACCAGGTTCACTTCAATCCCATAACGCCATAAAAGAAAAGATTTCCAAAGACCAAGACGACCCAAACTTCCACCTGGTAAGCTCTTTAAATTAAAATGCATATAACATTTATAACTGATATAGATTTCCATTTATACATTATATTATATTTTTTACATTTCTTTTGTCTCATTTATCTCGACATTCATGATGTAGCGAAGATATACCTCTAAAAATATATCTAGAATAATCCATCAATAAAATTGATGAAGATTTAAAGAATAACAAATGTATGCACTATTTCCATTATAAAAAAAGAAAGATAAATTTTTATAAATATGACAGTTAATCTTAAAATTAAAAAATTAAAATCTTAAAATTAAATATAAAATTAAAATCTTATTATATTTTACGAATAAAAAATTAATTTAAAAAAAAATATATATATTTTTTTATTTGTATTTAAAATAAATAAAAAATCAGCTTAACTCACATGCATTTAATTTATTACTTATATTATTTATTTAATTTCACATATTTTGCATATTTTCACATATTTTTCCTCCTGAATTTAATTACATTGATATTTCCCCTTTGTCTCCCCATCGTAAAACGTTTGAGTGCCGGGTTCTCTCCAATCCCATAATTCTATAAAAGAAAAGACTCCCAAAGACCGAGACGATCCAAACTTCCTCCTGGTAAGCTCCTTAAATTCCTTGCGAAAATAAATTTACTTGGGACCCCGTCATGGTTGGGAGTCGCCCTCTCGGGCTATCTGTACCAAAATCTCCAGAAAAGATCTTACGACTTTTCCAGGAATTTCCGATTTATATGTCACCCTGGTCCCCCGTGATAGGGTGCCTTTAGTGTGCCACTGAAAAACAATCGAGAGATGCGTTGGTAAAGCACGCCACTTGTATGCCACGTCACGTTGGAACTATATTTCTTGCAGTTTACGTTGTGTCACCTTCATTGCAAAGTTGGAATAGTTGGGGGGGGCAGGGGGTTCACATAGGAGGAAGAGGGGGGTTGCTGGACCTGAGGGGGTGGGTAAAAAGGTGTAAAACTGATGGGTGTAATTCTCCAGGGAGGGTCCGTGCATCTGTAGTATTGCTTTCAATAAGTGGAAATTTAGTTTATTCAGAAGATCGATTTATTTTAGTACTTCAGTGCTTTTATTGTGATGAATAGTAGATGTGCACTGAATAAATTAGTTGGTAAAATTAGAATTATATTATTAATAAATATTGGAATAATATTATATGCGTTAGTAGAATATTTGATCTAATATAACTATTTAGTTTTATCTATTGCATAAAACTAAATAGTTATATGTATTTCTATAGTAATGCATTAATTATCATCATGAGTTATGTAACTCTTTGTACAAATTTATTAGAAAATATGGCCTGCCTTGTTAGACGGTATACTTTAAAAATGGTTAATTTAATTCAGAATTTTTTTTTTTTTGCTGAAACTGCACATATGCGCACAAAATTGTTTTTCAGGAATATATGTTATTATTTTTTTTAATATTTACAAGAATGAAAAATAAGGCTATTTTTCTTTTGCTTCTAGCTTCAAAAGCAGTATTTAAAATCTATTTTTTATGCCAATTTTCATTATATTAAATATTCATGGAATTAAGAAACACCATTTTAAGCATGGAGCACTGCTGCTGTGTTCTCTTAATTATGGATGATCGTGTCCAAATCGAAGACGATCACAAATATACTATCTCTTATACTATTTTTTTTGCATATTTGCAAGAAAGAAAATAAAGCTGTTTTCTTTTGCTTCTAATTTTAAAAACAATATTTAATAAATGTGTATATCGAAATTCCCATTAATTAATTTAAATAAATCCAGCAATTTTACTTTGTATTGGAATAATTTAAAAGGCACATACCGATCGGTTCTGCAATTATCGATGGCCCATTTCTATTTATGGGTAACCTATAGGAATCGAATTCTTCAAAACAAAGGCCTCCATGAATAATTCTCCATTCAATTCACATAAGATATTACCGAAACCTTAATTTCGCTAATTATCTTAAAGACACCAACATTGCATTAAGCCCTGACATCTCTCCCCATTCTTTGCCAGAAAACTCCAATCCTTCATCTCGTGTGATGTTCAATGAATGCACCATGGCTTCTCGACTCCAATTAACTGGGTATTGCAAAGACTTCATCAATTTTACCACAAAGCCAATCATACCGCCGATGCTTTTGGATGATCAAGTTACCTTTTCACTCTTTCCAGAGTCTCGCTGGGGGTTTTCTAAGTGAGAGTTCTGTGTTATTGAGAGAGGTAATTGTCTTGGGAGGAGAACTGGGAAGGGGGGAAGGATAAATAAAAGGATGTTTGGTAGAGAAAGGATGATGCTGCAGCATTATATTTATCGAAGAGGGATAACTTTGGTCGTGGAAATCCTTCTCAGACTTCAGAGAGTTCCAAGGAATTGTTGTAATGAAGTTTGATGCAGATCATGCAACTTTTGTTAATTGTTTCAATTAATGTGTATCGGTTCTGGTATTTGCTTTTGCAATTATTGTATCGCTTTTGGAACTTTTGCAAAATTGTAACAAATACTTCGATTTCTGTAGATAAGAGCTTCAAAATAATTTTATTATGTCTAAAAACACATTGAAAAAAAATAACTTATATTGTTTTACATTAACGATTTGTGAAAATATAACGTTTTTCAATATGAGCTATTTCCTTTTATTAGAGATTTTTTTTAAATTTTATCCCGTAATTTTCTCTAAAAAACCATTGATTCTCATTGATGTTCTGTGGAATGTGATTTACGTTAAAATTCCTCATGATCATGTGCTTTTAAAGCTAAATATTGCTGTTGAATGTTTTATAAAAATGTCACAAAGCGTTTGGCTTCAAAAGAATTTTACAGTTTTAGAAAACACATCAATGAAATTTGTGAAACATATTAAAGAAATTTGTAAAGCACATTGATAAAATTAGCGAAGCACATGAATTAGCAAAAGGCATTAATGATTTATAAAAATTATAGCATTCTTCAATACAGACTATTTTATTTTAATTACAAGCATTGTAGAGTATGTTTTGATATCCCTTCCTGATTCTTGTATTTGCTTCTAAAATTATAATATCGTTTTTGACAATTTTATAAAATCGTAACAAAGATTTTGGCTTCAAAAGAATTTTACAGTGTCAGAAAACATATGAAAGAAATTAATAAAATACATTAATGAAATTCGTAAAGCACATTAATGAAATTTGTGAAACACATAAATAAAATTAGCAAAATGCATGAATTAAATTTGTAAAAGGCATTAATGTTTTACAAAATTACAACATTCATCAGTATTTCACTTTAATTTCAAACATTGAATAGCTTATTCTGAATATATTCCCTGATTCTAATAGTTTCTTATAAATTTATAATATCAATGTTGAAACTGGTGTAAAAATGTAACAAATACTTCGGTTTATGTAAATAAAAGCTTCAAAATAATTTTATAATCTTTAGAAACACATTGAGAAATTAATAAAAATGGATTTGTATTAATGATTTATAAAAACGTTCTTCAGTATGGGTTATTTTCTTTTATTATAGATAAATATTTTAATTTTATTCCAGAATTTTATGGAAATAATCACTGATTATTATTGTGTTTCCTGGCACGTGATTTATGCTAAAGCTCCTCCTAGTTAGTTTTTAAATGTATAATATCGTTGTTGGAAACTTCATAAAAATGTAACAAAGATTTCGTCTTCAAAAGATTAATAAAGTTGTAATTGTTCAGTTAAAAAGGCATTAATGAAATTGATACAACATATTAATGATTTATAGGATTACAACATTCTTCAGTATAGGCTATTCCATTTTAATTCTATTTATTTCAGTTAAAGAGCATTTTCTGGAAATCTTTCTTGATTCTTGTATTTGTTTCTAAAATTATAATATCGCTGTTAAAACTTTTATAAAATCGGAACGAAGATTTTGCAGTCTGTAAATAAAAGGCTTAAAAGAAATTTTTACAAATTTTAGAAAACGCATCATGGAATTAATAAAATACATAAAGGATTTATAACAAGATAACGTTCTCAGCATGGTATATTTCATTTTGGCGAATGTTTTGAAAATACTTAAATGTTCCCATATTTGCTTTTAAAATTATGTACTAGTTTTCGAACTTTTATATAAAATTTTAATAAAAATGTGGGCTTACGAAAATGAAAGATTTAATAATAATATTACTATGTCTAGAAAACAAATTAGACAAGATTTAAAAGTATTACACATTAATGACATTTAAAAATATAACGTTCTATAATATGGATAATTCCATTTTATTCCTGAATTCCAGGAAACTTCTTTGATAGTATCTTAATCTTCAATGAGAATTTTTTAATTGTTACAATTTAACTAAGAATTAATGAAAATTTTGTGAAATATTTCAAAGGATGTTTATATTTCTGACATTTGTTTTTAAAATTGATGCATCTCTATTTGAATTATAAATTTTACCTAAAAATTTAAATAAATAATTTTAGCTTTTGTGAATTATTAAAGAACACATATTAATAGTTTTAAAGCATTTAGAATGCAATATGCAGTAACATTAAAAAAAATCTTATACATTAATGATTTTTAAAAATATAATTTTCTTTCGTCTTCAATTCGTTTTATTTCAGACTTTTTAGAGAAATTCCTGGAAATTCTGCTGGACTGTAGAGTTTTAAGAACTTTATAATTTAGCCAACATGGCTTGCAGGAAACGATAAAATTTTATAAATTATTTCTTGTAAAACTCATTAATTATCATCTTTGATTTAAAAAATGTTGGCTTAGATCGAAAGATTCTGAAATTGTAGCAAACTATTTGCTTCTGTAGTTAAAAGATTTCGTATATATTTCATAGTCAATAAAAAAAAGCATCAAAATAACAATTAGGAAATTAATAAAAGTTACACTATAAATTCATATATATTACTATATATTTTAAAATTATATATATATATATTTAAATTTGATTTCATTTTGGACATTCAAGAGAGTTCCTGGAAATTCATTAAATTTTCAGAATGTTTAGGAATCATCATAATACAGTTAAATAAAACCTATACAATCAGTGCTATTTTTATATTTTTTGTCAAATGTAGATATAGATATTTGGACATTTCTTGAAAATATACTATCTCTATCTATACTTTGATAAAATTGTAGCAAACATTTTTGCCGAATAAAAAGGACTCATTATAATTTTAAAAACTTAGAAAGCATAATAAAAAAATTAGTATATATTAGGGCTTTATACATAATTATTTTTATTTAGTCTGTATTTCTTTTCATACTAGAATTGCTGGAAAACTCTTTTGAAATTCTCTCAGATGTCTGGGATTTCTAAAAACCTGATGAAAGTATTATAAGAAATTTAGAATATAATTTCAGAAAATTTAAATTGGTTGTATTATTGGTTAAATATATTATTGTATTATAAATTAAACGTTTTAAAAAAATTTAAGTTCAAATTTTAGTTATAAATAAGTGGTTCTCAAATTTATATTATTTAAAAAAGTTAAAAAATTTATTAAAATTTTAATAAAATTTTCATATCGATAACTCTAAAAATATATTATTTTGTGTATCTTATAGTAATTCATTTAATTCTTTGAAACTTCCAAAGTTTATATGCTATGATGGCAAAAAGTCAGACCAATTATTTATTTTCTCAAAAACTCTTTATTTATTCTTCCAAATTTATTTCATCGCCTTCAAAGTAATCCCCCCCTGACACAGTGCACTTATGTTAACTGTTTTTCCAATCTTCAAATGCATGTTAAAAAGTCATCGGCAGGGATGGCCTTCAAGGCGCGCTGCGATTCACGTTGAATCTTTTCAATCGACTCAAGACGGTGTCCCCGGAGTGGTCTTTTGAGTTTAGGGTATAGCCAGAAATTCCATAAGCCCCAAGAATTTTAAATTGATAATTTTTCTTACTTTTTAGACACAGTAGTAGTTAGTGTAATTCTGGATCTCCTACATGTCTGCCAGCATGCTGAGAATGAATAAAAAACATTCAGTGAAAATTAAACAAAAATTATTATTTTAAAAGACATATAAATTATTTTCTATTGATTATAAATTTCATATGTTATCAGATATTGGCTATCAATTTTTTTGGAAAAATTTGTTATTCAACAGATTTCTAATGTGGTTTTAAACTTTAAAGATATGATGTGTATACATAAATGTATGCATGCTAATGTATGTAATTACATTAGCATGCATACATTTATGTATACACATCATATATTTAAATCTTTTCTCTATTCAATAACTTAAATTTAATCAAAGAAATTAGCATTTCAAAAAACATTCTCAAAGCGTCTTTTTCTTTTCAAAAATCCTACAAATCATAAATTTACATTCTATTTCCCATCGTCAATGTTTCACTTCTTTCAATGCGTGTTTACTTCAAAGCATGTAATTTATTTCTCGCGTCGACCACCAAAGTAAAATATTCAAAAAACAAACACCGGTTTCGCGCTCCGTCTCCTAATTCATTTATATTCTGGGCAGAAATATTTACATTGTCAAAAGGTGCCCCATGCTTTCATTCACTCAAAACACCCATTTGCACACAAATCCAAACCAGTGCCGAATTCCAATTATCGTTTCTCAATAGCTCAGTCCTTTTCTTTCTTTTTCTTTTTCATTCAACGATTCTGTTGAATGAGCAATGGAAGCAAAACTAATTTATAAGCAGCGATATTAACTGAACTCCAATTTGCACTGTAACCGTACTGTGAAGAGGAAACAAAATCTTTCCAAATCATGAAGGCTATAACTTAATTGAATGAACAGAGGCTTTGATTTGAAAAGATCTAACAGCGAAAAAGACACTTTTTTTTTTTGTATTTATTTTTCTTCTGCCTTGGAATAAATTTCGAGAAAGCGTGTAACGCCTTGAGATTTTTTTTTTTTATCTTACCATCCCTTTCCTGAAAGAAGATTTTTAAAAGGACGTGGTATAATTGGTAAATTTTTCAACTCACGTCTCCACCAAAACTGTTCCTTTTGTTGTGTGCCCAAATTGTCCTTGAAAACTGCAAGAGAATTTGGAAAGTTAAAAGACATTTTGCCCTGGCTGCAATTATTACAGCTATTATTGGAAAATTAACATTACCTTCCATTGTAATTCAGAAATGTTTTCTTTCATTTCATGGCCAGAGACAAAACGATTGTTCCTAAATGAGATGCTTTGCAAAACTGTTGACAGAATTCAATTTACCATTTCGTGAATTTGATAAGATGTTTTCTACGTTTTAACACTAATTATGTTTAACTTATGTTTAATTATGCACTCATTGGCAGAGAGCATTTGAGAACCAATGATGGTTAATTTTATTGGACAATCTTCTCTAATTCAACAAAGATATCTTTGTCAAATTTTTGTATTGATGATCAATGAAGTATTTCACTTATTTTCTTAAAACATCAACTGAATAAATATGTCTATTTATTCAGTTAACAATTAGTGAAATGCCATTTCAAATTCATTCCAATTTCTTTAAATACCTTTTGTCTGCAAATGAAGTAAAGTGTTCCTCAAATTTACTTGCGTTTGTGTTTAAATATATTTTTCCAATAAATTGGAGTTGATGTAATAATTGCTTTATTTAAACACAATTGTTAAATTGTATCACCATAGTTTGATTTGTTACTAATTATTTTATTTACACTAAATATAAAATGCCATTATTTAAATTGTTCACTTGAAGACATGGAATTTTCAAAGTAGTTTGTCACTATCACTAAATGTGGATCTTTTAATTATTTCATTTTAGAAAATATTTTGTATTTTAATTATCAGAAAATTAGGCACAATAAAAAGACATTAATTTTATGTTTAATCAATTACCACACGTCAATTTGATTTGATTAAGAATTTCAAATTAAGTAGTTAGTAAGTGGTTTACACAATAAAACTATTAAGTTCAATTGCATTAGATAAAATGGGCCACAATGCACCAAATAGAGAAGCCAAATTGAAAAGTTTAATGTCTGTAGGGGCAATATGTCCAAGTGCCCCTCCTGTGTTTGGATTGGTGGTAAATAAAGTATGATTAAAGTGTTGATACTTAACATGTTTAATAATAACATGCGAATATGTCTTTCAATTTCAAGGTTTTAAATAATGGAAACTTTTATATACATATATTCTTTTAATAATACATGAATTATATACTCTGCTAAGTATCATAGAAGGTTAATGAATGGAAAATAATAATTTAAATGTGTAGTGTTGTGGGTGGAGCATCTGGATTGTAACTGGGTGTGGTTTGGTTGAGACTTGTGATACAGGTTGGAAAACTCACAGCTTTATTTGAACTGCAATTATTTGAACGCGTACAATTAACTACAGACAATATTTAACACATTAAAAAATATATATAATTATAGATTCGTGGAAGGATTTCACGAATATGCCAAAAATAAAGATACTCAGGTACGCGCTGAAGGCGTGAGATATATTTCCTCTCCTGATGAGAGTCTATAAGGCAACAAATACACAGGGTTGTTCTAAATATCAACAATTCCTCTAGGGATGACAGATTACAAACTGAACGTTTCTCAACAGAAGCGCGTGATTGCGCTGTACTAAAAGTTTCTCAGAGCTGTACTTTCTCTTGGTAAGAGTCTCGGGGACTGCTGAATATTTCTCCTGAACGCCACAGGGGGCGCTCTTGCAGCGAGTAGAAAGAAGCACAATTACAAATGTCATTTTATTAGTCAACATTTTTTAATCGTCCACTTAAACTTCTTATTAAATAATGAGTCATTTTGTTGTAGATCAATAAATTTAATAGAATAAATCACTCAAAGCTATATTTTCGTATCTATTTATGTCAATTAAATTTGTACTAAATTGACATTACCTTTTTCGAAAATGTCAAAAATAATTATTTCTCAGAAATTTTTTATTCATTGTATGTCAAATTTTATTGACACCAAAATATAACAATTCTGTTTTATTAAAAGAATATTATTCTGCGATTTATTTTTCACTAAAGCTGATATAAAAATTGGGATATAATTCTATACAATTTCATCACAAATGAGGTATAATATAATATTGCTTACAATGTAATCTAAATGCAATGAAATTACAATTAGTAAACAATGACATTACAATTACAACAGAATTGAAATACAGTGAGCAATACAATGGCAATACATTTATGTCTCACATTCATATTATAAAATGTCACATTCTAAAGGGAGAGGCATAACTGGCCTAAGAGGGAGAAAAATGGGTTTTCAAAATTAGGAAACGCGGTACAAAAATTACTGCACGATCCTGAAATGAGAGGAAATAGGTGGGCTGAAAGGTTCATAGGCCAACATATAGATGGCTCAACTAGTATTAAATCCATATGATTTTTAATTAGCCCTAACCTTCAAAAGACGCGTGTATATATTTGACAGCTGTTGCACTATTAGTATGTGAGTTATAGCATTTTTAGGGAAGCAACTTTTTGTTAGTTTGAAAAAATGGATAAAAAGGAATTTCATGTGTTAATAAAGCATTGCTTTTTTGGCGAAAAAAAAATACTATTGAAGCCAAGGCTTGGCTTGATAAGCATTATTCGGACTTTGCACCAGGAAAATCAACCGTTGAGAAGTGGTTTGCTAAATTTAAACGAGCCGAAATAAACACCGAGGACGATGCACGCAGAGGACGCCCCAAAGAGGTTGTTACCGACGAAAATATAAAAAAAGTCCACAAAATAATTTCTGATAACCGTAAAGTGAAGTTGATTGAGATAGCTGAGACCCTAAAGATATCAAAGGAACGTGTTGGACATATCGTGAATGAATATTTGGATATGCGAAAGCTCTGTTCAAAGTGGGCTCACAATCGACCCAAAACAACAACGAATTGATGATTCTAAGCAGTGTTTGGAGCTGTTCAATCGTAATAAATCCGAATTTTTGCTTCGATATGTGACAATGGATGAAATACGGCTCCATCATTTCACATCGGAGTCCAATCGACAGTCAGCTGAGTGGACTGCACGTGATGAATACTAAAAATGCTATAACTTCACTAAAAATTCTGTAACTCACATACAAAAAGTGCAACAGCTGTCAAATTTATACACGTGTCTGTTGAAGGTCAGGGCTAACTAAAAATTATATGGATTTAATACTAGTAGCCCCATATTTGTGTCAGCCTACGAACCTTTCAGCCCACTTGTTATGTATGATGGAAAATAGTTGCTATGAAATGCAAGAGATGTTGAAATAAAACCTAAAGATGCCACTCACGGATGAGTTTGTTTTACAGAATGATAGCAAAATATGAATGCAGCCTAGCAGATATCTGATGATTCAGCCTGGACAATGCAGATTTTTTTTTAACATTTCCATCCTTAAAGTATCAAATATCTCAGAGAAAAAACAGGATTCGGTGTTATGCGCAGCATACAAAAGCTTCGCGTGTTACAGATAAAATTATGTATCGTTTGCTGAAACCATGACATAATCAAATTGATTAATGTAATAAGCAATCTTCTGAAGAAGCATAAAATAAACTCTAAACTATAAATTATAAACTAAAATAATAATTATTTAATAGAAATATCAATTATTTTCTATTAATTATAAATTTTACGTGTTATCCGAAGTTGATCCTCTATTTTGTTGGAAAATGCTTATACAACAAATTTCTAATGTTGTTTGAAACTTAAGAGATATGATGCGTATACAACAATACATGCGTTCATATAAAAGAGATTAAATTATTTCAGTTTTAAATTTTCATAATAGTCTTCTGTCATCCATTAAATGCTTTGAAATTTAATTATAAAAATTATTATTGCGAAACAAAAATTTCAAATGCATTTTCTTTTCAAAATCCTACAAATCATGAAGTTATTTCTTCTTTCCCTACGTCAACTTTTCATTTCTTTCAATGCGTGTTTACTTTAAAGCATGTAATTTATTTCTCGCCTCGACCACCAAATTAAAATATTCAAAAAACAAACACCAGTTCTGCGCAGCCTCCTAATTTATTAAATACGGGGCAGAAATATTCACAGTGTCAAAAAGTGTCCCATGCTTTCTTTCACTCAACACACACATTGGCACACAAATCCAAAGCAGTGCCGAATTTCAATTATCGATCCTCAGTAGCTCAGTGCTTTTCTTTTTTTCTTTTCCATTCAACAATTCTGTTGAATGAGCAATGGAAGCAAAACTAATTTATAAGCAGGACATTAACTGAACTCCAATTTGCACTGTAACCGTACCGTGAAGAGGAAACAAAATTTTTCCAAATCAGGAAGGCTATAACTTAATTGAATGTACAGAGGCTTTGATTTTGAAGAAGCCGTCGCCTTGCTCTAACTGCAAAGAAAACACTTTTTTTTGTATTTATTTTTATTCTGCATTGGAATAAATTTCGAAAAAGCATGTAACGCTTTGAGATTATTTTTTTTTAGTTATCAACCTTTTCCTAAAAGAGGAGTTTTAAAAGGCCGCGGTATAATTTGTAAATTTTTGTATTCAAGTCACCACCAAAACAGCCCCTTTTACTGTTTGCCCAAATTGCCCTAGGAAACTACAAGAGAATTTGGAGAGATAAAAAAATTTACCATGGCTGCAATTGTTTTCAGCCATTATTGTAAAATTTACTTTACCTTCAACTCGGCATTATCAAATTAATTCAGAAACGTTTTCTTTCATTTCATGGGCAGAGACAAAACGATTTTTTCTGAATGAAATGCTTTGCAAAACTGTTGAAAGGAATTCAATTTGCCATTTCATGAATTTGATAAGATGTTTCCTATGTTTTAACACTAATTATGTTTAACTAGTGGACTCAATTTCAGAGAGCATTTGAAAACCAATGATGGTTAATTTTATTGTACATTCTACTCAAATTCAACAAAGTTTTTTTTTTTGTTGAATTGTTCTATTGATGAACAATGAAGTATTTTGCTAATTGTCTAACAACATCAACTGAATAAATATGCGTATTTAGTCAGTTAACAATTAGTAAATGTCTTTCAAATTCTTTGCAATTACTATGAAATACCTTTTGTCTGCTAATGAGGTAAAGAGCTCTTCAAATTTAATTTCGTTTGCATTTGAAGATATTTTGTCAATAAATTGGAATTGATGCAATAATAGTCTTATTGTATACACAATTCTTAAATTGTATCAACTATAATTTGATTTGTTACTAACTATTTTATTTGAGCTAAGTATAAAATGTCATTATTTGAATTGTTTATTTGCTGACATGCACTTTTCTGATTAGTTTGTCGTAATCGTTAAAACTGCATCTTTTATTCATTTCATTTTAGAAAAACTTTTGTGTTTTAATTATCAGAAAATTAAGCAAAATAAAAAGACATTCATTTGATGTTTAATCATTTACCGCACGTGAAGGGTAGTTTAATTAATTGTCAAATTAATTGGTAGAAAGTGGTTCATACAATAAAGCTATTAAGTTAAATTGTATTAAATAAAATGGGCCACAGTGGACCAAATGGAAAATCCAAATTATGAGGTTTCATGTTTTTGTGGGCAATATGTCAAAGTGCTCTTCTCGGAATAGGTTAAAAACGTAATTTTCTTTAGTCTTCAACTCTTTTTATTTTAGAACTTTTAGTGAATTTCCTGGAAATTCTGCTGGACTTTAGAGTTTTGAAAGGTTTATAATTTAGACGATGTGGCTTGCTGGAAATGATAAATTTTTGTGAATAATTTCATGTAATACAAATCAATTGTCACGTTTGATTTTAAAATTAATGTTGCAGTTATTGAACTTTTCTGAAACTGAAGCCCAACTTTTTGCTTCTGTAATAAAAGATTTTGTAATTAATTTCATAGTCAATAAAAAAGCTTTAAACTACCAATTAGAAAATTAATAAAGTTTATAGTATAAATACTTATATATTTCTTTTTTTGGGGGAATTTAATTTCATTTTGGACATACAAGAGAATTTCCTGGAAATCCCTTAAATATTCAGAATTATCTGGAAAAGCTTCAACGCATCTAAAGAAACCTCCATTTAAATTGTGCTACTTTTGTATTTTATTTTGTCAAATGTATATATATTTTTACATTGAGTCTATCTCTATCTATATTTTATAAAATTGTAGCAAAGCATTTTTGATGAATAAAAGAATTCCTTATAGTTTTAAAAAACTTTGAAAAAATAATAAACTAGTTTACATTAATAATTTATGCATATTTAATTTTATTAAGTCTATTTTTAATTAAGTATTAGAATTTCTACAGAACTGTTTAGAAATTCTCTTAGATTTCAGAGATTTGTATAAACACGATGCAAGTATTATAAATAATTTTGTATATAATTCCAGAAAGGTCAGATTACTTGTGATATAGCTTAAAATATTATTGTATCAAAAATTAAACGTTTCAAAAAATTTAATTCAAATATTATTATAAGGTATCTTAAATTTGTATTACTATAGTGTTCAATTTTAAAAAAAATAAAAAAAATAAATTATTAAATATTTTGGAAACATTTCATATCGATCACTCTAAAAATATTATTTTGTGTGTCTTGTGTATCTTTTATTCAGCAAATCCTTGAAACTTCCAAAGATTATATATATATATATATATATATACATAAATTAAATGAAGTATTCGTTAAATATAGGATACAAAAGAAGACGTCAAAAATTGATTAATCGTTTGGTGAAACATTAAAAAAATATATGAATATTTATGCATATAGTATATACTAAACAAATTATTTACTAAAAAAGTTTTGCTAGCTGCTTGTGGAGCAGAGAATATGGGTAAATATTCAAAGGAGAATATATTTTGCTGGAAAATTGTTATTCAACAAAATTCTAATGTTTTTTGAAACATTAGAGATATGATGTATATATATTAATGTATGCATCGGCATAAAAAATATTTATTTATTAGAGTTCCAAATTTTCCTAACAGATTTTAGTCCTCTATACAATACCTTGAAATTTAATCATAGAAATTAGCATTTCAAAAAAACCTTTTTCTATTTTCTCTTCTTTTCAAAACCCTACAAGTCATAAACTTATTCCTTCTTTCCTTCGTCAATGTTTCATTTCTTTCAATGCGTGTTTACTTCAAAGCATGTAATTTATTTCTCGCCTCGACCACCAAATTAAAATCTTTAAAAAACAAACACCAGTTTTACCTCGTCTATTAATTCATTTATATTCGGGGCAGAAAGATTTACAGTGTCAAAAGGTGTCCCACGCTTTCATTCACTCAATACAGACACAAATCAAAAGCAGTGCCGAATTCCAATTATCGGTCCTCAGTAGCTCAGTGGTTTTCTTTTCTTTCCATTCAAAGACTCTGTTGAATGAGCAATGGAAGCAAAACTAATTTATAAGCAGCGACTTTCACTGAACTCCAATTTGCACTGTAACCGTACCGTGAAGAGGAAACAAAGTCTTTCCAAATCAGGAAGGCTATAACTTAAATGAATGTGCAGAGGCTTTGACTTTTTAGAAGCCGTCGCCTTGATCTAACTGCGAAGAAGACACATTTTTTTCGTATTTATTTTTATTCTGCCGTGGAATAAATTTCGAGAAAGAGCGTCACGCTTTAAGATACTTTTTTTTTTTAAAGTTAAAATAGTTTTCCTGAAAGACTATTTTTAAAAGGACGTGGTATAATTGGTAAATTTTTCAACTCACGTCTTCAATAAAACAGTTTCTTTTGTTGTGTGCCCAAATTGCCCTATGTAATCTGCAAGAGAATTTGGAGAGTTAAAAGGCATTTTGTCATCGCTGCAATTGTTTTCGACCATTATTGGAAAATTTACGTTACCTCACAACTTGGCATAATTAAATTAATTCAGAAACGCTTTCTTTGATTTCATGGCCAGAGACGAAACGATTGTTTCTGAATGAAATGCTTTGTAAAACTGTTGAAAGGAATGCAATTTACCATTTCATGAATTTGATAAGATGTTTCCTATGTTTTAACACTAATTATGTTTAACTAATGGACTCATTGACAGAGAGCATTTGAGTACCAATGATGGTTAATTTTATTGGACATTCTTCTCAAATTCAACAAAGATCTTTTTGTAAAATTGTTCTATTGACGAAAATGAAGTATTTGACTAATTGTCTTACAACATCGACTGAATAAATGTGTATTTATTCAGTTAACAATTAGTGAAATGTCCTTCAAATTCATTGCAATTACATTTAATCACCTTTTGTCTGCAAATGAAGTAAAGTGTTCTTCAAATTTAATTTCGTTTGCATTTAAATTATATCTTGTTAATAAATTGGAGTTGATGTAATAATAGTCTTATTGTATACACATTTCTTAAATTGTATCACCATAATTTTATTTTTGACAAACTATTTTATTTACACTAAATATAAAATGCCATTACTTAAATTGTTGACTTGCTGACATGCATTTTTCAAATTAGTTTGTCACTGTCATTAAAGGTGTATCTTTTAAACAATTCATTATAGAAAATATATTGTAATTTAATTATCAGAAAATAGGCAAAATAAGAAAGTCATTAATTTTATGTTTATTAATTACTGCAAGTGATGAGTAATTTGATTACGTCTTTTAGTTTAAGTAGTCATTAAGTGGTTTATACAATAAAACTATTAAGTTAAATTGTATTAAATAAATAGGCTCACAGTGGACCGAATAGAGAAGCTAAATTGATACCTTTCATGTTTAGGTCGGGAATATGTCAAAGCAATTCTCCTTTGTGCGACTTAATAATAAAATTTACCTCAAGAGTTTGACATTTCTTAAAGTTTTATAATACCATGAGAATACATCTTTAAATGTAAAGTTTTAAAAAATTATCAGAACTCTGATTGCCAAGTGACTAGCGCTCTGGTGCTCTGTACCACAGTAATCGAGTCCCGGAGGTGCTATGGATGCGTGAAATGGTTGGAAATCCACTTTAAACCGTAAGATCCGATCTTAAATTCATTAGGTGAAAATTAAACTAATATAATCATTTTTAAAATAAATATCAATTATTTTCTATTGATAATAAATTTTATATCTTATCAGAAATTAATCCTCCATTTTTTTGGAAAATTTGTTGCTCAACAAATTTCTAATGTGGTTTTATAGTTTAGAGATAGGATGTGTATTTCTCGAAGTATGAGTTTATATAAAAAATATTTAATTATATGAGTTTCAAAATTTATATTAGACTTTAATCCTCGATTGGATAACTTGAAATTTAATCATAGAAATTAGCATTTCAAAAAACAGTTTTCCTAATGTATTTTTCTTTTCAAAAATCCTACAAATCATAAAGTTTTTTCTTCTTCCCCTTCGTTAATATTTCATTTCTTTAAATGCGTGTTTACTTCAAAGCGTGTAATTTATTTCCCGCCTCGACCACCAAATTAAAATCTTCAAAACACAAGCAAAAGTTCTGCGCCGTCTCCTAATTCATTTATATTCGGGGCAGAAATATTTACATTGTCAAAAAGTGTCCCA
This sequence comes from Caerostris darwini, assembly GCA_021605075.1. Lineage (NCBI taxonomy): Eukaryota > Metazoa > Arthropoda > Arachnida > Araneae > Araneidae > Caerostris > Caerostris darwini. The sequence continues at coordinate 288,551 of BPLQ01012004.1, forward strand.
CGCTTTCATTCACTCAACACACACGCAAATCCAAAGCAGTGCCGAATTCCAATTATCGGTCCTCAGTAGCTCAGTGGTTTTCTTTCTTTTTTCCTTTTCATTCAACGATTCTGTTGAATGAGCGATGGAAACAAAACTAATTTATAAGCAGCGACATTAACTGAACTCCAATTTGTACTGTAACCGTACCGTGAAGAGGAAACAAAATCTTTCGAAATCAGGAAGGCTATAACTTAATTGAATGTGCAGAGGCTTTGATTTTAAAGAAGCCGTCGCCTTGATCTAACTGCGAAGACACTTTTTTTGTATTTTTTTTCCTTCTGCCTTGGAATAAATTTCGAGAAAGCGTGTAACGCTTTAAGATTCTTTTTTTAAATTACCCTCCCTTTCCTGAAAGAGTATTTTTAAAAGGTCGTAGTATAATTGGTCAGTTTTTCAACTCACGTCTCCACCTAAACAGTTCCTTTTGTTATGTGCTGAAATTGCCCAAGGAAAGTGCAAGAGAATTTGGAGAGTTAAGAGACATTTTGTTTGCAATTGTTGCAAGACATTTGCAATTGTTTTCTGCCATTATTGGAAAATTAAATTGCCTTCAACTTGGCATTATTAAATTAATTCGGAAACATTTTCTTTCATTTCCTGGCCAGCTACAAACGATTGTTTCTGAATGAAATGCTTTACAAAACTGTTGAAAGGAATTCATTTTACCATTTCATGAATTTGATAAGATGTTTCCTACGTTTTAACACTAATCATGTTTAACTAATGGACTGATTTTCAGAGAGCATTTGAAAAATAATGATGGCTAACTTTATTAGACATTCTTCTCAAATTCAACAAATATCTTTTTGTCAGATGTTTCTATTGATGAACAAAGAAATACTTTATTATTTGTATTACAACATCGACTGAATAAATATGTGTATTTATTCTTTAACAGTGAAATGTCCTTCAAATCCATTGCAATTACGTTTAAATAGCTTTTGTCTGCAATTGAAGTAAAGTGTTTTTCAAATTTATTTGCGTTTGCATTTAAAAATATTTTGTCAATTTATTGCAGTTGATGTAATGATAGTTTTATAGTATATACAATTCTTAAATTGTATTATCATAATTTGATTTGTTACAAACTAATTTATTTGCGCTAAATATAAAATGTCCTTATTTTAATTGTTTACTTGCTGGCATTCACTTTTCGAATAAGTTTGTCACAGTCATTAAAGGTGTATCTTTTAATTATTTTATTTTAGAAAATCTTTTGTATTTTAATTATCGGAAAATTATCTAAAATAAAAACACATTCATTTTATGTTTAATTGTTTACTCCATGTGAAGGGTAATTTGATTAAGACTTTCAAATTAAGTATTCAGAAACTGGTTCATACAATAAAACTATTAAGTTAAATTGTATTAAATGAAATGTGTCACTGTGAACCAACTAGAGGAGCCAAATTGAAAGTTTTCATGTCTTTGTGGGAAATATTTCAAAGTGCCTCTTACTCCGTGTGTGTTAATGATGAAGTATGACTAGAGTGTTAGATAGTCCTTAAAATGTTATAGTAATATCATGTGAATATGTCTTTCAATTTAGAAGTTAAACACCTCTTGTGGAGGCAGTCTGTCCCATCTGGTTTGGAAGTAGAAGAAGGTTGCAAACCTCCAGGCACCAAGCATAGAGGTGTTGCTTCAAAATTGCAGTGTCTAATTGTACGTACAGTGCAATCTTTCTTCGTTCCTTGTCTTGAACTTAGGGTAATTCTAGATCTCTTAACTGTCTGTCAACGTCGTAGGGAATAAAGTCATGACCAAAATTTTAATAATAGAAAACATTGCGTGAAAATTAAAACAAAATAATAATTTTTTAAAAAGAAATATCAATTATTTGCTATGTGTTATCAGAAATTCATCACCTACTTTGTTGGAAAATTTGTAATGCAACATATTTCTAATGCTGTTTGAAACTTTAGAGATAAACTTTAGATAAGATGCAAATATATTAATCTCTGAGTTCATATGAAAAAATAATTTTTATTTGAGTTTTAAATTTTCATGTTAGAATTTTGTCCTCCATTCAATACCTTGAAATTTAATCATAGAAATTAGCATTTCAAAAAACAATTTTTCTAATGTCTTTTCCTTCTCAAAAATACTACAAATCATAAAATTATTTCTTCTTTCCCTTCATCAATGTTTCATTTCTCTCAATGTGTGTTTACTTCAAAGCATGTAATTTATTTCACGCCTCGACCACCAAATTAAATTCCTCAAAAAACAAACAGCAGATTAGCGCCGTCTCCTAATTCATCTATATTGGGGGCAGAAATATTTACAGTGTCAAAAGGTGTACCACGCTTTCATTCTCTCAACACACCCATTGGCACACAAATCCAAAGCAGTGCCGAGTTCCAATTATCAGTCCTCAGTAGGTCAGTGCTTTTCTTTTTCATTCAACGATTCTGTTGAATGAGCAAGGGAAGCAAAACTAATTTATAAGCAACGACATTAACTGAACTCCAATTTGCACTGTAACCGTACCGTGAAGAGGTAACAAAATCTTTCCAAATCAGGAAGGCTATAACTTAATTGAATGTACAGAGGCTTTGATTTTAAAGAAGCTGTCGCCTTGATCTAACTGCGAAGAAGACACTTTTTTTGTATTTATTTTTATTATGCCTTGTAATCAATTTCGAGAAAGCGTGTAACGCTTTGAGATCCTTTTCTTTTTCAGTTACCACCCCTTTCCTGAAAGAGGATTTTTAAAAGGACGTGGTATAATTGGAAATTTTTCAACTCACGTCTCCACCAAAACAGCTCCTTTTGTTGTGTGTCCGAATCGCCCTAGGAAAGTGCCAGAAAATTGGAGAGTTAAAACACATTTTGCAATGGATGCAATTGTTTTCAGCCATTATTGGAAAGTTAACATTACCTTCAACTGGGCATTATTAAATTAATTCAGAAACGTTTTCTTTCATTTCGTGGGCAGAAACAAAAAGATTGTTTCTGAATGAAATGCTTTGCAAAATTGTTGAAAGGAATTCAATTTACCATTTCATGAATTTGATAAAATGTTTCCTACGTTTTAACACTAATTATGTTTAACTAATGGACTCATTTTCAGAGAGCATTTGAAATTTAATGTTGGCTAATTTTATTGGACATTCTTTTTGAATTTAACAACGATCTTTTTCTGAAATTTTTCTATTGATGAACAATGAAGTATTTCAATAATTGTCTTTCAACATCAACTGAATAAATATGTGTATTTATTCAGTAAACAATTAGTGAAATGTCCTTCAAATTCATTGCAATTACTTTTAAATACCTTTTGTCTGCAAATGAAGTAAAGTGTTCTTCAAATTTAACTGCGTTTGCATTTAGATATATTTTGTCAATAAATTGGAGTTGATGTAATAATAGTTCTTATTGTATACACATTTCTTAAATTGTATCACCATAATTTCATTTGTTACTAACTGTTTTATTAACAGTAATTCCAAAATGCCATTATTTAAATTGTTTACTTGTTGGTATTAATTTTAGAATTAGTTTGTCACAATAATTAAAGGTGTATATTTTAATCAATTCATTTTAGAAAATCTATTGTATTTTAATTATCAGAAAATAAGCCAAATTAAGAAAAACATTAATTTTATGTTTAACCATTTACTGCATGTGAGGAGTAATTATATTACGTCTTTCAACTTAAGTTGCCACAAATGTTTTTATACAATAAAACTATTAAGTTAAATTGTATTAAATAAAATGGCTCACAGTGAACCAAATTGAGAAGCTAAATTGAAACCTTTCAGGTTGAGGTCGGGAATATGTCAAAGTGATTCTCTTTTGTATGACTTAATAATAAAACATGCTCAAAGAGATAGGCATATTTAAAAAAATTGAAGTTTTATAATTTTTAATTTTCATTTTTTTTCTTAAAGTTTCATAATATTTTTTTTTCTGAATTTTCATTTTTAACATTTTTTTCATTTAGTTTTAAATTTAATTTAATTTCTTAAAATTTTATAATACCACGAGAATATATCTTTTATTTTAAAGTTTTTAAAAACCTATCAAAAGTCTGATTGCCGAGTGACTAGTGCTGTAGTGCTATGTACGACAGGGTTCGAGTCCCGGCTGTGCCATGCATGTGAAATCCACTTTAAAACAATATTTAAACCATACGATCCGATCCAGTAGGACTCTATCAAAAATTATTTAATGAAAATAAAACTAAAATAATCGTTTTTAAAAGAAATATCAATTATTTTCTGTTCATTATAAATTTTATGTGTTATGAGAAATCGATCATCTTTTTTTTTTTTGGAAAATTTGTTGCACAAAAAATTTCTATTGATCTTTTAATCTTTAGAGATATGATGTGTATATATTAATTTCTGCGTTTATATAAATAGATTTAATTATTTCAATTAAAATTTGCACGTCAGACTTCAATCCTCTATTCAATACCTTGAAATTTAATCATAGAAATTAGCATTTCAAAAGACGTTTTTCCTAATGTAGTTTTCTTTTTAAAATCCTACAAATCATAAAGTTATTTCTTCTTTTTCTTCTTAAATGTTTCATTTGTTTCAATGCGCGTTTACTTCAAAGCATGTAATTTATTTCTCGCCTCGACCACCAAATTAAAATCTTCCAAAAAAAAAAAAAAAAAAAAAAAAAAAAAAAAAAAAAAAACATTCTTTGGCGTTGTGTCCTAATTCGTTTATATTCGGCGCAGAAATATTTACAGTGTCAAAAAGTGTCCCACGCTCTCATTCACTGAACACACCCATTGGCACACAAATCCAAAGCAGTGCCGAATTCCAATTATCGGTCCTCAGTAGCTCAGTGCTTTTCTTTTTCATTCAACGATTCTGTTGAATGAGCAGTGGAAGCAAAACTAATTTATAAGCAGCGACATTAACTGAACTCCAATTTGCACTGTAACCGTACCGTGAAGGGGAAACAAAATCTTTCCAAATCAGGAAGGCTATAACTTAATTGAATGTGCAGAGGCTTTGACTTTAAAGAAGCCGTCGCCTTGATCTAACTGCGAAGAAGATGCTTTTTTTTTTGTATTTATTTTTATTCTGCCTCGGAATAAATTTCGAGACAGCACGTAAATCTTCGAGATTATTTTTTTTTCCTTCATACCATCCTTTACCTGAAAGAGTATTTTTAACAAGACGTGATATAATTGGTAAATTTTTTAACTCACGTCGCCACCAAAACAGCTCCTTCTGTTGTGTGCCCAAATTGCCCTAGGAAAACTGCAGGATAATTTGGAGAGTTAAAACACATTTTGACCTGTCTGCAATTGTTTTCAGCCATTATTGGAAAATTTACATTACCTTCAACTGGGCATTATTAAATTAATTCAGAAACTTTTCCTTTCATTTCATTGCCAGAGACAAAACGATTTTTTTTGAACGAAATGCTTTGCAAAACTGTTGAAAGGAATTCACTTTACCATTTCATTAATGTGGTAAGATGTTTCCTTCGTTTTAACCGCAATTATGTTTAACTAATGGACTAATGGGCACAGAGCATTTGAAAACCAATGATGGCTAATTTTATTGGGCATTCTTCTCAAATTTAACAATCTTTTTCTGAAATTGTTCTATCGATGAACAATAAGTATTTCACTAATTGTCTTTCAACGTCAACTGAATAAATATGTATTTATTCAGTTAACAATTAGTGAAATGTCCTTCAAATTAATTGCAATTACTTTTAAATTCCTTTTGTCTGCAAATGAAGTAAAGTGTTCTTAAAATTTAGTTGCGTTTGCGTTTAAATATATTTTGTTAATAAATTGGGGTTAATGTGATAATAGTTTTATTGCATACACAATTCTTAACTTGTATCCCCATAATTTGATTTGTTGCAAACTGTTTTATTTGCACTAACTCAAAAATGCCATTATTTAAATTGTTTACTTGTTGGCATTCCCTTTTCCTCATCATCATTAAAGGTGCATCATTTAATCATTTCATTTTTGAAACTTCTTTGTATTTTAATTATCAGAAAAGTAGACAAAATTAGAAAATTATTACTTTTGTGCTCAATCATTTACTGCACGTTAATGGTAATTTAGTACGACTTTCAAATTAATTAGTCAGAAAGTGGTTTATACAATAAAACTATTAGGTTAAGTGAACAAAATAGAGACGCTAAATTGAAACATTTCATGTTTAGGTGGGGAATATGTGAAAGTGCTTCTGCTTTATACTACTGTATCCAAAAAGTAAGACCAAATTTCAATTTCAATTTAAATTGAAAAAAAAAGTTGCATAACTGCATTGTGTCTGGAGGGGATTATTTTGAAGGCGATAAAATAAATTTGGCAGAATAAATATGGTTTTTTTGAAAAAAAATAATTAGTCTTACTTTTTGGGCACAGTAATAGATTAATGTGAACCTCCGGAAACCATACTTGAAAATATTGGTTCAAAATTGAAAATCTAATGGTAAGTGCAATGTAATTATTTTAGTTCCTTTTCTTGTACTTAGGGTAATTATGGATCTACAACAACATAGGAAATTAATTTATGTTCCAATATTTCAATAATAGAAAACATTGAATGAAAATTAAACTAAAACAAAATTAATTTAAAAAGAAATATCAATTTTTTTCTATGTGTTATCTGAAATTGATCACCTATTTTGTTTTAAAATATGTTATTCAATATACTTCTAATGTTGTTCGAAACTTTAGAGATATGATCTTTATAAATTTATGTACACTCAAGAGCCAAAACATTATGACCACCTGTCAATAACGAGTTGGCCCACCTTTGGCGCGCAACACAGTTTCAACCCGCCTTGGCATGGATGCCACAAGTCCTTGGTAGATGGCCGGAGACAGATTGTACCAGATGTTTAAGCAACGGTCATGCAAATCCGAGATATTGCGAATTGGTGGTTTTTGAACTCTGAGCTGCCGTCCCAGGACATCCCAAATGTGTTCTATCGGATTGATATCCAGTGAGTTAGGCGGCCAGGACATTAACTGGAATTCAGTATCATGTTCCTGGAACCACTCCAACATAATTTTAGCCTCGTGACAAGGGGCGTTCTCCTGTTGGAACATTCCATTTCCAGCTGGAAAAACAGAGGCCATGTAAGGGTGCAACTGGTCCGCAATGATGTTCAGATACCCTGTAGCATTCATGGTCTGCTCTACCACAACCACGGGTCACAGAGACGCACAAGAGAACGTTCCCTAAAGCATAATACCGCCACAACCTACTGTACATTGAGGGAGCAACTGTTCGCCTGGAAGACGGCGTATCCTGACATGGCCATCGGCGTGATGAATGACAAACCGGGATTCTTCTGACCAGGCAACTCTCTCCCACTGATCCATGGACCAGTCACGATGTTCTCGGGCCCAGCGCAGGCGCAGTTGGCGATGACGCTTGGTCAGCAAAGGCACACGAGTGGGACGTTTGCTGCGTAGCCCCATATCCAACAGTGTCCGTTGAAAAATGTGCTCCGATACTATTCTACTTGGCCCTGCATTGTATTGGGCTGTCAGCTGAGCCACTGTCTTGGCTCCGGTTTCGCTTCACCATGGGAGACAGTCTCCGACGACCTTTTTTTTTGATAGCGTGTGGACGTCCAACACCATGTCGTCTACTGCTGGTTTCACCGTCATTCATCCACTTTGCATAAGTACTAACAACTGTAAATCGCGAACAACCCACGAGTCGCGCAGTTTCGGAAATGATTGTTCCGAGCCTTCGAGCCATTACAATCTGCCCTCTATCAAAGTCGCTTAATCCGCAGCCTTTCGCATCACACACAGAAGTAAGTTAAATAATGATTCTTCAGACTCTCCAGCAGCAGTTAAATTTCTTTTCCACCTGATCACGTGCCTTCCACGTCATCCAGGCGAGTTCATTGCAAAATGTAGGGGTGGTCATAATGTTTTGGCTCTTGAGTGTATACTTTTGTGTAAAAAAAAATATACCCATATCAAAAATTAGAAATTTCAATCCAAATTTTTTTATACATAAGTAATTCTTAAATTTGTGTTATTATTAGTGTTCAATTTCAAAATGATAAATATTTATTACAAATTCTGTAACTATTTCATTTCGAGAACTTAAAAAAATGTTTTATCTCGTGTTTTATCTCTCCCTCCTTTTATTCAGAAATTCTCTGAAACTTTTAAATATATATATATATATATATATATATATATATATATACATTAAACTAAGCATTCGTTACATATAGGATACAAATGAAGTTGTCAAAAATTGATTTATCATTTGAAGAAAAGTTTAAAAAATATATAAATATTTATACATATAGTATATACTAAACAAATAATTTACTAAAAATGTTTTGCGTAGCTGCTTGCGGAGAAAAGAATAAAGAAAATATCCAAAGGGAAATACTTAGAAAAGGCTAACGATAATAAATATAATTTTCTGAAATTCTGGGCGAATTTTTACTCCCGTAAAAAAAAAGACGTTGCAAAATATCCTAAAAAGTGTATTGATTTATAAAATGCTTAAATTTTGTAATTCATTAAAAAAAAAATTTCAAAAGTATATAAGGAAATAAAATAGTATAATACTGATATTCTTATACAAAGTACTAAGCCTAACTATATTATTATGGCGAAAAATTGTTCACCATCTTCAAACATATTGTTTTTCGCCCGCAATCGTTCTGGTACTTAAATTTCATCCAACATAATAGATTAGTATCTCTTTGGCAATGATGATAATTAATATGAATGTACTACTGCGCCCAAAATGGAAGATCAATTTTTTTTTTTCAAAAATTCTAGACTTATTCTTTCAAATTTATTTCATCGCCTTCAAAGTAATCCCCTCCGAACACAATGCACTTATGCCAACTTTTTCAAAATCCTCAATGAATGCTAAAAAGTCATCGGCAGTTATAGCCTTAAAGAGCGCGGCGATTCACGTTGAATTTCGACTCAAACCAGTGTCCCTGGAATGATCTTTTAAGTTTGGGGAATAGCCAGAAGTCACACGGTGTGAATACAGACGTTGTGGAATGATATGGATTTCAATTTTGGCGAAAACATCACGAAGAATCAATGCAGTGTGTGCTGGCGCATTCTGAGTTTTCGGTACCAGATTTGACGCGTTTGAGGCTCAAAATGGAATTTAAGTTTGAGGTCTCAAAATGGAATTAAGTAGATCTTTGAAATTCCGACATCCTCAGTAAGGTCTCTAATTGTAAATCGACGATTTGCAAGCAACAAATCTTTAATGTTTTGGACGCAAGCTTCGTGGGTTGAGGTGGATGGACGACCAGAGTGCTTTTCATGTCCAAAGTGTACTCTGGCTGCTTTGAACTGTTTATAACACTTCTATACATTTCTTTCAGATATAGGAATGCTCACCGAATGCCTTCTGCAACATTCACACAGATGTCAAGGACAGTGCCAGCAACCTAAAAGAGAAAATTTTTTTTTAATTTTATAAGCCGCTGAAAATTTAAATTGAAAATTGGTCTTACTTTTTGGACACAGTAGTATATATGAAGTCCGTAGGCTGCTGCAAAGTGTAGTCAAACGCAAAGTAGAATTAGCAGATAAAGAAAAAGTCATGAATTTTTGTACTTCATTTTATAAATATAATATTTAAAGAATTTAAGGATTTAGGTTCACTTCTGAGAGCGACGAGTGGAAAAAATGCACTATAACTGGAAGTTGCATTGTTGTTGAACAAGTAGCAACAAAAGCAAATGATTAATGATAACAAATCATTACAATTTTTTGGCTAGTACATAGGACAGTTTGGGTATTGAAGAAATTGGAAAAAAATTTAAGGTAGTTATTATTTTATTAAAAATGAAAGAGGAATTTATTATAAAAAAAGTGGGAGTACAAGGTTGGTAGGGGTAGTACAACAAGTTGTTGTTGTTGTTGTTACTTATCCCACTTGGTAGATATCTAATCTAGACCAAGCCCACGAACCCATATAGACTCATGGTTGAAGGGGAAGGAAGCAGCTTCTGTTGTGATGGAGCCCCCGTTGGTAGAAGTCTGACTTTTGCTCCGTGACGCTCTACAGTCATGTGAGACCGGGACCTTTGGCTTAAAGTGGATACCAAACCACTACAAACATCCATGGCACCGACCATTCAGGTCAGTACAACAAGTGATTTTGCTAATTGTAAGTGATAGAATCAGACCACATTCTATCACATTCCAATACTCTTTTAATGATTTGTAAGCAATACCACTGTTTCTGACTGCCAAGCACTCATTCATATTCACCACCTTTAAATCTATTCAACGTAAATGTATTTTCTAACATTGTACTATCGATTATTTAAACTTCCTCCAATGTTAATAAAATAGTAATGTAACATATGTATATAGCTCGTTTTGGAACAATGACCTTATAGTGTGTTTAAATTAAAACAAGTAATATGAAAAAAAAAAAAAATTAAGTCAATTCCAACTTTTTTTCACTCTATTGCAGAAAGTCCTTTATAAATAATTTTGATTCTTTTCCTTTAAGTTTATCCGGCGCCATCTATTGGTAGATATATGCACCTTAAATCTAAAAAAAACTCAAATGAATGAATTAAATTTAATTACTGAATTAATATTTGAAAAAAATGTATTAACATCCAGTGTCATCCAGTACAAGTTAAAAAAATGTATTTGAACTTGAGTGGATGAATTAAAAGTACTTTATGAACGATTAAAAATTTGAACAAGATATATAGAGGGAGAGTGTGAGCTAATAGAAGGAATTGAAAAAATAACGGAAATTTTCTGAAATTAAATGTGGTAATAAGTAAACAGTTATTTGCATACATTTCTATTGCCTGTGAAATTTTATTCTTTTTTAATTAAAAATTAATAATGTAATTGAAGTAAATTCTGCATTTTAATTATACTGCCATCAAATTTTATTGTTTTATAATTGTAGTTTCATTGCAATTAGATTATTTTGAAATTACATTATATTGTACCTCAAATGTAATGAAATTGTAAATATTTATTATCTCAATTGTTGTATCTGCTTTTCTGAATAATTTTTGAATAATGCATCATAGAATAATGCTCTTTTAATAAAACCGAATTGACATTTTTTATCGTCTCTAAAATTTCCCTTTCAGTTAATAAAATATTTTTAAGAATTTATTATTTTATCAAATTTTTTAAAAGTGTAATGGCAATTTAGTAAAAAATTAATTCACATAAGTATATATGAAAATAAAGCTTTGAGTGTTTTGTTCTGTTAAATTTATTGATCCACTTAAAATGATTCATTTATTATAAAAAGCTTGAACAATTAAAAAAAATGAATACTGCAAGAAATACTGCTGAATTAATGAATGCTGCTTATTTTTTGTCATCCATTATCTATCTTTAAATCTTTGCAGAGTATTATTCACATATTATTAGAAGAATATTTATTACAGAATTCCGTTATTTCTTCTTTTTCTTAATTGGTGCAACAGCCTCATGGTGGCCCAAGGCCGCATGCCTACTGAAAGATTTCGAGACAGAAGAGATTTTCTTTCTAGGGGGTAGGGTTGCCAGACCTGCGCCCAATAATCATACTAAACCGGGACCTACGGTTTAAAGTGGATTTCGAACCATTACAAACATCCATGGTATCACCGGGACACGAACCCTATGGTACTGAGAACCATAACGCTATTAACTCGGCTATCAGACCCTGTTCCTTTATTTAAAACCTATACATTGAAAGACATATTCAAATTATATTATTATAAAATTATTACATATATATAAGACTTTAGCCACACTTTATCATTAACCCATACAAAGTAAGATCCCTTTTATATATTCCCTACATAGATATAAATCTTTCAATTTGGCTTCTCTATTTAGTCCACTATGGTCCATTTTATTTAATGCAATTAACTTAAATTTTTATTGTATGAACACATTTGCGACTACTTAATTTAAAAGTAGTAATTAAATTACCGTTCAGGTGCAGTAAATGATTAAGCATAAAATTAATGTTTTTCTTATTGTGCCTAATTTTCTGATAAATAAAGTACAAAAGAATTTCTAAAATAAAATATTTAAAAAATACACCTTTAATGATTGGGACAAACTAATTCGAAAAGTGAATGCCAGCAAGTAAACAATTAAAATAATGGCGTTTTATATTAAGTGCAAATAAAATAGTTTGTAACAAATCAAATTATGGTGGTACAATTTAAGAATTGTGTATACATTAAAACTATCATTACATCAACTCCAATTTATTGACAAAATATATTTAAATGCAAGCGCAATTAAATTTGAAAAACACTTTACTTCATTTGAGGACAAAAGGTGTTTAAAAGTAATTGAAATAATTTTGAAGGACATTTAACTAATTGTTAACTGAACAAATACACATATTTATTCAGTTGATGCTATAAGACAGTTAGCGAAATACTTCATTGTGCATTAATAGAACAATTTGAGAAAAAGATATTTGTTCAATTTGAGAAGAATGTCCAATAAAATTAGCTGTCAAGAGTTTTCAAATGATCTCTGTCGCTGAGTCCATTAGTTAAACATAATTAGTGTTAAAACGTACGAAACATCTTATCAAATTCATGAAATGGTAAATTGAAGTCCTTTCAACAGTTTTCATTCAGGAACAATCGTTTCGTCTCTGCCCATGAAATGAAAGAAAACGTTTCCGAATTAATTTAATAATGCCAAGTTGAAGGTAATGTAAATTTTCCAATAATGGCTGAAAACAATTGCAGCCAGGGAAAATGTCTTTTAACTCTCGAAATTCTCTTGCAGTTTCCTAGGGCAATTCGGGCATACAACAAAAGGAACTGTTTTGGTAGAGACCTGAGTTGAAAAATTTACCAATTATACCACGTCCTTTTAAAAATCCTCTGTCAGTAAAAGGATCGTTCAAAAGGGAAAAAAAGAAACCTCAAAACGCTACATGCATTTAAGAAATTTAAAAGACAAAAGTTATTTATAAGCAATTGCAATGAATTTGAAGGACATTTTACTAATTGTTAACTGAATAAATACACATATTTATTCAGTTGATGTTGTAAGACAATTAGTAAAATAATTCATTTTTTATCGATAGAACAATTTGACAAAAAAGATTTTTGTTGAATTTGAGAAGAATGTCCAATACAATTAGCCATCACTCGTTTTCAAATGCTCTCTGCCAATGAGTCCATTAGTTAAACATAAGTAGTGTTAAAACATAGGGAACGTCTTATCGCATTCATGAAATGGTACTTCCTTTCAACAGTTTTGGAAAGCATTTCATTCAGAAACAATCGTTTTGTCTCTGGCCACGAAATGAAAGAAAACGCTTCTGAATTAATTTAATAGTGCCAAGTAGAAGGTAGTGTAAATTTACCAATAATGGCTGAAAACAATTGCAGCCAGGGCAAAATGTTTTTTAACTCTCCAAATTCTCTTGCAGTTTTCCTAGGGCAATTTGGGCACACAACAAAAGGAACTGTTTTGGTGGAGACGTGAGTTGAAAATTTACCAATTATACCACGTCCTTTTAAAAATCCTCTTTCAGGAAAAGGATGGTATAAAGGGAAAAAAAAGAATCTCTAAAGTTTACACGCTTTCTCGAAATTTATTCCAAAGCAGAATAAAAATAAATACAAAAAGAGTGTCTTCTTCGCAGTTAGATCAAGGCGACGGCTTCTTTAAAATCAAAGCCTCTGTACATTCAATTAAGTTATAGCCTTCCTGATTTGGGAAGATTTTGTTTCGTCTTCACGGTACGGTTACAGTGAAAATTGGAGTTCAGTTAATGTCGCTGCTTATAAATTAGTTTTGCTTCCATGGATAATTCAACAGAATCGTTGAAAGAAAAGGGAAAAAAAGAAAAGCACTGAGCTACTGATGACCGATAATTGGAATTCGGCTTTGGATTTGTGTGTGTGTTGAGTGAATGAAAGCGTGGGACACCTTTTTACACTGTAAATATTTCTGGCGCGAATACAAATGAATTAGGAGACGGCGCAAAAATTGATGTTTGTTTTTAGAGGATTTTAATTTGGTGGTTGAAGCGGAAATAAATTATTTGCTTTGAAATAAAGACGCATTGAAAGAAATGAAACGTTGTCGAAGGGAAAGAAAAAATAACTTTATGATTTGTTGGATTTTTGAAACGCAAAATGCCTTGGGAAGAATGTTTTTTTGAAATATTAATTTCTATGATTAAATTTCAAGGTATTGAAAAGTCAACAGAAAAATTTAAAACTCCAATAATTAAATCTTTTTATATGAACGTATAGATTAACATTTATGCATCATATCTCTAAAGTGTCAAATAAGATTAGAAATTTGTTGAACAACACATTTTCCACCAAAACAGATTATAAACTTCTGATAACATAAATATAAAATCAACAGAAACCAATTGATATTTTTTTTAAAAAAAATTATTGATTTATTTTAATTTTCGTTCAGTGTTTTTATTGCTAAAATGTGTTTACATAAGAAGATTCCTGGCCTTGTTTACAGGCATGTAAGATACCCACAATTAACCTAAGTACAAGATGATGAACTAAAAAACGATTATACTGCACTACAATTAGACATTGCAATTTTGAACGAACATATGCACGCGTACTATCCGGAACGAACAAATGCTTCTTCTACCTTCTAATCAGATGTGGCAGACTTGTGGAGATATTCTCACATATTTCCTTGTTTAACGATTTAACTTGCACAAAATTTATGTTTTATGTAAAAAACAATATATAATTTTAATTTAATTTTTATTCAATGTTTTTTATTACTGAAATCTTTTGACATAAAAAGATTCCTGGCATGATGACAAGCATGTAAGAGATCCACAATTACCCTAAGTACAAGATGATGACCGAAAAAAAAAGGGTTACACTACATTTACAATTAACATTGCAATTTTGAATGAACACAGAGAAGTATGGTGTCTGTTGGTTCAAATCCTTCTTCTACCTTAACAACAGATGTAGCAAACTTCATCCGCTTACATGTTTCTAGTCTATGGTTTTAATGTGCACAAAACTTATTACTAGCAGGTTTGAATGAATCATCTCTATTTGGTAAGCTCCGCCATCCATCTGGCCGCTTCTATCTATTTTTTATGTGAAAGGCTACATTAATATATGCACATCATATCTCAAAAGTTTCAAACAACGTTAGAAATATGTTAAATGACATATTATCCAGCAAAGTAGGTGATCAATTTACGATAACACATAGAAAATAATGGATATTTCCTTTTTAAAAATTATTGTTTTACAAAAAAAAAAAGAGTTTCTAAAATGAATTCATGAAAAGATACACCTTTAATGATAATGACAAACTAATTGGACAAATGCATGAGCTCAAGTAAACATTTTAAATAACGGCATTTTTGATTTAGTGCAAATTTAATAATTAGTAACAAATCAAATTATGGTAATACAAATTTAAGAAATGTGTATACAATAAAACTATTATTACATCCATTCCAATTTATTGATTAAACATATTTAACTCAAATGCAATTAAATTCGAAGAAAACTTTACCTCATTTGCAGATAAAAGGTATTTAAAAGTAATTACAATGAACTTGAAGAACATTTCACTAATTGTTAACTGAATAAATACACATATTTATTCAGTTGATGTATTAAGACAATTAGTAAAATATTCATTGTTCATCAATATAACAATTTGACAAAAAGAACTTTGTTCAATAGGAAAAGAATGTCAAACACAATTAGCCATGATTGGTTCTCAAATGCTCTCTGCCCATGAGTTCCATTAGTTAAACATAATTAGTGTTAAAACATAGGAAACATCCTATCAAATTCATGAAATGGTACTTCCTTTCAACAGTTTTGCAGAGCATTTCATTCACAAACAATTGTTTTGTATCTGGCTATGGAATGAAAGAAAACTTTTCTGAATTAATTTAATAATGCCATGTTGAAGGCAATGTAAATTTTCCAATAATGGCGAAAAACAATTGTAGCCAGTCCAAAATGTCTTTTAACTCTCCAAATTCTCTTGCAGTTTCCTAAGGCAATTTGGGCACACAACAAAAGGAACTGTTTTGGTGGAGACGTGAGTTGAAAGATTTACCAATTATACAGCGTAATTTTAAAAATCCTCTTTGCTGGAAAGGGATGGTAAGATAAAAAAAAACAATCTCAAAGCTTTACACGCTTTTCCAAAATTTATTCCAAGGCAGAATAAAAATAACTACAAAAAAAAGTGTCTTCCTCGTAGTTAGATCAAGGCGACGGCTTCTTTAAAATCAAAGCCTCTGCACATTCAATTAAGTTATATCCTTCCTGATTTGGAAAGATTTTGCTTCCTCTTCACGGTACGATTACAGTGCAAATTGGAGTTCAGTTAATTTCGCTACTTATAAATTAGTTTCGCTTCCAATGCTCATTCAACAGAATCGTTGAATGAAAAAGAAAAAAAGAAAAGCACTGAGCTACTGAGGACCGATAATTGGAATTCGGCACTGCTTTGCATTTGTGTGTCAATGTGTGTTTTGAGTGAATGATAGCGTGGGACACCTTTTGATATTGTAAATATTTCTGCCCCGAATATAAATGAATTAGGAGACGGCGCAGAACTGGTGTTTTTTTTTTGAAGATTTTAATTTGGAGAAGAATTAACTCTTTTGAAGTAAACACGCATTGAAAGAAATTAAACATTGACGAATGGAGGAAATTGCTTGATGAGTGGTAAAAGATAATATTCGAAAATGTTTTTTTTAAAGATTAGATTGATTTTAGGTATTTGATAAATCAGCATGCTCAAATAATTAACGTTGTGAAGGCATATATTAATATGTAGCATCGTCCGGGAGACATATTCCATATTAACACATTTTCCCATCATACTTAACCATGTTATACTTAAAAAATTATTATTTTATAAATCACGTTCTCACACTAATATTTTGGAAATTTCATTCCATGTTGGAGTAAAAATGAACTGAAAAGGATTCCACTGCATACGTTTTTTTAATTATGTCAAACATATAGCATCTTTTTTCCACTCCCTTACCTTTTGTTTAATAAATAGACTATTCACATCATGTTATAATAAAAATAAGTCAAATTTATTTTGCTTCTGTCTCTTTCTTTGCCTGAACTTCATTATCCTAAATTTATGGACATGAGTGTAGTTTTATCGTATGAACTACTTTCTGATTACTTAATTCGAAAATCATAATCGAATTACCATTCATTTGAAGTAAATAATTAAACATAAAAGGAACGAATTTTTATTTTGTCTAATTTTCTGATAATTAAAATACAAAAGATTTTCCAAAATAAAATAATTAAAATATACACCTTTAATGATTGTGACAAACTTAATCCAAAAGTGAATGCCAGCAAGTAAACAATTAAAATAATAAAATTTTTCATTTAGTGGAAATAAAATAGTTCTTAACAAACCATATTAGGGTGATACAATTTAAGAATTGTGTATACAATAAAACTATTATTACATTAACACCAATTTATTGACAAAATATATTTAAACGCAAACGCAATTAAATTTAAAGAGCACTTTACTTCATTTGCAGACAAAAGAAATTTTAAAGTAATTGCGATGAATTTAAAGGACATTTCAATAATTGTTAACTGCTAAATACACATATTTATTCAAATGATGCTGTAAAACAATTAGTGAAATACTTCATTGTTAATCAATAGAACAAATTGACAAAAGGATCTTTGTTAAATTTGAAAAGAATGTCCAATAAAATTAACCATCATTCGTTTTCAAATGCTATTTGCACATGAGTCCATTAGTTAAACATAATTAGTGTTAAAACGTAGGAAACATCTTATCAAATTCACAAAATGGCAAATTGAATTCCTTTTAACAGTTTTGCAGAGCATTTCATTCAGAAAGAATCGTTTTGTCTCTGGCCATGAAATGAGAAAAAACCTTTTTAGAATTAATTTAATAATGCCAAGTTGAAGGTAATGTAAATTTGCCAATAATGGCCGAAAACAATTGCAGCCAGGGCAAAATGTCTTTTAACTCTGCAAATTTACTTGCAGTTTCCTAGGACAGTTTGGTCACACAACAAAAGGAGCTGTTTTGGTGGAGACGTGAGTTGAAAAATTTACCAATTATACCACGTCCTTTTAAAAATCCTCTTTCTGAAAGGGATGGTAACTAAAAAAAGTATCTCAAAGCGTTACACGCTTTCCAAATTTATTCGAAAGCGGAATAAAAATAAATAAACAAAAAAAGGTGTCTTCATCACAGTTAGTTCAAGACGACGGCTTCTTTAAAATCAAAGCCTCTGCACATTCAATTAAGTTATAGCCTTCCTGATTTCGAAAGATTTTGTTTCCTCTTCACAGTACTGTTACAGTGCAAATTGGAGTTCAGTTAATGTCGCTGCTTATAAATTAGTTTTGCTTCCATTGCTCATTCAACAGAAATGAATGAAAAAGAAAAGAAAGAAAAGCACTGAGCTACTGAGGTCCGATAATTGGAATTCGGCACTGCTTTGGATTTGTGTGCCAATGGGTGTGTTGAGTGAATGAAAGCGTGGGACACCATTTGATACTGTAAATATTGCTGCCCCGAATATAAATGAATTAGGAGATGGCGCAGAACTGGTGTTTGTTTTTTGTAGATTTAATTTGGTGGTCGAGGCCAGAAATAAATTACATGCTTTGAGGTAAACACGCATTGAAAGAAATGAAACGTTGTCGAACGGAAAGAAAAAATAACTTTATGAGTTGTAGGATTTTTGAAAAGAAAAAGGCCTTGGGAAGAAGGTTTTTTGAAATTCTAATTTCTATGATAAAATTTTAAGGTATTGAATAGAGAATTAATGTCTAACAAGAAAATTTACAACTCAAATAATTAAATCTTTTTATATGAACGAATAGATTAATATATATCATATCTCTAAAGTTTCAAGCAGCATTAGAAATTTGTTATATATTAATTTTCCAACCAAATATGTGATCAACTTCTGATAACATATAAAATTTATCATTAAGAGGAAATAGTTGATATTTCTTTTAAAACATTATTATTTTAGCTTAATCTTCACTCAATGTTTTTTATTACTGAAATCCTTTGACATGAGAACATTTTTGCCATGTTGACAGACATATAAGATATCTAGAAATAGCCTTAGTACAAGATTATGAAGCAAACATTTAACCAAATACATTTCTATGAACTGAGCAATCTTTTTGAGTACTTTCAATCGCATGATACTTGCGATATTATAATATAACAAATAAGGAAAATACAATTAGTTTAATTTTGAATTTTAATTACATTGCTTTTGTAATATATGTTGTATATTTGGTAATTGTAGAGTCTTTGTATTTTAATTGAATTTATTCATATTTTAATTGTATTTATTTATATTTTAATTGTATTAATTTGTATTTTCATTGCATTTAGATTGTAATGTAATAATATACTATACTTATGTACTTCAGTAGTAATGAAATCGAAAAAAATTATATCTCAATTGTTGTATATACTTTTCTGAGTAATCTTTGAAGAATAATTCGCAAAATAATATTCTTTTCATAAAATCGAACTGCTATTTTCAATTGTCAATGAATAAAATATTTCTAAGAGTTAATTCTTTTTTAAATTTTCGAAAAGTTTCATAGTAATTTAGTATACAAACTTAATTGACATAAATATATATAAAAATATTTCTTTCAGTATTTGTTTCTGTTAAATTTATTGTTCTACACACAAGAGGAATCATTATTTTATAAAAAGCTTGAACAATTAAATAAAGTTGAATACTACAAGAAAATTTAAATTATTGCTTGTCATTCATTAACCATCTTCGCTCCTTAGCAGAGTATTATTCACATAACATTAGAAGAATATTTATGTAAAGAGTTCCATTATTTATAACTTTTAAATTAAAATACATATTCAAATGATTTAAATATAAAATTGTAAAAACTATCTAAACCTATACAAAGGAGAAGCTCTTTGAATATTGCCCACAAAGACATGAAAACTTTCTATTTAACTTAATTATCTGGTACACTGTGGCCGAATTTATTTACACAATTTAACTTAAATTTTTTATTGTATCAACCACTTTGTGACTACTTAATTTGAAAGTCATAATCAAATTACTAAACACGCGCAGTAAATGATTAGACATCAAATTAATGATTTTCTTATTTTGCCTTATTTCCTCATAAATAAAATAAAATAGATTTTCAAAAATGAATTGATTAAAAGATACACCTTTAATGATAGTGACAAATTAATTGGGAAAGTGCATGCCAGCAAGTGAACAATTAAAATAATAGCATTTCATGATTTAGTGGAAATAAAATAGTTTGTAACAAATCAAATTATGGAGATACAATTTAAGGATTGTGTATACAATAAAACTATTATTACATCAAATCCAACTTATTGACAAAATATATTTAAATGCAAACGCAATTAACTTTCAAGAACACTTTACTTCATTTGCAGACAAACGGTATTTAAAAGTAATTACAATGAATTTAAAGGACATTTTACTAATTATTAACTGAATAAATACACATATTTATTCAGTTGATGTTGTAAGACAATTAGTAAAAGACTTCATCTCTCATCAATATAACAATTTGACAAAAAGATCTTTGCTAAATTTGAGAAGAATGTCCAATAAAATTAGCCATCATTGATTTTCAAATGCTCTCTGCCATTAAAACCATTAGTTAAACATAATTAGTGTTCAAACGCAGGAAACATCTTATCAAATTCATGAAATGGTAAATTGAATTCCTTTCAACAGTTTTGCAAAACATTTCATTCAGAAACAATAGTTTTGTTCTGTCCATGAAATGAAAGAAAACGTTTCTGAATTAATTTAATGATGCCAAGTTGGAGGTAATGTAAATTTTCCTTGCTTTGAAAACAAATGGCTTGAAAACAATTGCAGCCAGGTCAAAATGTCTTTTAACTCTCCAAATTCTCTTGCAGTTTCCTAGGGCAATTTGAGCACACACAAAAATTAACTGTTTTGGTGGAGACGAAAAATTTACCAATTATACCACGTCCTTTTAAAAATCCTCTTTCAGGAAAGGGATGGTAACTAAAAAAAAAAGAAATAGAATCTCAAAGCGTGACACGCTTTCTCGAAATTTTTTCCAAGTCAGAATTAAAATAAATACAAAAAAAAAGTGTCTTCTTCGCAGTTAGATCAAGGCGACGGCTTCTTTAAAATCAAAGCCTCTGCACATTCAATTAAGTTATAAACTTCCTGATTTGGAAAGATTTTGTTTCCTCTTCACGGTACGGTTACAGTGCAAATTGGAGTTCAGTTAATGTCGCTGCTTATAAATTAGTTTTGCTTCCATTGCTCATTCAACAGAAATGAATGAAAAAGAAAAGAAAGAAAAGCACTGAGCTACTGAGGTACGATAATTGGAATTCGGCACTGCTTTGAATTTGTGTGCTAATGTGTGTGTTGAGTGAATGAGAGCGTGGGACACCTTTTGACACCGTAAATATATCTGTCCCGAATATAAATGAATTAGGAGACGGCGCAAAAATGGATGTTTGTTTTTCGAAGATTTTAATTTCGTGGTCGAGGTGAGAAATATATTACATGCCTTTGAGGTAAACACGCATTGAAAGAAATGAATCGTTTTCGAAAGGAAAGAAGAAATAATTTTACGATTTGTAGGATTTTTGAAAGGAAAAAGTCATTCGGAAAACTGTTTTTTGAAATGCTAAACTCTATGATTAAATTTCAAGGACTTGAAGGATTTGAATAGAGGACTGAAGTCTAAGATGGAAATATAAATTCAAATAATTAAATCTTTTTCAAATAAACGCAATCATTAATATATGCACATCATATCTCTAAAGTTTCAAATAACTTTAAAATATGTTGAGTGAAAGATTTTCCAACAAAATAGATGACCACTTTCTAAAAGCACATAGAAAATTATTGGTATTTCTTTTGTTTAAAAAATTATTTTATTTTTATTTTCTTTCAATGTTTTTTAGTACTAAAAATTTGGGCATGAGTTCTTTCTCTGGGAAGGTGGCTGACATGTAGGAGATCCAGAATTACCCTAAGTACGAGACAATGAATTAAAAATGACTACGCTGCCCTTACAATTAGAAATTGCAATTTTCGATGAACACATCCAGGCTTCGTGTGTTCTTCTACTTCTAAAACCGATGTGACAGACAACCTCCAAAACGCATGTTTAAAATTTAAATTGAAAAACATATTCATTTATTATTATTATAAAATTTTAAGGACTCAAGAATCAAGTAGTAGATAAACACTTTAGTCATACTTTATCATTAACACGTACAGAAGAGAAGCACTATGCTATACAGCCCACAAAGACATGAAAGCTTTCAATTTGGTTTCTCTGTTTGGCCCACTGTTCCGCATTTTATTTAATAAATTTTCACTTTGACTACTCAGTTTGAAAGCAGTAATCAAATTACCATTAACGTGCATTAAATGATTAAACATAAAATTAATGTATTTTTATTACGCTTAATTTTCTGATAATTAAAATACAAAAGAGTTTCTAAAATGAAATAATTAAAATATCCACCTTTGATAATAGTGACAAACTAATTGGAAAAGTGAATACCAGCAAGTAAACAAATTAAATAATGGCATTTTTAACGTAATGTGAATAAAATAGTTAGAAACAAATCAAATTATGGCGATGCAATTTAACAATTGTGTATACAATAAGACTATTATTACATCAACTCAAATTTATTGACAAAATATACTTATAAGCAAACTCAATTGAATTAGAAGAACACTTTACTTCATTTGCACACAAAAGTTATTTAAAAGAAATTGCAATGAATTTGAAGCACATTTTACTAATTGTTAGCTGAATAAACAAACATATTTATTAAGACAATTAGTGAAATACTTCATTGTTCATCAATAGAACAATTTGACAAAAAGTCTTTGTTCAATTTGAGAAGAATGTCCAATAAAGTTAGCCATCATTGGTTCTCAAGTGCTCTCGGCCAATGAGACCATTAGTTAAACATAATTAGTGTTAAAACGTAGAAAACATCTTATCAAATTCTGAAATGGTAAATTGAAGTCCTTCCAACAGTTTTGCAAAGCATTTCATTCCAGAGACAATCGTTTTGTCTCTGGCCACGAAATGAAAGAAAACGTTTCTGAATTAATTTAATCATGCCAAGTTGAAGGTAGTGTAAATTTACCAATAATGGCTGAAAACAATTGCAGCCAGGGCAAAATGTCTTTTAACTCTCCAAATTCTCTTGCAGTTTTCCTAGGGCAATTTGGGCACAAAACCAATGGAACTATTTTGGTGGAGACGTGAGTTGAAAATTTACCAATTATACCACGTCCTTTTAAAAATCTTCTTTCAGGAAAAGAATGGTATAAAGAGAAAAAAAAAGAATCTCTAAAGTTTACACGCTTTTTCTGAATTTATTCCACAGCAGAATAAAAATAAATACAAAAAAAAAGTGTCTTCTTCGCAGTTAGATCAAGACGACTGGTTCTTTAAAATCAAAGCCTCTGTACATTCAATTAAATTATAGCCCTTCTGATTTGGGAAGATTTTGTTTCGTCTTCACGGTACGGTTACAGTGAAAATTGGAGTTCAGTTAATGTCGCTGCTTATAAATTAGTTTTGCTTCCATTGCGCATTCAACAGAATCGTTGAATGAAGAAAGAAAAAAGAAAACCACTGAGCTACTGAGGACCGATAATTGGAATTCGGCACTGCTTTGGAATTTGTGTGTGTTGAGTGAATGAAAGCGTGGGACACATTTTGACACTGTAAATATTTCTGGCGCGAATACAAATGAATTAGGAGACGGCGCAAAAATTGGTGTTGGTTTTTAGAGGATTTTAATTTGGTGGTCGAAGCGAGAAATAAATTACATGCTTTGAAGTTAACACGCATTGAAAGATATAAAATGTTGAGGAAGGGAAAGAAGAAATAAGTTTAAGATTTCTAAGGATTTGAAAAGAAAAAGATATTGAGAAAATTTTTTTTGAAATGCTAATTTCTATGATTAAATTTCAAGTTTGAATTAGAGGACTAAAGTTTGACATGAAAATTTAAAACCAAATAATTAAATCTTTTTTATATGAATGCATATATTAATATATATACACATCATTAGAAATTTGTTGAATACAAA
This sequence comes from Caerostris darwini, assembly GCA_021605075.1. NCBI lineage: Eukaryota > Metazoa > Arthropoda > Arachnida > Araneae > Araneidae > Caerostris > Caerostris darwini. Next base: position 312,714 of record BPLQ01012004.1, read on the forward strand.
TGTTCTAACGAATTAATATTGTGCGTCGTTAATGTATACTTTTATATAAATGTGTACTTTTTAGTATAAGGAATTGATATATATATTTTTTATAAATTTTTAAATTTTGACTTCATTTTTTATAGTCTTCGTATTAGACAAATTCTTATAACGTAGACAGATTTAGATTCTCTGATATTGTACATTATTACAATGTTATTTCCAAAGTTAACAAAGGTTAATCCAAAGACTGCACCGGGTTCAAATAATCAACTCCACTAAGCACGGCTCTGTCCCAAGCCATTAGCTCGAAACACATAATATTCACCACTGCATGAAGCCTGACACTGAACCTCTCGTCCCATCCCTGTTACATGTTAATTGTGGCGCCGGACAGTGGGAAACTCCGCAGTAATGAAGTGACCCCGACGCAAGACGAGGCGGGCATCTGTTGCCAGGAATGTCTAATGAGCACAGCGAAGGGGTCAGTTTCGCGCAGACGGAGAGGACCGTCTGGAGCGCACCGGCGTAATCAGAGTTTCCATCCAAGGAAGGACTCTGCTTCACGGACTAGGTAATCATATTCATAAATTTGGATGGCGTGGGAAAGAGATCGAATTTTAGGGGTGGTGCACGGGTGGTTAATGAAGATGCGGGAAATCTATGCGTGGGAGTAAGATGGACTTGATTGGAATGGAAGATGATTCTGGTGTAACATATCATCATTGTTAAATATTATTATTAAGAAAGTGTTTTGTAGGCATATAACCAATAATTTTTTATAGGCGTATTAATAAATGATTTTTTTAATGATTCACTATGCCGCCTCTTAATAGAGTACTGCAACTATACTCGTATCTACTATTCGTATGTGCACGACATCCATCCGCTGGTGTTTTAAGATTTTAAAGTGATGCTCAAATATAGAATTAGAGTGGTATATAAGTTCATGTCCTTTAACAAAAACACTGTACATTATGTAATTTTTCAATGTTTATGTTACTATGTTTTGTTTATGTTACTATGTTTTTTTGAAGTTTAACTTTATGTTATTAAGTTTTTTTAAGTTCAGTTAGTGTCTGTGTAAGGGTGTATATGTTCATGTCTTTTAACAAGTTCCATCTCCTATGATTTGATGAATAATATAAGCATTTATTTAAGTTTATTTTACTTGAATTATTTAAATAAATTTAATAATATTATTTTTTCTTAGAGATCTGATATTTTGTGGAATGTACGCCAACTACAGAATTCTAACGCAGACAGGCATGGTCATGGTTATATAGCTGTGACAACCATACGGCGATATATAACCCATAAGAATAAAAAGATTTTATAAATAGTTCATCATCAATTAGTAAGATGATGATGAAAATAAAGTGCGCAATTTATACATATTTTTTTTATTAATTGCATAAATTATAGTAAAAATAATTGATAATTTTACTTTTAATAAATTTTTAATTTTCTCCTTTCATTTTTTATAATCTTTCTCGGTTTCATATAAAAGAAAATCATGCAACGTGGACATATTCAGATTCTTTATTATCGTACATTATGACAATGTTATTTCCAAAGTTAACAAAGGTTAATCCAAAGACTGCGCCGCGTTCAAATAACCAACTCCACTAAGCACAGGCTCTGTCCCAAGCCATTAGCTCGAAACACATGATATTCACCACTGCATGAAGCCTGACACCGGACCTCTCGTCCCATCCCTGTTACACGTTAATTGTGGCGCCGGACAATGGGAAACTCCGCAGTAATGAAGTGACCCCGACGCAAGACGAGGAGGCATCTGTTGCCAGGAATGTCTAATGAACACGGCAGAGGGGTCAGTTTCGCTCAGACGGAGTGGACAGTCCGGAGCGCGTAATCAGAGTCTCCATCCAAGGTAGGCATCGTGGACTCGGTAATCATATTCATAAATTTGCATGGCGTGGGAAAGTGATTCAATTTTAGGGGTTGTACGGGGGTGGTTAATGAAGATACGGGAAATCTATGGGTTATGAGTAAGATAGTGTGGTATGCGCTTGATTGGAATGGAAGATGATTCTGGGGAATTAAGGTGTCGTATATGGATTTGGAAAGGGAAATAATGGATTGCTTATGCATCATCATTGTTGAATGTGATTACTAAGAAATGGTCTTGTAGGCATATTAATAAATGATTTTTTAATGATTTACTATTTAAACTCTTATTGGATTATTGCAACTATACTTGTATCGTATTGACACAATATAGCCCTAAGCTGGTGTTTTAAGGTTTTAAAGTAATGTTAAAATGTAGTGTTAGTGTTCCATGTAAGTTGATGTCCTTTAAAAAGCACCCTGTGCTGTGTTAAGGTACATTATAAAAGTTTTTTTAAGTTTATGTTAATATGTTTTGTATGCGTTACTATGTTTTGTTTATGATACCATGTTTTGTATATGTTACCATGTTTTGTATATGTTACTATGTTCTGTTTATATTACTATGTTTTTTTAAGTTTAGTTTTATGTCATGTAATTTAAGATTACGTTTATATTACTAGGCTTTTGTAAGTTTAGTTAGTGTCAGTGTAGGGGTATATAATTCATGTCTTTTAATAAGTATGCTATGCTATGATGAATCAAAAATAATTATTTTTTTAAGTTTATGTTACTTGAAAATTATTAATTATTTTATAGCACAATTTTACTGATAGATCTGATAATTCATGGAATTTATGCACCTTACAGTATTCCAATGCAGACAAGCAGGGACATGTGTATATGATTTTGACAACAATGTGATCAAACATCACCCATTAGAATAAAAACTTTATATCAATAGTTCATCATTAATTAATAATGATGATTATGATTATGATTTGTGCACTATTAATGCATAAATTTTTATAAATATATAAATTTTAATTTTAATATTTTTAATTAGTATTAATTATAATTAATTAGGATTAATTTTAATTTTTGATAATTTTACTATTTAACAATTTTCTATATTCTTCGTATTACACAAATTCTTGTAACGTGAATATATTCAGATTCTCTATTATCGTACATTATGACAATGTTATTTCCAAAGTTAACAAAGGTTAATCAAAAGACTGCGCCGGGTTCAAATAATCAACTCCATTAAGCACAGACTGTGTCCCAAGCCATTAGCTCGAAACACATGATATTCACCATTGCATGAAGCCTGACACCAAACCTCTCGTCCCATCCCTGTTACACGTTAATTGTGGCGCCGGACAATGGGAAACTCCAGCGTAATGAAGTGACCCCGACGCAAGACGAGGGGGACATCTGTTGCCAGGAATGTCTAATGAGCACAGCGGAAGGGTCAGTTTCGCTCAGACGGAGTGGACCGTCCGGAGAGCGCGCAATACAGCGGCGTAATCAGAGTTTCCATCCAAGGAAGGCCTCTGCTGCACGGACTAGGTAATCATATTCATAAATTTGGATGGCGTGGGAAAGATATCCAATTTTAGGGGTGGTGCGTGGGTGGTTAATGAAGATGCGGGAAATCTATGGGTGCGAGTAAGAGGATGTGGGATGTGCTTGATTGGAATTGAAGATGATTCTTGTGATTTACGGTGGAGTATATGGGTTTGGATTGGGGAAGGGAAAATGATGGATTGCTTATGTAACGTCATTGTTGAATATTATTATTAACAAACTGTCTTGTAGGCATGTAATCAAAGATTTTTTAATGATTTACTATTTAACATCTTAATGGATTATTGCAACTATACTCGTATATCTTATTCGTATTGACGCGGCATAGCCATCTGCTGGTGTTTTAAAGTTTTAAAAAGTTTAAAACTTTGTTTGCTGAAATGTAGAGTTAGAGTGGTATATAAGTTCATGTCCTTTAACGAATACCCTCTGATATGATATTATGTATCGCATACATTTTTTTAAATTTTATGCTACTATGTTTTGTATATGTTACTATGTTCTGTTTATGTAACTATGTTTTTTGAAGTTTAGGTTTATTTTATTATGTTTTTTTAAGATCATGTTTATATTACTATTTTTTTTAAGTTTACTTAGTGTCAGAGTAAGGGTATATAAGTTTATGTCTTTTAACAAGTAACCTCTATTCTGCTATGATACATCACATAATTTTTTTAACTTTATATTACATGAATAATTTTACTAATAACAGATGTTTATATGGCTGTGACAACCATACGGCGATATATAACCCATAGGAATACAAATGTTTCATCAATACTTCATCATTAATTAGTAATAATGAGGATGGAATTATGTTGTTTTATTAATACAAACTTTTTTTTTGTAAACATAAATTTTAGTTTAAAAAATTGATGTTTTTACTTTTAATAATTTTAAAATTTTTACATCCTTTTTTATATTCTTCGTATTACACAAATTCTTGTAACGTGGACGTATTTAAATTCTCCGTTATCGTACTTTATTACAATGTTATTTCCAATGTTAACAAAGGTTAATCCAAAGACTGCGCCGGGTTCAAATAATCAACTCCACTAAGCACGGCTCTGCCCCAAGCCATTAGCTCGAAACACAAGATATTCACCATTGCATGAAGCCTGACACCGAACCTCTCGTCCCATCCCTGTTACACGATAATTGCAGCGCCGGACAATGGGAAACTCCAGCGTAACGAAGTGACCCCGACGCAAGACGATGAGGGGGCATCTGTTGCCAGGAATGTCTAATGAGCAAAGCGGAGGGGTCAGTTTCGCTCAGGCGGAGTGGACCGTGCGGAGCGCGCAACACACCGGCGTAATCAGAGTTTCCATCCAAGAAAGGCCTCTGCTTCGTGGACTCGGTAATCATATTCATAAATTTGGATGGCGTGGGAAAGAGATCCAATTTTAGGGGTGGTACGGGGGTGGTTAATGAAGATGCGGGTATGAGTAAGATGGTGTAGGATGTGTTTGATTGGAATGGAAGATGATTCTGGTGATTTAAGGTGGCATATATGGGTTTGGATTGGGATGGGGAAATGATGGATTGCTTATCTAATGTCATTGTTGAATACCATTAATACGAAAGTGTTTTGTAAGCATATTAATAAATGATTTTTTTAATGATTCACTATTTAACCTCTTAATGGATTATTGCTACTATACTCGTATCTGCTATACGTATTGACACGACATATCATCCGCTGGTGTGTTAAGGTTTAAAGTGATGCTGAAATATAGTGTTAGAGTGGTATATAAGTTCATGTCCTTTAACAGCACCCTGTGCTTGCTAAGATGCATTATATGAGTTTTTTTTTTAAGTTTATGTTACTAAGTTTTCTATATGTTACTATATACTGTTTATGTTACTATATTTTCTATATGTTACTATATTCTGTTTATGTTACTATGTTTTGTATATGTTACTATGTTTTTTGAAGTTTAGGTTTGTGTTTTTTAGGTTTTTTTTAAGTTTAGTTTTTTAGTTTTTCAGTTTAGGGGCATATAAGTTCATGTCTTTTAACAAGTACCCTCTGCTATGCTATGATGAACCGCTTAAGTGTTTTTTTAAAGTTATGTTACTTGAATTGTTTTTATAGCAGAATTTTACTTAGAGATCTGATATTTCATGGAATTCAAGCACCTTACAGTATTCTAGCGCAGACCAGCATTGACATGTTTATATGATTGTGACAACAATGTGATCAAACATAACCCATTAGAATAAAAACTTTATATCAATCGTTCCACATTAATTAATAATGAGGACTATGATTATGATTAGTGCACTATTAATGCACACATTTTTACAAATGTATAAATTTTAATTTAAATAATTTATAGTTTTACTTTATATACACATTGTTCTTTCTTTCGACTTTCTTTTTTATACTCTTTGTCGGCTTCATATAACACAAATTTTTGTAACATGGATGCATTCAGATTCTCTGTTATCGTACATTATTACAATGCTTTTTCCAAAGTTAACAAAGGTTAATCCAAAGACTGCGCCGCGTTCAAATAATCAACTCCACTAAGCACGGCTCTGTCCCACGCCATTAGCTCGAAACACATGATATTCACCACTGCATGAAGCCTGACACCGAACCTCTCGTCCCATCCCTGTTACACGTTAATTGTGGCGCCGGACTACGGGAAGCTCCGCAGTAATGAAGTGACCCCGACGTAAGACGAGGGGGCATCTGTTGCCAGGAATGTCTAATGAGCCCAGCAGAGGGGTCAGTTTCGCTCAGACGGAGTGCACCGTCCGGAGCGCGCGTAACACTCCAGCGTAATCAGAGTTTCCATTCAAGGAAGGCCTCCGCTTCGTGGACTCGGTAATCATATTCATACATTTGGATGGCGTGGGAAAGAGATCCAATTTTTGGGGTAGTGCGTGGGTGGTTAATGAAGATGCAGGAAATCTATGGGTGCGAGTAAGATGGTGCAGGATGTGCCTGATTGGAATGGAAGATGATTCTGGTGATTTAAGGTGGCGTGTATGAGTTTGGATTGGGAATGGGAAATGATGGATTGCTTAAGTAACATCATTGTTGAATATTATTATTAAGTGTCTTGTAGGCATATAACCAATGATTTTTAATGAGTTACAATTTAAACTTTTATTGGGTTATTCCAACTATATTCATATCTACTATTCGTATTCACACGGCTTCGTCATCCACTGGTTTTTAAGGGTATTAAAGTGATGCTCAAATGTAGAGTTAGAGTGGTATATAACTTCATGTCTTTTAACAAGCATCCTCTGTTATGGTAAGATGCATCATATAAATTTTTTTGAATTTTATGTTACTATGTTTTGTTTATGTTACTATTGATTTTTGAAGTTTATGTTTATGTTATTAAATGTTTTTAAGTTTAGTTAGTGTCAGTGTAGGGGCGTATAAGTTCATGTCTTTTAACAAGTACCCTCTGCTATGCTATGATGGAACACATAAGTTTTTTTTTTTTTTAAGTTTATGTTACTTGAATTATTTTTATAGTAGAATTTAGCTTAGAGATCTGATATTTTGTGGAATGTATGCCAACTATAGTATTCCAAAGCGGACAGGCAAGTACATGCTTATATAGTTGTGATAACTATGTTATTAATATAATCCAAAAGGATAAAAAGGTTTTAAAAATAGTTCATCATTAACTTGTAATAATAAGGATGAAATTATTTTGCGTTATTAATCCGAGCTTTCTTTTTATAAATATAAATTTTAGTTTAAAGAATTGATGCTTTTACTTTTTATAATTTTAAAATTTTTACATCCTTTTTTATATTCTTCATATTACACAAATTCTTGTAATGTGGACATATTTAGAATCTCTGTTATCGTACATTATTAGAATGTTATTTCCAAAGCTAACAAAGGTTCATCCAAAGACTGCGCCGGGTTCAAATAATCCACTCCACTAAGCACAAGCTCTGTCACAAGCCATTAGCTCGAAACACATGATATTCACCACCGCATGAAGCCTGACACCGAACCTCTCGTCCCATCCCTGTTACACGTTAATTGTGGCGCCGGACAATGGGAAACTCCTCGGTAATGAAGTGACCTCGACGCAAGACGAGGGGGTTATCTGTTGCCAGGAATTTCTAATGAGCACAGCAGAGGGGTCAGTTTCGCTCAGACGGAGCGGACTGTCCGGAGCGCACCGGCGTAATCAGAGTTCCTATCCAAGGAAGGCCTCTGCTTCGCGGACTCGGTAATCCTATTCATAAATTTGGATGGCGTGGGAAAGAGATCCAATTTTAGGGGTTGTGCGTGGGTGGTTAATGAAGATGCTGGGAATCTATGGGTGCGAGTAAGATAGTGTGCTTGATTGGAATGGAAGATGATTCTGGTAATTTAAGGTGGCATATATGGGTTTGGATTGGGAAAGGGAAATGATGGATTGCTAATGTAATATCGTTGTTGAATACTATTATTATGAAAGGATCTTGTAAACACATAAACCAATTATTTTTATGAATATTTACTGCTTAATCTCTTAGTAGATATTTCCGATTATACTCGTATCTCCTTTTTGTATTTTTTAGTACATCACGAATTAACTATACTAGGTATTAATTTAGGGCCTGATTTCCAAGTAACTAGCGCTCTGGAGCTTACTACAAATTTCAAATTCGAGTCGAGTGTTTCAAAATCCAATTTAAAAATTAGGTACTTGTCTAATATGACTGTTGGATGTAGGACTGACAACCTCATCCCTCAAAAAATGAAATGTTCCGAAATCTCTCAGTAGGCAGATGGTCTTGGTTCACCATGGAGCAGTTGAAGAAGTATATATCATCTTTACATGTAAAAAATAACATCTACTTTCATTCTGGTTTTTTAATTGATAATTCTTTTCTAAAATAATTATTACAAATAATTGAAATAGTAAATAGTTTTTTACTATCTAATTCAGCTGGCAAATAGTTAGATAGTTATCTTTTATGCCATAAGGAAAGGGCTGCACCGCTGTTACTTATTTAGCACTACCCAGGGGGCACGTGTAGCTTGAAGATATGTTATGGACGCAACTAGCACCTGCCCCATAACGCTCTATGATCCTATTAGGACAGGTACCTACAGTTTAAAGTGGATTCCGAACCACTTCAAACATCCATTGAATATTTTTAATACTGAATTTTTAATACAGTTTTTTTTTTTTAATGATTTACTATTTAACATCTTAATTTTTTATTACAACTATACTCGTATCGCCTATTTGTATTGACAGGACATAGCCATCCACTGGTTTTAAAGGGTATAAAGGAATATTCTCTTTTAAACGAGAAAAAAATTGACATTTTCTTTTGTTGGGTACCTGATCATGTTGGGATATTGGGCAATGAAAAAGCTGACGCTGCTGCTAAATCTTCAGTTTTATTCATTTCTGACTAATAATGTCCTTCCCTTTTGAGCTATGGATGCTGTTTTAAAATTCACTTTTTCTTCTGTCTGGTGTCACAAAACTCGTGATGTACGCAATTAAATAATAAGCCGTTATGTATACAGCTATCTGTCAAAGATTTTAAACAGATTCATTTCAATCGATGACAAAGCGTCAAGCTGGCACGACTTCGTATAGGCCATACTTATTTTACACATTAGTGTTGTTATGTATACAGCTATCTGTCAAAGATTTTAAACAGATTCATTTCAATCGATGACAAAGCGTATAGCTGGCACGACCTCGTATAGGTCATACTTATTTTACACATTAGTGTTGTTATGTATACAGCTATCTGTCAAAGATTTTAAACAGATTCATTTCAATCGATGACAAAGCGTGTAGCTGGCACGACTTCGTATAGGCCATACTTATTTTACACATTAGTGTTGTTATGTATACAGCTATCTGTCAAAGATTTTAAACAGATTCATTTAAATCGATGACAAAGCGTCAAGCTGGCACGACTTCGTATAGGCCATACTTATTTTACACATTAGTGTTAATACTTCGCTCAGAGCCTGCTCCTACTTGTTCCACGTGTTACACTGTTTTTTCTATCGAACATATACTGATCCAATGCCCAAGATTCTATAGAATTCGACTCAACCTCTTCGGGTTTGAGCATCCAAACTTTTCAGACTTCCTCGCAGACACTTCCCATGCTAATCTTTTTTTTTATTTCCTTTAAAAATTGGTTTTATGCCTTATATACGAAATTTTGTTACATGCAGTGTAATTTTTCTTTCTTTTAAAGTGTTCAATATTTTAACAATTGATATTTACTTCAGACAGTCATACTGTTGATTTAAGACAATTATACACACTAGAAAAATTGCCATCAAGTCTCCTTGAATTCAATGCTTTGACTCCAATGGATGTCATCAGCTTATTCGTTTCTGAATATTCTGTGGAACAGCTTGCATCTTCTAAACATTATGCAGTTATGCGGTATCAGTTATAGTTTATGCACCAATCAATATGCAGTACATGCCGTTTAGTAATTTTTCTTTTAAGGTATTCAATATTAATTGTTATTCTTAAAAAAATAATAAGTTGCATTTTTTAATACATAAATGTTTGCAAATAATGTTAACTGCCTTTAAAACTTATTACAGGAACCCTAATATGCAGATTTCAAATTCAACTATATTCTATCAATTTATGCATTTTTTTTAAAAAATCAGAGTAATAAAATTGTAATCTCTAAATTATACAATGTAATATAAACGCTAAACAAGTGATATAAAAAAATGTTTTTTAAAGTCAACTCCTACTTTTTTTCACTCTATTGCAGAAAGTCCTTTATAAATAGTCTTCATTCATTTTTTAAGTTTATCTGGCGCCATCTATTGGTAGATATATGCAACTTAAATCTAAAAAAAACTAAAATTAATTAATTAAATTTAATTATTGAATTAATATTTGAAAAAAACTGTATTAACATCAAGTGCCATCCACTACAAGTTCCAAAAAAATGTATTTGAACTTGAGTGGATGAATACAAAGTATTTTATTAACGATTGAAAATTTGAACAAGATATATATAGAAAGAGTGAGAGCTAATAGAAGGAATTGAAAAATAAGTTTATTTTTGATTAATGGATAGATATATTATGTCACACGCGCCCTTCATTATAGCCTTTTACAGAGTTATATTAAGAAACTGAGTAACATTACCCAAACGAAAGAGAAATGCCAATAAAAAACAGCTGTAAAAGCAGAAATGACTCAAAGCTATACCCTTTAAAAATGCATGCTTTTGATGCATCAAATAAAATTCAAATCTCAAACATTTTTAAATTTAAATCTTAAGCACATAAATATCAAAGGAATCTTTGAAAAGCGCTTATCCTACATTGGCCCATCAAAGTTTTGCAGAAGTAGATGAATATAAAACGGGTCGTATACTTTTGCCCAAATATGTTCTCCAAATCAAAGACCAGGAAGTCAGAAAAGGTCTTAAATTGCAAATATTTTCCCTTGCCTCTTGTCTTAAAAGTTGCATTAAATTGAAGAAAATATTACTTTTAATGCTATTATTTATGATGTAGATCAAAAGGTTTGTAAAACTTGAAGTATTTACGAGTAAGTGCTATTTGATTTTTTATTCAAAAAGATACCACTGGATACTTTGAAGTACGTATTTGAATTTGATGTGTAATGCAATCATTCTTTTACTCATCTTTAAAGTTGTTGTTTTTTTCAAATATGAGATTAGTGATCAATGATATATTTTTTAAAATTAATTTAGTTTTTCTTAAATTGTTAATTAACTTTTTTAAAAATTATATCAGCTTGTTTTATTTTTAATTTTCAATTTAATATATATAAATAATACATTATAGAAATTATAAAAAGATTTAAAATTATTTAATAATAAAAAATAATTAAAAATAATAATAATAGCTATAAATTATTAATGCATGTGTATCAAATTTTCTTTCTTCTTGTCTTTCAGTGTCTTCTTTTATTTTTTCTTAAGATTGTCTAAATATTACATCCTTTCAGATATTTTATATAAATTTATTTCGATTTTTAGTTCTTCAAACTAAGTTTGTTTGATCTAGTTTTTACTTTTTTTTGTAGTCATAAATAATTTTTTCAAAATACTTCAATAATTGCGAAAACCTTAAAATGTTTTATACTAAATACTCTAAAGTCACGTGTTATTGTTGAAACTATTTATTACATGTAATTTATAACATATATTTATGTTTGCATTGATAATTATAACAATACAGTAAAATTAAAATACTCTACTCAATTAATTTTAATTAATCATTTAATTTAAGTTTCAAATAAAATAGTTAGTTGAAAAGTAATAACAACCTTACATTATTGATGTAGGTGTAATGCTATTGGTTCATCTAGTCTTTTAATCTCTTACTACTATGTCCAAAAAGTAAGACCAATATTCAATTTAAAATTCATGGGACTTATGTTTGTTATTAGTGTTTGCGTTACGCTTGGCTTTGTGAGACGCTAAAATTGATTCCGGAGATTTTTGAAACATCTGAATTAATTGAGCAAAGAACTTGCATTAAATTTTGTTTGCAGAATGAATATTTGTTTGTGGAAACGTATACAATGTTGCAGAAGGTATTCGATGAGCAAACTATATCGGAAATAAATTGTTAGAAGTGGTATAAACTGTTTAAAGAGGGCGGAGAACGCGTTGAAGACGATCATTCACTTTAACCGACGAAGCTCACGTCCAAAACACGAAAGATTTGGTGCTTGCAAACCGTTTACAATTAGAGACCTTGCTGATGATATTGGAATTTCAAAAGATAAGATTCAAAGATTTCATTTAATACATTTGAATGCATTAGTGAAATACACTTGGGTATATGATAGTAGTGAAATATATTTGGATACATGATAGTATTGAAATATATTTGGGTAAATAACAGTAATTCCAAGTATGATTCCAAAGGATATTAAAGTCAGTCCAGTAAAGTCAGAAGCATAGATAGTTATTATATTAAAATAAATTAATTAGAAATAAAATTTTATACGAGATAATGAGGCAGTAAAAAAATTATATGCAAAGACAATTCTATGCAAAGTTTCAATTATTGAGATGCATTTTCAAAGATAAAAAAAAAGGATTTCTTGTAAAGATTGAGTAATTTTTTTATTAAGTAGTAGAAAATTAATAAAATATTTAAATTTGACATTAATGAAACATGGAATTTTATTTAAAAATGGCGATTATAAAAGCTTTTGCATGAATTGGAAATATATGCAAATGCGAAAGAATGAAATTACCATGAATTGCAATAATGGGTTAGCTACTGGTGGCATACGTTGAAATTATCTCTCTCAAAAAAAAAAAAAATAAAAAATAAGAGAATAGAAACATAGAAAGTGCCTATCTACATATTGAAATATTTACCAAAAATGAGCGATTTCAGGACAATTAATTAGATCACTCAGGAAATTAATTTAACCCTAAATTATTAGATTCTTGCCTTGACTAGACTAGGTGGTTTGAGATTTATGCTGGCTGATGCTGTTTTATGTCAATTTGACCAGATACTTATTAATTTGTGTTACTATATTAATCAGTATAACCACATGAAGTCTATATTCCTTAGCGTAAACAATTATCTTTATTTTGAATTACACAAATTTGATTTCCCCAGCACATACTGTAGACAAAAGCAATGCAAATATTTATTTTTAAAACTAAATGCAATTTTCTTAAAAAATTAAATACTGCATTGAAATTACATATTATAAAGTAAACCTCGGTATTTTCTATGAAAAGAATAAAACAGTCATTAAAAGTCTTGCATTTAAATACATTTTTGAATTTTAATTGAATAAAAAACATTTTTACCTTTAATTCACTTGTAATTACCCAATCACATTTTCTTCAATTCTCTCATAACATTACTAATTAGCAAAATAATATAGAATTAGATATTTTATAAGAATATTTACAATTAGATATTGTATAAAGATATTTGCAATTAGATATTTAATAAAAATGTTTACAAATATATATTTTATAAAAATATTTACTATAATATATTTATATTGAAATAAATTGAGTGATTATTGTAAATATTAATTTTTTAAATATAGTAAATATTAATTTTTAAATATAGTAAATATTTTTATAATTAGACATATAATAATATTTACAATTAAATATTTTATAAAAATATTAGCAATTAGAAATTTCATAAAATTATTTACAGTTATATATTTTATAAGAATATTTAAATTTTTTGTAGATCAGCAAACCATTTTTAATATTTTAATATTTTAATATATTTTATTCTTCAACTTAAGCCTCATACAATATATATATAATCATATACTTTTAAGAGCTTAAAATATAAGGTTATTGGTCATATTTATTATAATAAATATTTCTAAGAATTTATAATTCAAATCTTTTTCGTTCTAAATTCCTGAAACGATTTCGTCTGTTCTACTTTTTCCTTTTCTATTGGCGTTCAGCCGTACCGAATGTTTCGAATCAAGAAAACTAAGATTATGGACATCTATAAAATTTCGAGATATCACATTTTATGTCAGATAAAACGAGAGTAAAATTTCTACGCAAAATAACTTAAGATACGAAAGAGGAAGAAAAAAAATCTTCCAGTATGTATGGTCCACAATCTTTCGCATCTTTGGCGCACGACTCTATTCGCGCCTAATCTTCTTCCATAAAACCATAAAATTCGAAATAAAAAGTGGCCTTCTTCTTGAGTGTAACAGAAAAGGAAGACAGGGAAAATGTCTCCCCATCTTCCATTGTAAACACGGGAAAACTCCCTTTTTGCTATCTTTATCCAAGGGCGTCTGAAATGCTGAGCTGCTGCAGCGGCCATCTTTGGTCATCTTAGATTTGTAGTATGTGATAAGGTAAATTACATTTCCTCAATTGCTATTTCAAAAGAATATCATTGCGTGAAAGTAATTTTTCTGAGAGACTAAACTTTGTATCAATTTATATCCGTTATGAGATTAATATTTAATAGTAAAGGGAGAAATTAAAGTATACGTTTAGCACTATTTATTATAAATATTAACGTGTAACAATATTCTATATCGATCAGAAGTATTTCAAAGTTAGGTAATTTTTTTTGGTCTTCATAGCATGTAATTTGTGATCAACCCATTCATCGCCTGAAAGAAGTTTCTGTCCAGGTATTTAAGAGTACCGCCGGGGCCACAGATGTTAGTAATGGTTCGGGATCCATTTTAAGCAGTAGGTCTCAGTCTCATATGATCGTAGATCGTCACAGAGTCCAATCAGACTTCTTCTCTTCCACATCATTCCCAAATTGTAAAGGGGCAACTCAGTTCTAGGCACAGTGAAGTGGTGTGATGTAGTAGTAGTAGTTTTAAGTAGTTGCAGTTGCTTTCTGTTCTTAACGGAAATGGCTTTGCAATCAATATATCATGACGATGTAAATGGCCGACAGAGAAAATAACTATCAAAATTAGAACTATTTTAAATTTCATTTTTGGAAATTTTCACATTTAATATCAGTTATGAGATTAATAGTTAGTCGTAAAGGAAAAACAAAAATATAAGCGTAACCATATAATATTATAATATTTGAAAATTATATCGCATTTTTTTATCTGTATAGTATGTAATTTGTGATCAACACATTCACCGCCTGAAAGAAAGAAGGAAGTTCTTGCCGTCCAGATCTCTAAAGCAGTTGCAGTTGCTTTCTTTTCTTAACGGAAATGGCTTGACAATTGATATATCATCGCAATGTGGATGGTCCACAGAGAAAATAACTGACAAATTTGAATTTTCCATTTTACTTCTGGATATATCAATTTGGAGATTAGTAATTAATAGAAAAGGGAAAAAGCAAAAATATAGGCATGGCAATATTCTGTGTTTATTAGAAGCATTTGACATTTATATCACATTTTTTTTTTTTGGCTTGCACAGCATATAATTTGTGATCAACTCATTCAACGCCTGAAAGAAATGTGTAAATTCCTGCTGTCCAAGTCTTAGTAGTTGCGAGTTGCTTTCTGTTCATAAAGAAATGGATTGTTAATCAATAGTTCATTGCAATGTGGATGGTCCATTAACTTTTGGACATTCTCATATTTGATATCAATTATTAGCAATATTCTAAGTTGATCAGAAATATTTAAAATGAAATTATATTGCATTTTTTTTATAAATAGTGTGTAATTTGTGATCAACTCATTTACCGCCTGAAAAGAAACCGAGGAAGTTCTTGCCGTCCAGGTCTCTAAAGCAGTAGTTCTGAGTAGTTGCAGTTGCTTTCTGTTCTTAACAGAAATGACCTGACAATCATTAGATAATCGCGATGTGGATGGTCCGCAGAGAAAATAACTATCAAAATTAGAATTATTTTACATTTCATTTTTGGATATTTTCACATTTAATATCAGTTATGAGATTTCACATTTAATATCAGGAAAAAAAAGGAAATTAATAAAGGAAAAACAAAAATATAAGCGTAACCATATTCAGTGTCTGTCAGAAATATTTGAAAATTATATCACATTTTTCCATCTGCATAGTGTGTAATTTGTGATCAACTCATTCACCGTCTGAAAGAAACGAGGAAGTTCTTGCTGTCCAGATCTCTAAAGCAGTACTTCTAAGTAGTTGCAGTTGCTTTTTTTCTTAACGGAAATGGCTTGACAATTAATATAACATCGCAATGTGGATGGTCCACAGAGAAAATAATCGTCAAATTTGAATTATTTTCTATTTCATTCTGAATATATCAATTTTAAGATTAGTAATTAATAGTAAATGGAAAAACAAAAATATAAGCGTAACTATATTCTGTGTGGATCAGAAGTATTGGAAAATCATATCGATTTTTTTGGTCTGCCTATCATGCAATTTGTGAACAAAGTTTTTGCAATAGCTTTCTGTTCTCAACGAAAATGGCTTGACAATCAATAGCTCATCGTGATGTGGATGGTCCACAGAGAAATTAACTACGAAATTTAAATTTATTTTTCATTTTACTTCTGGAGATCAGAGTCGCTGCAATTTTAAACACGATTGTTATTGATAGTTTTCAATTATTATTGTTCGTTTCATTGGATATTTTAAGCACAATAGAATTTAGAAAAATATATCTTTCAGTGTAAAGCAAAGAATCAATCTCCAAAAATTCGATATTCCAAAATACCTTTTTTAAAAAAGAATTTAGCGAAATTGTCTAATAAGAAACCTGTGATGTTTAAAAAAATTTCTATTACAAACATGTTTCACGTATAGGTATCTACCATTTGAGCAAAACAATCAGCAGACATTATGACAGCTGAGTGATTGAAGAAACCGTCTCTTCAAGTAAGTAATAATAGATGGAGATTGTTGTTCAGGATGAATGAGAAGATTTTACAAATTTCGTTATGCGATATGAGTTTTGAAATGTTACTATTGGAGATTTCATACATTATGTATGTGAGAGGAAATGTCAAGCGCTAAAAAAAAATTGACTTTCATAGAGTTTGTCCCTTTTACGTAGAAGGGAAACTATTTATATATCTTAAACTAAACTATTGAACTAAATTGGACAATAATATACACTGAAGTGACAAAAGTCATGGGATACCTCTTAATATCGTGTCGGCCCTCCTTTCGCCCGGCGAAGTGCAGCAACTCGACGTGGCATGGACTCAACAAGTCGTTGGAAGTCTTCTGCAGGAATATTGAGCCATGCTGTCTCGATAGACGTCCATAATTGTGAAAGCGTTGATGGTGCAGGATTTTGGGCACGAACAGACCTCTCGATGATGTCCCATAAATGCTCGATGGGATTCATGTCGGGCGATCTAGGTGGCCAGATCATTCGTTGGAATTGTCCAGAATGTTCTTCAAACCAATCGCGAACAGTTGTGGCCCGGTGACATGGCGCATTGTCATCCATAAAAATCCCATCGTTGTTTAGGTACATGAAATCCATGAATGGCTGCAAGTGATCTCCACGTAGCTGAACATAAGCATTTCCAGTCAATGTTCGGTCCAGTCGCACCAGAGGACCAAGTCCATGCCATGAAAAAACAGCCCACACCATTACGGAGCCACCACCAGCTTGAACAGTGCCTTGCTGACAGTTTGGGTCCATGGCTTCGTGGGGTCTGCGCCTCACTCGAACCCTACCATCAGCTCTTACCAACTGAAATCGTGACTCATCGGACCAGGCCACGGTTTTCCATTCATCTAGGGACCAACCGATATGCTCACATATCCACGAGAGTCGCTGCAAGCGATGTCGTTCTGTCAGTAAAGGCACTCGAGTCGGTCTTCTGCTGGAATAGCCCAAGAAAGCCAAATTTCTCCGCACAGTTCTAACAGATAAGTCCCTTGTACGTCCCACATTGATTTCTGCGGTTAATTGACGCAGTGTTGCTTATCAGAATTTACGACTCTTTGCAGACGTCGCCGGTCTCGGTCGTTAAGTGCAAGCGGTCGACCACTGCGCTGTCCATGGTGGGATGTTATGCCTGAAATTTCATACTCTCGGCACACTCTTGACACAGTGGATCTGGGAATGTTGAATTCCCTAACGATTTCCGAAATGGCATGACCCATGCGTCTAGCTCCAACTAACATTCCGCGTTCAAAGTCTGTTAATTCCCGTCGTGCGGACATCATCACGTCAAAACCTCTTCACATGAATAACTTGAATAGAAATGAAAGCTCTGCGAAAGCACTGCGCATTTATACCTGTTCTACGCGATGCTACTGCCATCTGAAAATTTGCATATTGCTATCCCATGACTTTTGTCACTTCAGTGTATGCTGTATTTAGCTTTAAATGGTCATTTGCTGTTTGAAACTAAAATCGTAGCGAGAGAATAGCAGATATAATAGATAAATATAGTGTGAAATAAACTTTAGTTATAGGTTGTGTATGATGTATTACGTGATAAAACTTCTATTACAATAAATAATTTTGTTAGTTTCTAAATGGTTTGTTATTGTGTCCTTCTACATAGTTTTGGCAATAATGTAGGCAATTGATCTCCACATATATAATGTAATCGCCTTGTTATATTGCTGTCTCGTTATATTTTTTGAGTTTCCAATTTTATAGTGAAAAATGTAATCTGAATTTTTATAAATTTCGTAGATTTCTGGACCTTTTATCTGATACTTTTGTTTTTGCCAGAAGTTTGGGCTCTCTAGCAGATGTTTTGGCTCTCTAGCTTGATGTTTGGGTTTTCTAGCAGATGTTTTGGCTCTCTAGCTAGATGTTTGGGCTCTCTAGCCTATCTCCAATAGCTTGCAGGATTTCCTTTTCCTCTCTTTTTCTCAGAACTCCAACAACAGAAACCAATGTCATAGTTACTGTTTCTACACAGGCATGTGGTTAAGATAATTCTGCATTCGAAAGTTTTTTCTGCTGTTATTAAGAAGAAGATAAAAGGATGGAAACACCTAGAGGACATCTTTGAAGGTGTGGGTTAAAACTGCTATGATCACTCATGGGCTAATTGTAGTTCGTTCTTCTCTTCCGTGTATTCTGGTAACACTGAATCTATTGCATATGTAGTATTCCAATATCAAATTTCAGGAATCAAAATAAAATCTTTAATAATAACATTTGTTCTACCAGAAATGTTCTAACATAAGTTTCATTTTCATTTTTATTTTCTTGTTCAAGCTTATTTTATCAATAAATAATGTAATATAACTGAGACATTGCCTAGGATAGTTCAAATTTGAATCTTTTGCTGGCGTTGCAGTCACTAATTTCAGAAAAGACTAAACTCAATAGCGATTGTGATTACTTTTGTAAGGAGTCTCGCATCAATAATCAAACTGCCTGTTGTGATATTTCCCTGTTTCTCTCTTATACGACACGCGAATGTAGATTAGTTACCTTTGAGAATCACCCTGGTAGGGAATCTCCTCCTTTGCTCATGCGTTGATGAACTTTTGAACTGAATCAAAGTTTCTATTATAGTATTTCTCTCTCTTATATTTTGAATTCTTATAACTTTGGATGATCCTTCAATTTTAAATTCCATTCTGGAATAGAACTGGTTTTATTGTAGCGACTATGTTTGCCCAATGTTGGCCAGTTGACTCGATCTTACTTTATTTGCCTAAGAGAAAACAGTAAACTTGTTACAGTAACAGTAAATAAACATGTAATTTCTTTTTCTTCTTAGCCCCATAGGAGGAGGGGGAGGCCGTCTACCTATTCGTAGATTCTGGAACATATTATGTTTTTCGTTTTACAGAGAAGGGTTGTCAGCCTTGCGCCCAGCGCTCTACATTCATATTAGACCGGAACGTACGGTTTAAAGTGGATTCCGAAGAAACACTAAAACCATCCATGACACTTCCAGGACTTGAACGCGAAACCTGACTACCGAATGCCAAACACTCTGCCAACAGGCTCCAATTTGTAATTTTATTATAGCATAATTCAAAGCAGGAAAAGACAAACTAAAGTAACCCATTAAATAATTTATTTTATTCAAACTTTGCTTTCTGTTTTATTTGTAATATGGATGGGCGTTTCTTAATTGCGTGACATGGACAGTTCATCAACGAATGCGCAAAGGAGGAATTTGCCTACCAGGGTGATTCTAAAAGGTAACTAATCTACATTTGCGTGTCGTATAAGAGAAAAACAGAGAACTGTCATAACAGGCAGTTTTAATTACTGATGCGAGACTCCTTACAAAAGTAATCACAATCACTATAGAGTTTAGACTTTTCTGAAATTAGTGACTGTAACGCCAGCAAAAAATTCAAATTTGAACTATCCTAGGCAATGTATCAGTTATATTACATTATTTATTGATAAGATAAATTGCTTGAGAAACATACAAATTAATAAGGTCACTAATAATAATAATCTGCCAGACAAACAAGCCTAAAAGAGTTATTAAATCTTTACAAATGACACAGTCTTTACAAATGATGAGTCACGCTCTTAACTGACAAATTTATCAGCGATTCACCGTTTCTGCTGTATGATCACGAATAGGCAGTGTCCCCGCAGTTGAGTACGGGACTCCACCGATGTACATTTTTAAAAACCAGTTTCAAAACCTTTTGTGGATGCAATTTTCCCCTTTCAAATAGGTTCGAATTTTTGTGCACTCGAATTTCAAAAATTTCGTTTTTTTTTTTTTTTCATCATATCCTTCATGAATTTCCAAATAACAATGCCGCTTTTTACTTTCAAAATAAATTGCTATATGTGTGTTAACACTGCTAACATGTAGACGATTAATCATTTTTTCCCCTTTTAAAACGGATACCTTCCATTCACGAACACGTTATTGAACTATATCGTTCAATTGAACAAGCTATTATATATTGTGAAATGAATGATCAATTTTATTTTGTGACCAAAGACCACATATTTCTTTCAAAATTGCTTTGAGCCGTCTATATGTGACTTGAAATCTTAACATGTAGACGATTCGTCCTTTTTCCGCTTTTTAAACGGATGCATACCTTTCATACACTACTACAACTACTACTACACCACACCCCATCCCTGTGACAAGAGCTGAGTTGCACCTATATAGTTTGGGAATGATGTCGGTAAGAAGTCTGATTGCTCTCTGTGACGCTCTTCAACTTAAATACATTACAACTTAAATGGATTCCGAACCATTGCAAACATCAATGGCACCTCCGGGACTCGATCCCGAAATCTGTTACACCTAGTGCCAGAAAGCTAGACACTTAGTTATTCAGTCTTAGTTATTACCCCCTCCTTTTCATACACAACTGGTTGACCAATTGATCTATATCGATTTATTCAATTGACCTATATCGTTCAATTGAACAAGCTATTATATATTGTGAGCTCTCTAGCGCTCGTTACCACAAGTTTCGGGTTCGAGTCCCGACGGTGCTTTGGATGTTTGTAGTGGTTTGGAATCCACTTTAAACCGTAGGTCCCAGTCTAAAAATTATCGTAGTGCACTGTAGGGGTAGTGTTACTCGTGTCCATAGTGCATTTTCAAGATAGTGCTAATGGAGTATCTTCAAGGTAGTGTTAAGGGAGAATCTTCAAGTTAGAGACCCTGGGTAGTGCTAAATGAGTAAGAGAGATGCAGCCTTTGCTTATGGCCTAAAGATTAATTGCTAGCTGCATTAAAACAACAACATTATATATTGTGAAACGAATGATCCACTTTTACTCAGTGACCAAAAATGGCCGCCTTCGCCAAACTCGTTCCGTTCACTGGAGCTTATCTGTCAAGCATCCGCATCATCTAACGGTCCATGCATAATTCATAGGAGAAAGGATGTTAGGACATAAAAGCATTCGTCCCAACCGACTCGTCCGGAAGAACAGTTGGGTGGGGGACGGATGAGCGTTCTTCGCCATCAGGGTTAAATATGGGGATGTTTCTTTGATGTATGCTTATGGGGGAGGCACCTCGTCGCTTTTGTTTTGGGCTAAAAGCGGCATTTGGTCCTTTTTTTCTGGGGGATGGTGATTGTCCAAAGAATTGAGTTACGCCATCGACGTCGTGGGTCAGTTTGATGGGGAGTTAGGGGTGGATAAATTTAATTTGGTGTGGCAGAATCTTCTGTGATCGTGTATGGCTGAGATGGGATCTACAGGTAAACGTGTCAAATAAATTTTCACTTGGGTAAATGGAAGTGTGGTAGTGGTTGCTTTTTTTTTGTGTGTGGGTGTAAATGTGTTGTGCGTTTGTGATTGGATGGTCTCGATGAAGTGGGTTTGGTTTGTCAACGTGATTTTCTGTTGAGTTAATGGTGTTTTATTTGTTTATTTATTTTAATTTTGAAATTTTCTGATTATTATTTGATAAAAATTGAATTAGATTTATTTTTAAAAATATATATTAAAAGTATAAAAAAATATATATAAATTTAGATTTATAAAATTTATAAATTTAGATTTATTTCTAAAAATATTGGATTTACTTTTAAAAGTATTAGATTTATTTTTAAAAATATTAGACTTATTTTTAAATGTATTAAATTTAATTTTAAAAGTATTAAATTTATTTTTAAAAATATAGATTAAAAATACAAAAAAGAATATGCAAATTCAGATTTATAAAATTTATGAATTTCGATTAAAAATATAAAAATAAAAAAAATTTAAATTTAAATTTATTTTTAAAAATATTAGATTAATTTTTTAAAATATTAGATTAATTTTTAAAGGTATTAGATTTATTTTTAAAAATATATAAATAAAAAAATATGAATTTAGATTTGTAAAAAAGTGGAAATCCGATTTAAAGTGGATTCTGGACCACTAAAAACATCCATGGCACCACCAGAAATCGACGTTAAATGTCTACTTATACAAAATGCTTTACTTTAATCCTTTTCCACAATCATTATGAATTTTTTTTTTTTTTTTTTGGTAGATTTAGCGTCATCCAGTATGGAACTTCAAAGAGATTTATGGGTGATTTTACTTATTCATTTTCAAGTATTCACGAATCCATTCAATTTCTAATTATTATTAGTTAAGTAAGATGGACTGGCATAATGAAAACAACAGCAGATTTTAGAATTAAGAATTCTTGGATTAAAAACTTATAAGTGACAGCGTGTACCAAAAGCTATCGTGCATATATTGTGGATGCTTATGATAAATCTGTAATTTGGATAGTCCTTCTGTAGGGATCGAAGATAAGGGATAATTTTTCATTTTTTTTTCATGTATTGCACATAGGGGAACTTGATTAATATATATAGGTAGCATATGGAAGCTCAATTTCAATTTAGGCTTTATCAGCCTTCCTTGAAAGATTATTTTAGTGAGTTGATTTGATATTATCATTGCCATATATATATATATTAATGATAATTATGATGTATTATTATTATCGTATTATTGTTATGTACAATAATATTATTAATATCATTACAAAATATATATTAATGATAATGATAATGTTGAATCAATCATTATTATTAATATCGAATCAATATTAAAATTAATTCTAAATCAAGGAAATTTTTCAATTATTTAGAGTGAATTTTTCTAATAAGAAAGTATGTTTTTTTCTGCGTAATTTGTTTTTCAAAGTTGTAGATTATATATTATCTGTGTTAAAAATAGAAAAATGAAATTTGATTAATATATCAATATTAATTCATATATTAATAATTATTATATATGTAATAATTATTTGTCGGAAAAATATATTCTTTTTCTTTTAAGAGACATCCAATAAAAAAGTTAAAGTCATTAATTGAAAACAATATTCATTTTATTTTCACACATGCTTGTATTTTCAATTTCGACATGTATTTTTAAATTTAAATTATATAAAAATCGATTTTAAAATTTTCGATTTAAATCGAAAAAAAATCTATTTTAAATATATACAGATATTTATTTTACATATGTGGATTATTTTGGCTTTTTTTAAAATTTATATTATTTAAAATAATTTAGAATACTAAATTTTAAAAAGATTTAATTTAGTTTCCTATAATAAATGAATTAAATCCTATTATTTAAAATTTCTCCGAATTGCTTTTATAATAATCAGAATTTAGAAACAAAATCTGCCTGTCTTTCTCTCTCTATACAGACAGAGAGAGAGTCAGATTATATATATATATATATATATAATATATAATATAATATATAAAAATATTAATAAAATAATAAATATTAAATATTAATAATATAAAGATGTAATTATTTAATTTCTATTCATATATGTATATGAAAAAAGATTCAACATGAACCCGCCTAAAAGTTCATTCTTTTGCAGAAATAAATATCTAAATAATCAGTTACCGAAACTTATCATGCGTTGCAGATTAGGGGAATTCGTTACGAGATCTGCAAGTTCTCTTTGAAAAGGGATTTTTTTCCCTAAATTTTCCCTAAGCGGATTTCCTGCTTTTATCAGTTAACAAGCATGCAATAATCGAATTAACTGATCATCGAATGGGCAAACTAATCTAATTGTGGAATTTTATCCTGGTGGTTCTGCAACCAGATTCGTTAACTAAAGTGGAAGTGGTGAATATTTTTGGGATATAAGCATAAAATTAGGGAAATATTTTTTTTATTTTTTTTTTTATAAATTGTAAAGAAGGCATTATTAATTTGGCATTTGAAAGATATTTTTAATTTTTGAAGGCAATATTTGAATATATTGTGTACCTCGTTATGGAACAATGATCTTTATTAATTAAATAAGTAAATGATAATAATAATAAATAATAAATAAGTAAATGATATTTAAATAAAAATAAATAAATAAATAAATGAAACAAGTAAATGATATTATTTTTCATAGCCTTTAAAAAGCATATATTTTATTAGTTATAAGTAGATAAGATATTAAATTATTATAAATTTTTAATTTTATTAATTGGGTGATAAAGAGGTGTATAAGCAAAAAATTAGGAGAATAAATATTTTTTTATAAATTGTAAAGAATACATTTTTAATTTTTGAAGACGATGTTTGAAAGTATTGCATATGGCGTTAAAGGAATAAAGAAAAATCTTTATTAATTAAAAATAAGATATTTTGAATAGATAAATATTATTTTTAATTGTAACTTTTATAGAACATGCATTTTATTATTTCTGATTGGATGTGATGTTAGATAATTTTATTTAAATTTTATCTAAAATTTGTACTTTTATGAAGTCGGTGATAGGGTATATAAGCATAAAATTAGAGAGATAAATAACTTTTTTCTGAATTGTAAATAAGACATTTTTAATTTTTGAAGTAATGTTTGAGAACATTGTGTATTGAGCTAAAGGAATAAAGAATAATATATAATGTATTATATAATATATTATAACCTTTATGAAACAAATATTTTATTATTTCTGATTGGCTGTGATATTAAATTATCTTTTTTTTAAAATTTTATCTAAAATTTTCTATTTCTATTAAGTCTGGATATAAGTATAAAGTTTGATAAATAAATAAGTTCTTATAAATTGTAAAGAAGACATTATTAATATTTCAAGCAATGTTTGAAAGTATTGTGTACTGCGTTAAAGGAATAAAGGAGGATCTTTATTATTTAAATAAGCAAATGCATTTTTGAATAGATAAATTTTATTTTTAATTATAACCTTTATGAAATATGCATTATTTATGAGTGATGCTAAATTATTTTTTATAAATTTTAAATAAAATTTACACGTTTATTAAGTATGTGATAAAGGGGAATATAAGCATAAAATTAGAGAAATAAATAATTTTTTATAAATTGTAAATAATTATTTGTGATTTTAAATTATTTTTTTTAAATATCTAAAATTTGTATTTTTATTAGTCGATGATAAATAGGGATAAAAGCATAAAATTGGAAAAAAAAAAGTTTTATAAATTGTAAAGAAGACATTATTAATTTATGATTTGGAAAACATTTTTAATTTTTGAAGCAATGTTTGAAAGTGTTGTATACTGTGTTAAAGGAATAAAGAATAATCTTTATTAATTAAATAATTAAATGCATTTTTGAATAGATGAATTTTATTTTTAGTTATAACTTTTATGAAACACATTTTTTATTATTTCTGAGTGGATGAGATGTTAAATTATTTTTAAAAAAACATTTATGTAAAATTTGTATTTTTATTAATTCGATGATATATGGGGATATAAAATTAAAGAAATAAATAAGTTTTATAAATTGTAAAGAAGAAATTATTAATTTGGCATTTGGAAGGCATTTTTCATTTTAGAATGTATTATATTTTGCGTCAAAGGAATAAAGATAATCATAAAGATAATAATAATTTAACTAATAGATATTAACTAATAATAAATATATTATATATATATATATATATATTAACTAATAATAAATATATTAAATATAAATATTAACTAATAATATAAAATTTAACTTATAAATATTATTTATTAGTTAAATTATTAAATGCATTTTTGCATAGATAAATTTTATTTTTAATTATAACCTATATGAAACATATATTTTATTATTTCTGATTAGATGTGTTATTAAATTATTTTTTTAAATTTTATATGAAATTTGTACTTTTATTAAGTGGATGATAATGGGGGATATAAGCATAAAATAAGAGAAATAAATAATTTTTTATAAATTATAAGGAAGACAATTAATTAATTTTGGCAATTAATAATGTCTTAATTAATAAGGAAGATATTTTTTTTAATTTTTGGAAGCAATGTTTGAAAGCATTGTGTACTGCGTTAAAGGAATAATAATAATATTTATTAATTAAATAATAAAAGTATTTTTGAATAGATAAATTTTACTTTTAATTATTACCTTTATGAAACATATATTTTATTATTTATAATAGGATGAGGTGTTGAATTCTTTTTTGAAAATTTGTACGTTTATTAAGTCAGTGATGAAGGGGATTCATTATTGGGGGGGGGAAACTTTACAATTTATAAAATATTTTTTTTAAAAATTGTAAAGAATACATTTTTAATTTTTGAAGCAATGCTTGAAAGCATTGTGTACTGCGTTAAAGAAATAAAGAATAAAATTTATTAGTTAAATAATAAATGCATTTTTCAATAGATAAATTTTATTTTTATTCATAACTTTTATGAAACATATATTCTATTTTTATCTGAGTATATGTAATGTTAAATTATTTTTTTAACATTTGATCAAAAATTTGTGCTTTTATTACGTCGACGATAAAGGGGAATATAAGCATAAAATTAGTTAAATAAATATTTTTTTATAGATTGTAAAGAAGACATTTATAATTTTTGTAGCAATTTTTGAAAGCACTGGTTACTGCGTTAAGGAATAAAGATTAATATTTATTAATTAAATAATAAATGCATATTTGAATATATAAGTTTATTTTTAATTATAACTTTTATGAAATATTTTAATATTTCTTAGTATATGTGATGTTAAATTATTTTTTTAACATTTCATCTAAAATTTTTACTTTTAATAAGTCTGTGATAAAGGGGGATATAAGCATAAAATTAGAGAAATAAATAGTTATAAGTTTTTATAAATTGTAAAGAATTATTTCTAAATAGATGTGATTTTAAATTATTTTTTGTAAATAAATTGTAATGAAGACATTATTAATTTAGCATTTGGAAGACATTTTAAATTTTTGATGCAATGTTTGAAAGTATTGTGTACTGCTTTAAAGAATAAAGAATAATATCTATTAGTTAAATAAGTAAATTCATTTTTCAATAGATAAATCTTATTTTTAAATATATTTTTTATGAAACATTTTATTATTTCTAAGTGGATACGACGTTAAAATATTTTTTAAATTATATCTGAAATTCGTACTTTCATTAAATCGATGAAAATTAAGTGAATTAATTTTGTATGCCAAAACAAGAAATATAAATACAATTTAACTTTTCAATTTGAATAGAACATATCTTTCTAGTAATTAATTAATGTGAAAAAAATGAAAAAAATCTGACATACTAAATTGAAATTTAATTTTTCTAAATAAAAGTATTCATTCACATCACTTTCATTTAAATTCAAGTTGAAAAAAATATTTTTAAGCAATTAATTAATTTATGGGAAAAATAAATGAACGTTAAATCAACATATTAATAAAAGGACATTCAATTTTTTTGAATAATTTTTCTATATTAAATAATAAAGTTACTATTAATTAAATGTAAAGAGTTTGAAAATAAATTGTTACAACTCATTAATTTAAAAACATAGGTTAATAATAATTATGTTGAAAAAGTTTTCTAAAATGCAAAATTGCTCTAAAATAGTTATTCAATTGATAAGTAATTAATATAAGAGCTCCATTTAAAATAAAATAAAAACAAAATAGCAATTCAAATAAAAATGGATAAATTTGAGTTTTTCTTTTTTAAATACTAGACAAAACCTCCAATGAATAATTTAATTAATTTGACTTATTTAAATAATTACATTATTTAGAAAATTATAATAGCAATAAGCATTTCTAAATTTAAAAATAAATTTTTCTAAATTCTACAGTAAAATTTTTTTATTTATCTTACGTAATTAAGTACAAGAATTGCAATATATTTTAGTACAAAAATTGGAATTTAATAATGACTTACATGTTTTTTATTTGCTTAATAATTACAATAATAATGATTTTTAAATTATTAGATAACTCAATTCTACAATTGTTGCAAACTGTAATTAAGGGGACATATATTTAGTTTGCATGAAAACCAATATAAAAACAATTATTAAATTTATAGTTTACATAGAAATATGAAAAATATATTTATTTTATCTTAATTAAAAGTAAATTGCATTTTTTTTCAAGTTACAGTTTTCTGATGCTTGTAATTTAAAAAAAAATTAATTAAATAAAATAACTCCAGAAATTGATAAATTATTTAATTTGATGAGTATACAAATTTTCGATAAACAATTTCATAAAGGAAAAGTAATATTTTTTGAATAAGTAATTTTTGAAAAAAATAAGGCAATATACGAGCATTATTTCATGTAACTTTTGCGAGATTCAATACAATTATTATTTGTTCAAATTTATTATTATTTGTCCAAGTTTATTTCAGTAAAGGAATAAATTGAAAAAGAAATGAAGTAAAAAAATTGAAATACAGGTGTACTTAAATTTTTAATCAAATAAATTTGATTGATGCTGAATGAACTGATGCCATTCAGGTTTTTTAATAAATTAAATTTAATTCAATTAGAAATTCAAAATCATTGCAAAACATTTTCTATTAAAATCCTACTGAGATATTATTTACAAATGAAACAATTAATACTAAATCACATTGTATTTGTTTAATTTCCCCTAGTGCCATATTTGCTGTACACACTAATTAGGTTGGTTGGTGACTTTTAATGACATATGAGCCAGTTTTGACCAAGCTTTATCACCCAAATATTAGCATTTAAAGTAGTCCCAGTAATTACCAAACATAATTGCTGGGGTGTAATTCCACTAATTTAGTATATTACATTGACTGATTCAATAAATGAAACAAGCAATATAAAAAAAAATTTTTTTTTAGTCAATTCCTATTTTTTTTCACTTTATTGCAGAAAGTCCTTTATAAATAATTTTCATACATTTTTTTAAGTTTATCTGGTGCCCTCTATTGGTAGATATATGCAACTTAAATGTAAAAAACTAAAATTAATTAATTAAATTTAATTACTGAATTAATATTTGAAAAAACTGTATTAACATCAAGTGTCATCCACTACAAGTTAAAAAAGAATGTATTTGAACTTGAGTGGATGAATAAAAAGTATTTTATGAACGATTGAAAATTTGAACAAGATATATATAGGGAGAGTGTGAGCTAATAGAAGGAATTGAAAAATTACATTGATTGATTCAGAAAAACTATATATATAATACAATGAATGATTCGACTAAAGGAATACTATATATTACATTGACTGATTCGAATAATGGAATATATTATATTCACTTCGATTAATGAAATATATTGCACGACTTCTATTAATGAAATATATTCAAGTAGTCGGATGAATTACTGTACATAATTAAGGTGTGGGATTTAATTAATGGAATATATTACATTAACTCATTCGACTAATAAAATGCGTTAAATTGATTGATTTAACAAAGAAAATATGAATAATTTTTTGGCAATAATGCATGAATATATAATGAAACTGATCGGAATAATGAAATATATTATATTGACTTCGATTAATGATATATATTACATTGACTGCCTTGAACACACGTAGAATAGATTATCATTATAATAGCATCTTTGAATTTTCTTAATATGTTTTTTGGCTTCCTTTAATACGATATACAACTTAAATTAAGTTACTCATGGAATTCAACATAGAGGCCATTACTTTCCCCAGCATAACTTTTCCAGATGATATTGATATATTTGAAGTGTTATATAGTTATTAACAATCTGAGAAACCTCAGCCTTATCCTTTCTTTTAGTTTAATATCCAACTGAAGCTGCCTTTTCTTATCTGATCTATGATAGAATCTAGATCATAGGCCTTTTCATCACATTTCCCTATTGTACTGTTGGATTTATAGGCTTAAAAAAGCATGAATAAGCAATACGCAAGTAGATTCGAGTTAGGTTCAAGTAGTGATGGGTTCTGTAATTACATCTTTGAAAAAGTTATTTATGAAAATCAACATAGATGCCATCATTTTCCAAAACATTACTATTCCGGATGATGCTGATTTACTTAAAGAGTTATAGCTATTAACATAATAAGAAACTTCAGCTTTATTTTTGCTTTTAGATTTTTATCCAATTGTAGCATTTTCTTACCTGATAGATTTTAAATCATAGACCTTTTCACTACTATTGTACTGGCGGATTCATAGGCTTAAGAAAGCATGAATAACCAATAATCAAGTAAATCCAAGCTCATTACAAAGTTGGCGGTAAATTTTGCTGTTTCCTCTTTGAAAACAAACTGAGTTATTGAGTTAAAATTTGAGCTGCCAGCTTGCATGTAGTTTTTCATGGATAACTGTAAAATTAACAAATCTTTTAATGGGGAAAAATTTCTGTTGGCTAATGTGACCTGACGTATTATGCGTTCACTTAAAAAAAATGCAGGAAACTGGAACGTTTCGAACGGACAAGGGGTGCCTTATTGAAAGCTTCCCTCCCTAAGGCGGAAATGGACATGATAAATCGTTAAGCTGAAATGTCATTCCGTAACGCTCGATTAAGACAGAAGAAGAGACAGAATCTCTTAGATGGTGTCATTGGCAATGAGTATTGGAAATTTTAATGATGCTAAATGATTACTACGAATACTAAATGTTCCTGCAGATTTGCCTTTATAATAGCAAATGATTCCAATTAAGGAGAAACATTACAATCAAATATCAATTTTAGTAAAAAAAAAATATCTGCATTTTTTTTATTGTTTTATTTTAAAGATAAGATTTTTAGTTTTAAAAAGTAATTTGGAGTTTGTTTCCAGAATCATTAGAAGTCGAGATTACAGCTGCCTAATCACGAGTTGTTTGGAATTGAATCATTCGTACAGATTCATCCATTCACAACTTTCAATTGAATCTTTCAAAAACTGTATCTTTTTCTACACCGCCATATTATAACAATCATAACTGTCATATTATTTTCAGAAATGAAATTTTCAAGCGATGTTTGGAGTAACATTATGTATGCATTTAACTTAAAGATTTTAAATATATTCATTCAGAGATGAGTTCAATAAAACCATTATTATTAAAACCATTGGATTTTTCCTTGTATTTTTGCCTTCAAATATTCAATTTGTTGTAACTTAGCTATACTTTAAAATAATATCCTTAAGTTCAATGTATCCAAAGTAAATGTAGCATGCTTTTCATATTCCTTTAGTTAGGAATGTTTTTGTAAAGTCAAAAATAATTTTTTTTGTCAATTTTTGCCAAATTTAAAAAAAAAAAAAAAAATATTCATATATTTATTTTAATTTTCCTGCCATTGTTTGTCAATGTTTATAACCTAATTAAACAGTAACATTAATCAATCAATTCAACGATAAACAAAGATCTTGGCTGAACAATCCTCGATTATTGGAAGCATTGATATTGATCTACACCCATTGAATTGCTATAACTTATTATTTATTTAAATATTATTATAAAAATTTAAAGTAAGAAGGACAATAGGAGCACATACGAATATAGGCAAAAAAAAAATAGACATAAATATCATATAAACCTTGTGAGAAATTTTTACATTAAAATATATAATTCATATGATGTCATTGATTTTACCTTATCATATTTCATATGTGTGCATTATATATATATATAATCATTTTTACTGCTATACATTGTTTATTACTAATACATCAATGTACCAAATTACTGTTGGTCTTAATTCCATTTGCAACCAAACTAATTCTTCAACTAATCCACATTTTGTGCAGTGTAACAAATGAAGACATACTGGCATTAGTGGATTCATCAGACATAAGCCACTCCAGATCCAACATAAGCCAGTTTACCACGCAGCAGAGGAAGATTGGTCTGCCCTCAATCAAGTTTGTTTAATCAAGATTCGGACTTCCTTGCAATAGAAGCTGCAATTTATCAGCAGAGAAAGCAGATAAGGAATGTGTTTAATCATAGTTTATTATGAAGGGCTGCTGTTGTGTTTGATCTCGTAGGGCACAATACTACATCTCTGGTGGAAGTTTTTGGAAGGTTTGCCCTGAATATTCATCAAATGGATGGTCAAGTTTTAAAAGATGTACCTCTTTTGTTGCTGCTCTTATCTATAATGAAAGGATTTAAGTTATGGAGGTTTGTGTCTTGAATAATGGCTCAGGCGTATTTAAATAGTGGAGATTTACAAAGAAGATGATATGAAGTCGTAAGATTGCAATCTTTTTGAATTAGATTTTGGATTTATTTATTTTTATTGAATAAACTCAATCAAGTTTAAGAGATTTCGATCAAGTAGAGTTTGAATTAATTAAGCATTTGAGTAGAATAATTAAAACGAGTATTAGTTTTAGTTTCTTTACAATGAAATGATTTATGTTATGTTTATATGTTTTAAAATATTCAATCATTGGCTTAAGTTATTAGTATTTGTGGAAATAATATTAAATTAAACATCTGTGCGTCTTAATATGAAACTAGCATTGAGATTAATCAAGCACTATACTGAGACATTTTCAAATTTCAAGCAATATACTGAGACATTTTCCAGTTTCTAGAAATATACTGAGATATTTTCCAGTTTCAAGCAATATATTGAGACACTTTCCAGTTTCTAGAAATATACTGAGATATTTTCCAGTTTCAAGCAATATACTAAGACATTTTCTATTTCGGTACCAATATATATTTGGATTTAAATATTCATATTTCTGGTGTTGGAGCCTGATCACCCAGTGACTAGCGTTCTGGCTCTCAGTGTCACAGGTTTTGGGTTCGAGTCCCGGCTGTGCCATTGATGTTTGTAGTGGTTCTGAATCCACTTTATACCGTATGTCCTGGTCTCAGTTGGTTGTAAACCGTTGGGCTAACAAGCCTGCCTCATAAAAGGCACATCATCTGGCGCCGTCTATTGATAGATACATACAACTTAAATCTAAAAAAACTAAAATTAATTAATTAAATTCAATTAATGAATTAATATTTGAAAAAAATGTATTAACATCAAGTGTCGTCCACTACAAGTTTAAAAAAGTGTATTTGAACTTGAGTGGATGAATAAAAAGTATTTTATTAACGATTGAAAATTTGAACAAGATATATATAGGGAGAGTGTGAACTAATCGTTAAACAGCTTACAAAACCTTATTTAAAAAAATAATAAGAAAAAGGGTGCCAAAATAATATATTTTAAACGAATATCTATATCATTATATGTATTTACATTAAATTTCGAATATACAATTAGAAGATATGACTTGGCGTTTCTAAGCTTAAGAGATATTATAAATTCTTTGTTTTGATAAATTAACTAATCAATAAATTCAGAGAAAATAAATATAAAATAAATTCAAATATATTCACAGATAATTTTCAGAAAAATATCCTTACCACAATAGCATTTATTCGATTATTCTAGATTGCAAAGAACCTAATACTAAATACTTGACTAAGTAAAACTTTGATTGGGTGACATTTTAATATCTCTAGAAATGAATTTTAACAGAGAAAAAATTAAAATATAAAACAACTTACAAAACATCATATTAAAACAACAATAAGGTTAAAGAGTGCCAACATAATATATTTTAAACGAGTATCTATATCCTTATATGTATTTGCATAAAATTTCGAATACATATTTGGCAGATATGAATTTGGTGTTTCTAAGCCTAAGTGAAATTATAAATTCTTTATTTTGGTAAATTAATTTATGAATAAATTCAGAGATAATAAATATCAAATGGATTCAGAGAGGATTTTAAAGAAAATATTCTTACCATAATAGGATTTATTCAATTATTCTAGATGGTAGAGAACCAAATACTAAATACTTGATTAAATAAAACTTTGGTTGGGTGATATTTTAATATATCAAGAAATTAATTTTAATAGAGCAGAAAAATAAAATATAAAACAACTTACAAAACATCATATTAAAAAAAAAAAGAAAAGGGTGACAACATTATATATTTTAAACGAGTATCTATTTCCTTATATGCATTTGCATAAAATTTCAAATATATAATAAGAAGATAGGACTTGGTGTTTCTAAGCTCCAGCGAAATTATAAATTCTTTATTTTGGTAAATTAATTTATCAATAAATTCAGAGTTATTAAATATAAAATAAATTCAGAGAGAATTTTCGGGAAAATATTCTTACCACAATAGAATTTATTCCATTATTCTATTGTGGAAAGAAAGAAATTCCAAGAAATTAATTACAACAGCGCAAAAAATTTAAAATAAAAAACAACTTACAAAACATCATATTAAAAAAAAACAATAAGAAAAAAGGCGTCAACATAATATATTTTAAATAATACAAACGTAATATATGAAACTAGTCATCGGGATTTCTATGTAAATTTCTTTATATTAGTCCATTTTAGCAAAAAATCAGGATTCTTTCTAAATATTAAAATCATTAAATTAATTTAATTAATTATATAGCCTTGTAATTTTTTTTTAAAAAATTACATTTTAAAATTTTAATATAGAAAAATAAAGTTTTTTTGCATTTATCTTTAATTGATCACAGCTGTATCAAAAGATTGATAGATTAACAACTAGAGCATTGCACACATATTTAATTTATTTTATTATGACAAAATGAATAAAACCTCTAAATAGGTAAATAAAAAAAATTTAAAAAATATTTTAATCCCATGTAATTGCATAGTATTAGAAAATATTATGCAATTAAAAAAACATAAAAAAAAAAAAATTAAGAAAAGCAAACATTAAAAAACAAACATTAAACACTAAAAAAAATATATGGACATGAAACAAACATTAAAAAAAATATATGGACATGAAAATTTCAATAATTTACCATTTTTACCATGAAGGAAAAATATTTCTTAATATTGGTCATTGCAGTTTATAAAATTATTTACTACATCTAAACAAATAAAAGCAGATTTTTTTAACTATTTAATTTTGTTACAAAATCATTAATAATATTTTATCTCTATTAATAAAAAACAGTAGTATATTTATTCCGACAAAAACATTAAAATTTGTTCGTAATTTTTCGGTTATACATCTTATAAAAAATATTAAATCCCAAGAACTACACATAAGTGGCTATACATAATTGGTACATTAGGTTATCCGATGTTATACAAAAAATATAGTAATAATGTTATTAAAAGCTTAATATGAAACAGTCGCATTTTTTTAAATGATTAATATTGTTCTAGACAGATTCTATAAAAAAATTTTTAGAAGATCAAATACTTATTAACGAATGTTGATTTTTAAAATAATAATTGCATTTTATTCATACATATTTCACCAAATTATACATTTAATAACACATTTCTTTAAATGAAATATAATTTCTCATTGAAGCACTATGCAATATCGTTTCATAAGCGATTTCCGTTATTAGTTCCTTTTAAAACACTGCAGCATACTTTTTTTTTATTTCCAAAGCAGCAAAATTAACGTTACCATCCATTCCTGAAAACCACCACATTCATTACCGCATTCTAGAGAAAATTATGAAATACCCATTAAGAACTTAACATTTTATGGTAGCGATTTACTTTACACGCAAATCCGGGGAAAATATCCACCACAATTCATTCACCAACAAAACGCCGTAAACAGTGCAGTTTACGCCGTAAACCAATTAAGTATTCTTCCTTGAAAACTGTTAACATAATGATCGGTTACATCCATTAAGGCTAACAGTGTGTAGCGGTCTTCCATTCGGTTGAGATTGGCAATTTGTGGCCATGCTGTATTACCTGCGAGTATCCCGGCAAAAGACGAAGCGATACGATTTTAGTGGTAACTTCTCATGTGTAATTGGCTATCACGGAAAACTGCAGTTTTGTTTACTTACTTCACAAACTGGAATCTTGATGGGATATCTTTGAAGGCAGAGTGATTGAATGGAGGGTTTTGTATGCCATGAATAGTAAATTGCGAGAGAAAGTTATGGGTTGAGCTGGTTTCTTTTTTGTTGAATTAGTTGCTTTCAATATCTCGAAAATAATTGTGTTTAAATTTATCATACGTTATTTTTCCCATTCTCCTTGATTAAATTATGATACAAACTTTGTTAACTATCATATTAGTTTCTTTTCTTTTTGAGCAATTATAGTGAAAAAAAAGTAGGAATTGACTATAAATTTTTTTTTTCATATTACATGTTATGTCTTCATTCATTTTCTAATAGTATTGTAATGTGTATGACTAATCCTCCGTCTACAGTGTCAGACGGACATCCCATGAGTAGTTTACTCATGGATGGAGGGAAATGAGCCGCTTCGTTTGTGGTAATACATTCGTAGGCATTAATTTAGAGTGAGTATTAAATATTTTATACAATATATTAAACTAGTTTATTGTCAATTCTTGAAAATAAAAGTGTTAAAATTTATCATACATTAACATTTTTTTAATAATCCTTGATGAGATTTTGATATGAAATTAATCAATGACTGTATTAATTGCATTTCTGAAATTTTTGATTGATTTGATTGCACTCTGCTTATATGTGCAATAATTATCTTTTTAAGATGCAAAGCATTTTCATATTACTTATCAGTTGTAACTACTATTTAATTTACAAGTTTGAATCTTGATATGCAATAAATAATCATTTAATGGAGTATTTTATGAATTCTAAATGCTGAATTACGAAACAAAGAATTGAGGACTGATATTTTACAATACTGATAAAGAATAATTTTTACCACCCATTGTTATTTATGATAATTAACACCAGCCCTCAGTGTTTTTTCCATGACCGATAAATCCCATTGCAAACTTTATAACTTTTCTATTTATAGAAAAACAAGTAATATAAAAATAATTGTTAATAGTAGTTTGTTTCTAAGTAGGAATTAGTCAATACCTACTTAGTCAACAAAGATAATTTTTATTTTAGTTACTTTTTATTAAATACTTACAATTAATATAAATATGTAAGTACATATGACAAAATCACAATATTAAATGGCAAAACAAAATTTCTTCAATTTTATTTTTTTGAGAAAATTCCTTCATTCTAACCACTAGGCCACAACTGCTAACTCACTCTCCAAAATCATTCGGATAAAACGTCTACTAAAAGCAAAAATTTTCAAATATTTATCAAAAAATTATTGAATTTCGCAAGAATTGAACTCACATTCTTCTTCACGTGAAAAATACTGAAATCCTTGCTTTTTAATCCTTGAATCCTGAAATCCTTACATCCTTGTATTGCCGTTGATCTCCATTTTCATTACAACATTTATTGAATGAATTAATATTTGAAAAACTGCATTAACATCCAGTGTCATCCACTACAAGTTAAAAAAAAATGTATTTGAACTTGAATGGATGAATAAAAAGTATTTTATGAACGATTGAAAATTTGAACAAGATATATATAGGGAGAGTGTAAGCTATTGGTAGGAAACAATCACGCTGCAGAAAAAAATTGATAAAGGACTTATTAAACAAACTATGAGTTCTATAACATACCCATCAAATCATTAACTATGCATACATTTTCATGAGTTCATAGTAATCCTTATAAGATAACAAGAAAAAAGAAAAAAATTGAAAATTAATCAATTCAATATCGGAAAATTTAAGTTACAGTAATAAACTAAAAATCGTTTGACGTTGTCTTTTGATATTTACGGATATGAAAGAATGTACGTAAAAAAAGCAGGTGCAATTAATATATAAATAAATAAATAAATAATTTTAAAAATATTTTAACTTCATATTTCTTGTGATACAATTTGTTAAAATAATTACATTACAGAAACAAATCAGGTATTGCATTCTCTTAACATCTTTTATTTAATTTTATTTTTAATGAATATATTATCATAGTCGGTTTTAAATTGTGAGCTTTTTTTTTATAATGAAAAGAAATACTTTGAATTTCATAATTAATTTCTAAAACACTAAAGATAAATAAAAAAACAAACACGATAGAACACAATAGAGAAAAACAATTGAGCGACAAAAAATGAAAATATATAAAATGTAAAATATTTAAACTATAATAAAAAGTTCTATTTAAATATTAAAAAAAATTAAAATATTAAATTTAAGTTATTAAGCTTCAAATGTTTGTTCTAACATTTGAAGCTTAATAATATTTTTAATGAAAATTGTATTGTACATAAATAAGGTAAAATAATTATATTTGGCAAAATGGAAAAAAAATTTTAATTAAAAATTGTACTTTATTATATTTTATTTTATGAATAAATAAGTGTAGAAAATTTAAAAAAAAAATTATTTTCAACGAAATTGTTATAAATACCGATACATTTTATACCACATTATGTTGATCAAAAGTCATTTTTTTCAGTTCCTTCTGTTAGCTCACATTCTCCCTATATATAACTTGTTCAAATTTTAAATCGTTCATAAAATACATTTTTATTCATCCACTCAAGTTCAAATACATTTTTTTTAACTTGTAGTTTAGATTACACTTGATGTTAGCACAGTTTTTTTCAAATATTAATTCAGTAATTAAATTTAATTAGTTAATTGTAGTTTTTCTTTAGATTGAAGTTGCATATATCTACCAATAGATAGCGCAAGATAAACTTAATGAACATTATTTATAAAGGACTTTCTGCATTATAATGAATAAAAAGTAGGAATTGACTGTAATTTTTTTTTTATATAACTTAATATTCTGATATTTAAGATGTTGTTTTAAATATGATTATCATATGCTATTTTATTATTTGTAAACATTGTTAAAGATTTAAATAAATATATGAGAGTTTCTTTATAAGTATTTAAAAGCATTTTTATAATAGCAGCTTAAAGTATATTAAATTTTAAATAAATATAAAAGATAAAACGCGAATAAGAAATAATGTATTTTTTTTTATTATCTGTCTTACAAACATATCATATTTCTTCTTATAAGCAAGTTTTTTATTTTTTGATGTGAAATTGATTCAATTTACGCTTCAAAATTTTAAAAGCGTTAAAAGTTATTTGTTGTTTCATAACAAATAATTTATTATTAATAATAGAAGTATAAAAAAATCCTATACACATTTTTATAGTTTTGTTTAGATAGTTAAATGAAATAAAATTGTAAAACTTTTTAACAGTGGCAACATTTCAAAATAAATTCTTTATTAACCATTGACGTTTCTTATTTACACAGCTTATATTTTGAATAAATAATTTTTGAAAATTTAATTTACTGTTTATATTTCGTTGTACAGAAATGATAAAATAATATCAGTATAATGTTAGAGAAATGAAATAAAATATTCTTTAAACGTTCTGTTTATAAATGTATAGTAAAAATTTAACAAATGCAAAAATAACAATGCAGTAAAATTAACAAATGCTATTATTTACAATTATTTAAAATGCAATATTATAAATGCATTATATTATATATTATTCTATAAAATTATTATTAATAATGCATATTATAATAATATTTAAATGCATTAATGTAAATAAAAAAATCAATTCTATAAGACACAATTTGTATATTTCAATAAGCAAAATTGTTTACAAGGCTAATAATTGTTTTATTAATAGTTCATGTTATATAAATATTATTAAAATTTGTATAACTGGATTTAACTTATATATACAATTATTTTTTTTGTAAGGGACATAATTATAAATAGTGAATGTTATTTTCAAAATAGTTTATAAAATTAGTTATTAATTTTATATTCATCTGAACAGTAACATAAAAAAATAGTTAAAAAGAAATTTTCTTCGTGTAATATTTAAAACAAAATAAAAACTATTTTCAAAATTATGCTGAGGTAAACCTCACCATTAGATTCGCCAAAAGTTCGACAAGTTGTCGCCAAATTTAAAAATATAAAAACCATATGCATTAGTACATTTAGCTTATAGACTTTCAGCTCTAGAGGAAATATATTTAACAGAAACCTGCATATTACTGGGCCTACAGATTCTCATCTGGAGAGGAAGTATATTTCGCACAAACTGCGCGTAGCAGCTTATCGTGGTTTCAACTTAGAAGTGGAACCCTTCCACAGGATCTATAATTATATGTGTTTAAATGTATTAAAGATTGTGCATCTCTAAATGTATTTGCATGCTGTTTGTGCGGGTGCAATAAAGTTCTCCAACCTGTGCCTCAAGTATCTCAATCCAACCATACCCAATTACAATCTGGCTGACAAATCTGCATACTACAGAAATAATATCAGTCTAACGTTAGAGAAATGGAGAATTCTAATAATTTATTCTTTAAATTAAACTATATGTAAGTAAATGTGCAGTACAAATGTAACAATGAACAATGCAGAACAATGCAGAAAGATCAATAAATGTTATTATTCTATGCAATTCATGTATTTAAATGAGCAAAATTGTTTTCAAGCAAACCAGATTTTTAACCTTTAAAGTTATATATATATATATATATATATATATATATATATAATCAGAGGTATTTGCTTTGGGAATATTTAAAAATCATAATTTACTTTTAATAAAATTATAAAATTGATCGAAATCTTTCCTGGCTAGCGCTCTGGCGCTCGGTACCACAGGTTTCGGGTTCGAGTCCCGGCTGTGCCATGGATGTTTGCAGTGGTTCGGAATCGACTTTAAACCGTAGGTCCCGACCTAATATGATCGTAGAGTGTTGTTACTCCGCGTCCTTGGCTTATCTTCAAGTTATATGCGCCCCCTGGGTAATGCAAGGTAGTAACGTCTGTGCAGCTCTTGACTTAAGGCATCCAAGACCAAGCTGTCTGAGTGTTTGCCCGCTGCATTAGAAAGAAAGAATATATATATATTAATATTATAATTTTTTTTAACTTGCTTAAACTCATTGATAAAATGATTTTTATTGTAACATACATTATTATAAATAGTACATTATATTTTACAAATATTTTATAAAATTTCAACGTTAATTTTATATTCAAAAATCTCTGAACAACATTAACAAAAAAATTATTAAAAAGAAATATTCACTTCAAGTAACATTTAAAAACAAAATAAAAACTATTTTCAAAATTATGCTGACGTAAAGCCTCACCACTAGATTCGCCAAAAGTTTGACAAGTTGTCGCCAAATTGAAAATATAAAAACCCTCCCCCATTGAAAAGTGAAAAAACATAAAGCACTTTGCACGCACACTTCAGACAAATTTGGCGTCTCTTTAAAAAATGTGAAAATGTCACAAATTAAAAAAAACGTGGAAGAAAACGGAGAAACTCATGAGTGAAGAGGGGAGAAAAACACTTTAAAAAGCAAGCATTTCATATTTTTATATTTGTTTCTTATCAAGAAAAGTTACTTTTTATTTGAAAGTCTAGAAGCTGGAGTGTTGATTTGAATGTGAAAGTAATCCATCATATTTGGCCGTGCTTTTTAGAGGGATTTGCTGCGTAAGAGGGATTAGTATAAATATTGCATTTTTTTAAATACAGATTTCGTCGTAGCTGAATTCTAATTACCAGATAGAATTCATACATGTCAACAATATTTAAAAAAATATAATTGAATGGTGTATACTTTTGAATTTTTATATCACTCTAGTACTTTTATAAGGCGCCTGATAGCCGAGTGACTAGCGCTCTGCAGCTCGGTTTCGCCGGGGTTCGCGTTCGAGTCCCGGCTGTGCCAGGGATCTTTGTAGTGGTTCTGAATGGTGAGTCCCAGTGATAGGTCCCAGTTTAATATGGCTGTTGAGCGTTGGGCGTAGGGCTGACAATCATGCCCCGTAAAAAAAAATATCTCTCGTCTCGTAATATGCCAGCAGGCAGACGATCTTGACCCACAATGGGGCTGTAGCGTCAATGATGATGATAATACTTTTATAAACTGCACTTTTACTATACACTATATTATGTACTATACCAGGGGTGGCCAACCCAAATGGTCTCACGGGCCAATTTTGGAAATGCATCATATCACCGCGAGTCGCATATAAAATTATATATCCCTATATTATATTTAGACCCACTAGAGACAACTTTGGAGTGAAAAATTGAAACATAATGAGTTGTTATTTTTGTGTTTACTATTATTCTTACATGTAGACATAGATACTATAATAATTATACTAAAGGAACATTGTAAAGAAATATGGAACACTAAAAATGAAATATAAAAAACGTATAAATATAAACGAAATAAAAAGAAAAGGAAATTATAAAAAAAATATTTATTTTACTAGTGCGATATTTGTTTCTCCTCTCTTTCACTTAGCTTTTACAAATCGATGCCGATTCCGCTTTATCCTATTATATTAGATGTTCTAAGATCGTGCGTGCGCACATCGTTCGTATCATGAGTTCGCAAAATATAATTTAAATATTCTACGAACTCATTACTGTACACTCATAAATAAAACAGGCAATATCTGTCATATCTCCGAAAGAATATTATTTTAAAATCAAAGTTAATTTTTCTCATAATTTCGACAGTTAATTGTTGAATATATGGATGCACGCACGCATGTATTTTTTAATACATTAGTTTTCACTACTTTGGCCATTATGAAATAAGTATATTTTGTAAAAGGGCCGGGAAAATATTCAAGGCGGGCTGCGGGTTGGCCACCCTTGTATTAATATATCTATACTTTTTTTTCCTTCTAATGCAGCTGGCAAATAGACCGTGATCTTCGCCATAAGGGCTGCACCGATGTTACTCACTTTGCATTACCCAGGGGGCGAGTGTAACTTGATGGTAAGCCACGGACGCACAATGCCCCTGCAGCGCTCTACGATCCTATTAGGACCGGGACTTACGGCTTAAAGTGGATTTCAAACCACTACAAACACCCATGGCAAAGCCGGGATTTGAACCCGATACCTGTGGTACCGAACGCCAGAGCGCTAGCCATTCGGCCATCATATCTATACTTTAAATAAACAATTTAGTATTACATATTAAATAGATAAATTAATAGGTCAATAGATTTTTTAATCATTGTACTAGTAATGCAGTTGTCAAAGTAGTTGCTATCAATTCCTAAGAATAAATATAACGTTACTGAAGTTGATTAAGTAGGAAGACTCGGTTAAGATTCAATAGAAAGTTTTAACCATCA
Source organism: Caerostris darwini (assembly GCA_021605075.1). NCBI lineage: Eukaryota > Metazoa > Arthropoda > Arachnida > Araneae > Araneidae > Caerostris > Caerostris darwini. The sequence goes on from BPLQ01012004.1 coordinate 356,251, forward strand.
TACTTGTATTTGACATTATAGTGGTAATAATAGTCGTCAAAATAGTTGATATAAAGCTTCAGTTGTTAAGAGAGGATTAAGAATTAGAGATCGACTTTGGATTAATAGAAATATTATATCATCATAATGATAAACTTTAATATTATTGGTTTAATCCCATCTTGAAGAATAATGTAATAATGAGTGAATTACGGGAATATAAAAAAGATTGGTATTTCGGTATCTAATTTTTTCCGAATTTAAGTATTAATAAATAATAAAAATGTAGAAAAAAAGTTTTACAATTTTTTTTTATAAAAGTTTGCTTTACGTATTTCATACATTTTTAATAATAAAAATGTATGAATGACGACTGTAAAAAGTATAAATGTATCCTAATGATGCTAAGACAATAGAAATGAGTATATTATAATATTCATATGCAAACTCTTCAAGTAAATTAAAATTATAACTATAAAATAAATTAATTTAATAACTGGTCATTACGATTATAATTAGTATTGACCCTATGATAAAACTGTTCAATATAAAGTGTAATGTCATCTGGAGGAATCAACAGTCAAATAAGTTCATGGATCCCTTGGTCAGATTTTTAATGCCAATGAGATTTAGCTGTTATGTAAAAACAAGTAATATATATATATATAAAAATTTTAAAGTCAATTCCTACTTTTTTTACTATTTTATAAATAATTTTCATTCATTTTTTTAAGTTTAACTGGCTCTATTTATTGGTAGATATATGCAACTTAAATATAAAAAAACTAAAATTGAAGAATTAAATTGAATTACTGAATTAATATTTGAAAAAACTGTATTAACATCAAGCGGCATCCACTACAATGTGAAAAAAATGTATTTGAACTTGAGTGGACGAGTAGAAAGTATTTTATGAACGATTGAAAATTTGAACAAGATATAGATAGGGAGAGTGTGAGCTAATAGAAGGAATTGAAAAAAGATATAAGGCTTTTGAAACAGCTCTTAAGCATTGCATTTGAAATGATGAAGTAGGTGCACTTTGGTAATATGCATCGTTTTTGGTAGTTTACAGAGTATTAGTTTGTTAGTTTTCATGGTCTCCTTATATGTAATAATATGATCTAATTACCCTTAAGAAAATCTCCAGGAAGATATTTTATCCTCTACTGCAGGGGTCTCCAAACTACAGCCAAATCCGGCCCGCCAGTGTCATCCATATGGCCCGCGACAGCGAATAGCCGATTGTTGCTGTAATAAGTTGAATAAAAAAATACAGAATGATAATAACTCGGTTTTATTGACTTGCTAGGTAAAGCTTAATGACAAGCATAATACGCAGAAAATTTAACTTAAGCATAACAGCTAACTGGAAATTATAGACAATGGCAGAAAAATTTAAATGGTTTTGGCCCTTGGTGTTTACTGGAGTAAACAGTATGACCCTAAGGCTGGAGAGTTTGGAGACCCCTGCTCTACTGGATGTAGCAAAACATATACTTGGGATACCATCCTTATAATACTTTGTTTAGAAAAAATATAATATGACACAACAAACAACATTATAAGAACAAATAAAATTAAATTAAGTATTGGTCATTAGAAATGAGAATGTTATTTTTAACATTCTTTAATAATTTTATTTGAAATGATGAACTGGGGTGGGTGGGGGCACTTTGGTAATATGCATCGTTTTTGTTAGTTTACAGCGTGTTAGTTTTCATGGTTTCATGTACTAATATGAGCTAATTGAAATTGAGCTTAATGAAAATGTCCAGGAAGGTATTTTATCCTCTCCTGTATGTAGCGAAATTCCTCCCTACAATACCATCTTTATAATACTTTGCTTAAGACAAATGTAATGTGCCAGGTTTGGTTTTGTTTTGTTGTCGCTCAACAGTCATTTTGTGCACAAGAAGAAGGGTTAATTAGACAGAGACAGATGACATTAAATTAAATAATGAACATTAGAAATGAGAATAGTATCTTTTTTAATATTCTTTAATAATTTTATGTGTTTTTCCTTAAAATTGCTTGACAGTGCTTTTTAATGTGTTTATGAACAATTAAAAAATACTTTATTTTGCATGATATTTGATCTTAAATAACGATTTCAAGTACAATACAATAAAACAGTATATCTATGTGTATATTTTAAACCGTAACATTAATTTATTCTAACTTTATATTACATATAAAATCATATATACTCGTCGGGTTAAGAGAGAAAAGAGTTATAGTCAAAGATAATATTTGCTCAGCTTCTGATAACTTTACTAAATATTGATAATTAATTTAACTAATTTGGATAAATTCCAAATAATATTTACGCTACCAGGTTGACATCGGTAAAGTATATAAACAAAAATTACGGTCGTCTGCTGCTCTATGTAAATTGATTAAAATTGAATTACTTATAGTTTATCTTTCAATATATATTCTCAACTAAAACGACTGGTGATTCAATGATAATAATTTAGTCACTCATTTCAGAAACGAGAAATTTTGCAGAGAATTTAAACGCCATGTATAAGCATCTAGAATTAATCATCAAATTGCCTTGAGGGAGTTTTCTGAATTTTTTCTCATTTGACATGCAAATTGAGGCAGTTTTCCCAAAGAGCACTCCATTTATTAAATGATGGCTTAACCTACAAGAGAATAAAGGCATTCGATTTTTCTGTGATATTTGTTGTACACTCATGTCCATAAATTAAGGATAATTCAGAATCATACAGAAATTGAACTCTAAAATAAAAATTTCACCTGTAGAATTATCACACACATCTTGAAGAAGAATATGCAAATTACAGGAAATCACCAGATGGCGCGGATTGTAAGTCACAATAACGAGAGTGTAAGAGAGGGGTATATAAGGAATGGTGGCAAAGAAGTAAAACTCTTCACAGGCGCTTTAAAAGCCTTTCAGTGCAATAACCGCACCCAAGTGCCGCATAGGACACATTGGTCTATATGCTACCACTTACCGCAACTCACTGTCGCCTGCGATTAACCTGGAGTAGAGAGCATGCATTGTGGACACCGCAACAATGGTCTGGTGTGATGTTTTCCGACGAGTCCAGGTTTAGTTTGCAGTCTGATTCTCGCCGGACTTTCATATGGAGAGCGCCAGGTACCCGTTACCACCAAGAGAACACCATTGAACGACACCGTTACGGTGGTGCAGGATGGCTCGCTTGGGGAGGAATTATTCTTGGTTCCAGAACTGACCTGCATGTTCAGAGTGTAACGATGACAGGCCACATCTATCGGGATGTCCTTCTGGAACAACATGTACGTTTGTTTCGGGGCGCCATGGGTGCTGAATTTCTGTTTATGGACGACAACGCCCGTCCTCACCGTGCAAACATTGTAGACGAATGCCTTCAATTGGAGGATATCACCCGTATGGATTGGCCAGCATACTCACCGGACTTGAATCCAATAGAGCATGTGTGGGATACTCTTGGCCGACGAATTGCAGCCCGTCCCACCCCCTCCCACCTGTCAACCGGAAATTCGGAGGGCATTGCTTGATGAGTGGTGTAATATTCCCCAAGATCAGATTGATAATTTGATACTCAGCATGCCTAGGCGTTGTAAGGCCTGTATTGCATCGTCCGGGAGACATACTCGATATTAACCATCACACTAACCATGTTATACTGTTTTTTGTAAATAGGTTCTTTTTTGAAATTTGCTCCAGGGCGTAAAAATCGCAATTTTTATTAATTATGTCAAACATATAGCATCTTTTTTGCTCTTTACCTTTTGTTTTATAAATAGACTTAACAAATAAGTTAAATTTGTTTGCTTCTGTCTCTTTCTTTGCCTGAACTTCATTATCCTTAATTTATGGACATGAGTGTATTTGTCTGTTTTAAAAACATGGGGAATCAAAGAACTGTGATCGTATCTCATCGATTTTTAGAATTTTTTTTTACTCTATATCAGTGGGTATATATGTATATACAATTACTAATGCATACTACGAACAGTCCACAGATAGTTAATGAATCGAGTGCATTCAATCAAATGCAACGTTTTGGGGTAATTGCCTGAATTTGCATGGAAATAATACAGAGAACTGCAAATACCAGAATGTCATCGGCAAAGTATACAAGCACAAATTCTGCCTCTCTGCTACTCTATGGAGTCTTAGTTAAACTGTCTGAAATTGGATAATAATAGTTTATCTTTTAATATGAATTCTCAAACTAAATGATTCGAGACTGAATGAATAGTTATATATGCAGGCTACAACACAAGATAGTAGTGGAGTTCGATTTTTCTGTGATGTTTGCTGCATTTGTTCTTTTTAAGAACTAGGGAAATCTGGAAGAATAGTGAGTTTCTCTCCTTAATATTTAAAATATTTATTTCTTCTCTAAATCAGTGAATGTATATCTTTATACACTCATTAATACATAGCATGAACAGCCCACTAATGGTTAATGAATAGAGTGCATTGCCATCAAAGACGACTTTTTTGAGGTAACTGTCTGAATTTGCATTTCAAATAGGAAAAAATATAGAAACCTCACTCAGGATAGTCTCGTCTAAATTGTCTACGAAACTGCCGCCTGTTTCTGCAATTAGTGGCTAAACGGGACTCCATCAGCGGATTTGAACATGATCTCTATTTTACGTATGCCACCACTCTCTTTACTGCCTATCTCTTTATTGGACCAAAACTTTGACATTCATATCGTTTGGTGTGAACTTTCATTTTCTCTTCTACATGGCACAATAATACAATACATGAGAATTTTGTAATTTTTGCAGATGAATGAGCTATCGTGTTGCCATTTTGGAATTTTTTGTAATGAATAAGCTAACGTGGCGCCACGTGATCTCTCTGAACAATCATCTGCTCTTTGATTTTAATGACTAGGCCAGTGATGTTGACCAATTATTGTTTAATTATTCAATTAATCAAAATAATTTTGCTTATTGATATTGTAATACATATTAACATATTGTAATATTGCATTAAATATTTTATCGTATATGTATCACATATATTTAGTTCGATTCAAACAGAAATTTTTGGAATTTCTTGTAATGAATGAGCTAACGTGGTGCCATTTTGGTATTTTCGTGGTCTCACTGAGCAATCATATATTTTTTATTCTAACGACTGAACCAGTAACGGAATTATTAGTATTAAGGATTGTATTCAATTAATCAAAACAATTTTCTTTATTGATATTGTAATACATATTAACATATTGTAATATTGCACTAAATATTTTATCGTATATGTATCACACAAATTTTAGTTCGATTCAAACAGATTTTTGAAATGTTTTGTAATGAATGAGCTAACGTAGTGCCATTTCGAATTTTTTTGTATTGATTGAGCTATCGTGACGCCATTTTGGAATTTTTGTGGTCATACTGAATAATCATATATTTTTTATTCGAATGACTAAACCAGTGATGGACTTGTTAATATTCAAGTTTGTTTAATTATTCAATTAATCAAAACAATTTTGCTTATGGATATTGTAATGCATATTAACATATTGCTTATTAACATATTGCTTATTGATATTGTAATGCATATTAACATATTGCTTATTGATATTGTAATGCATATTAACATATTGCTTATAGATATTGTAATGCATATTAACATATTGCTTATTGATATTGTAATGCATATTAACGTATCGCAACATTGCATTATTCTTTTATCGCGTACGTACCACACATATTTAACAGGTTTTCAAACAGATTTTGAACAGATTTAGACAAATTTTTTAACAGATTCAAAGATATTTTTGAAATTTTTTGTAATGTATGAACTAACGTGGCGCCATTTTGAAATTTCTTGTAGTGAATGAGCTATAGTGGAGCCATTTTGGAATTTTCATATTTTCACTGAACAATCATACGTTTTTTTTTTCTAACGACTAAACCGGTGATGGAATTATTAGCCTTAAGGATTTTTTAATTATTCAATTAATAAAAACAGCATAATAACTCCATATTAACATATTGCAACATTGCATTAAGTATTTTATAGCGTATCCATCACACATATTTAGTTCGATTTAAACATATTTGCTGACGGCTTCCCAGAATAAGCATTCGCAGTGGCAAGTAAGTCCGCAGCGACCTTCAATCCGTATAATTAACCGGAACTAAGTCGTCAACTTGGCATTCCGCTTCCCAAAACCAGAGATGCTCCCTCCGCAAGCTTCTTTGATTATGCGTTTATTGTATGCAAATAAATCACCGCGCCGAGGCATTATGCGAACATAAATCACCGGGGCCATCACTGTTCCTGACAGCTCTCAACGCCACTGTGTGTTGGCCTCATTATGTCCTGGATGGCTGATTTTTATTGCCACGAAAAGTACCGTTTAAGCGAAGAGTAAAGACAGCACGCCACTTTCTCCTTGAGCACTGAATACTGAATGATAAAGTATTAAAACAAAAAGTATCGGTTATGAAAAAAAGTGAAGTACAGTATCGTGTATGGGAACTTATTTCTTTATTTGATAAGTTTAGAGTAGAAGAAAAATGTATAGTTAAAGGATTCATATTTGGATAAAAGATAATTAATTATCATAATTACTTAATTATAACCTATAGTGTCAATGACTCAAGGTTAAAATATAACGAGGGCGTATAATCATAAGTCGTGTTTGCTTGGAAGTGAAAATTAAATGATGAGGTATAATTTTCAGTTTCATATAATCAGCAGTAGTGTTGCTTCGAAGTAAAAATTAAACAATGAGCTCAGTGGCGTATAATTTGCAGTCGTGTTTTTATAAGTAAAAATAAAACGATGGGGTATAAGCCTCAGTAGCGTATAATCCACAGTTGTGATGCATGGAAGAAAAACTGAAACGATGGCGTATAATACTCAGCTGCTTATAAAGTACAAAAACGAGAATCAGTTATTAAAAAAAATGGAGTAAAGTATTGTACATGGAAACATTTCTTTACTTGATAAGTTTAGAATTGAAGAAAAATATAGTTAAATGATTCAGTTTTGAATAGAAGATAATTAATTACTGTAATTACTTACCTATAACCTACAGTAGGTATGTTTGAAGGTTAAAATATAACAATGGCATATAATACTCAGTGGCGTATAATCTGAAATCGTGTTGTTTGGAAGAAAAAATGAAACGATGGCGTATAATACTCAGCTGCTTATAAAGTACAAAAACGTGAATCAGTTATAAAAAAAATGGAGTAAAGTATCGTGTATGGTAACTTATTTCTTTATTTGATAAGTATAGAGTTGAAGAAAAATAAATAGTTAAATAATTCATTTTTGGTTAGAAGATAATTAATTACTGTAATTACTTACCTATAACCTACAGTAGCAAATTACCTACAGTATCTTAATTAGCTACATATAACCTACAGTTGCAATGTTTGAAGGTTGAAATATAACGATGGGGTATAATCCTCAATGGCGTATAATCCATAGGCAATATGCACCAATACAATTCCATTTCTTTTCGCTATACCTATAGTTTAGTTTTGTATACGGAGTAGAAATATTAAACTAGTATAAAAATTTTTAAACTACGAGAGAATTTTTATGAAAAAGAAATATTTATAAAGTATTAGACATTAAAGTTGTCGATAATTGCACAACAAATATGGATAAGATACAATAATAAAAAATATTGATATGTACGATAATAAAAAATTTAAGAAGTATTCACAGAACATAATAAATAAAAGTAAAGGCCCATAAAACCAAAATAAACAAAAATTTTATTTGAAAATGTAAAAATCAAATACGAAATACTACTTTCCAATTGAATGGTCCGATGTTAAATGTCTATCTATGTTTCTATGTTGTACTCTCCGATTATAAATTGAACAAGTCTCAAAAAAACGCCGACAATTTGTAATCTTCATATTTTTTAAAGACATCAAAATAATTAGTATTATAGTTAACTTAATCAGTTATTTTCTGAAAAAAAGCGTTTTTAAGATGAGAGGCCTCAGAAATTCGTTTTTACTGATACTTACGAATAAACGAACATGGATTATATGCATCGGCAAATAATGCACAACGTAATTTTTTTATGCTTTAAACGTTTAATAAGCAGTTTATAGGCAAGGAAATTCCTATAAATTTAAAATTTAAAACATGATATAATAATTTTTTTTCGCAAAATACATCTACATTCATAAATTTTAAAATAACATCAAATGAAAAAAAAAATGCAGTTTCTTATTTAATTTAATAAAACAAATCTTACAAAAGAATTTTAGTATATTTAAACTTAAAACGGAACTAAATACAAGGTTAATATTTGACAAATACATCACGATCAATTTTCTTCATTAGTGTGAATATCTTGTAAAATATAATTTCAAAAATTTATAAAATGCATATTCGAAAATTAAATTCAAGATAACGTTTAGGTAAGATAATTAAAAATAATTAATAGTTTGGTATTTGGTGAAAATAATTCAAATAACATAAATATTTATTTTAATATATTAAAAATAAATATAAAACTACATACAGAAATACAAATAAAAGTATAGTAACGGAATGTTAATTACGCTGTACTTTTTTCATTACAAAATACTTTGCATTTTAAAGTACTAGTTTAAAACAATAACCTTAGAATGCAATTTTACTAACACAGATTTCTTGGTATTTGATGGAAAAGACAACATTACTCTAAAAGGTGGATTTTTTTCATGTTTTTTCCTTTTAATTGCTACATACTTTAAAAATTATTTCTGCTTCCATGAGTTCCGGTCTTCGAATTATTTTTTCCACTTTACTTCTTAGAAAATATTCTTTTTTTTACATCACAAGCCTCGTTTAAAATCTTAGAACACTGCTTTTAATTTTAAAATGTTCTTTTTTTTTCTTTTTATATGTTAGTGTAATTTGTTCTTAAAGGTTTCTGTTTGAGAAAGAATAAAAATTATCCTCCTTTTCGACCTTTCGAATAAATTTAAGCTACTTATTTTCAACTTAAAAAGTAAAGAAAGACGTAGAAAAATCGTTTTCAATTTAGTACATTTAGTTTACCTCACTTAGCAGCGTTTTGAAAAAAAAAATCAACAGTACTGGTATTTTTTTATAATTGTGAAGAGATTCAGTTCAAATAAGAATTAATATAATATTTCTTAAATTTCCCATAAACTAATAGCTAATTTATTAATATATTTTACGTTGATTTTCTTTTTAGAAAGTTATCCTTTGTAAACGAAAGTCAGAAGTCAATTAAAAATACAAATTAAAAGACATTTTTATTATATTTACAAATAAAGTCCACCTAATACCTTGTTAAAAGTTAGAAACAAATTTTAGAAAATTTATTTAATCATATTTCATTCACTAAATTTATGTATTAAAAATATAGTATGTATTTATATGTATCTGTGCATTTATATGCACCTATGCATCTATCTATCTAGATTCATGTATATATATCTACGTAGGAATCTATGTACCAAGGAAAAACTAGTCCTATAAAATGATACTCAAAGTAATGTTTAAATACAGAAAGAGAAACTTTTTCAAATTCTCAAAGTTGCTATAAGTTAAATGCATTTAATACGAACATGTAGCAAAATAACCAATGTGTTTTGCCATCTCCGGTATGAATAAAATCTCCAGGTAGGATAGTTCTTCAAGCTCGCTTCAGTTGTCGAGTTAAATGGATGGTCAAAGACTCTTCCTCATCAAATTCAAAATGCCTGTGCTATTAGGGAAAGACCCGGCGGTCTACCTGGCCAGGAATATCTATGGCAATTACAAAGACTTTTAACAGAAACATGTAAAGAAAGCAAAAGAAAATGAACAAACTTCATGAAAAAAAGACAAACATGGTGTAAAATAAAATTAGGTTGACAAAGGAGTTCGGCTCTCAAAGGAATTGATGTTGCAGGAAAAGTTATAGTAAAAACAAATTACTGATAGCAAAAGTTTACTGATAGCAAAAGTTAGGTAGTGTAAACTTAAATTTAAATAAGAAGTAATTACAAGGTTAATATTTAACAAATAAATTTCGATCAATTTCTTCATTAGTTTGAATATCTTGTAAAATGAGAATTAAACAAATATATCAAATGCATTTTAGAAAATTAAATTTCAAATACCATTTAGGTAAGATAATTTAAAAAAATTAATCACTTGGTATTTGATGAAAAGAATTCAAATAACATATTTATTTATTTTAATATCTTAAAAAAAAATATAGAGCTACGTACATAAATACAAATAAAATTATAGTAAGGGAATGTTAATTACTATGCATTTTTTTTATTACAAAATACTTTGCATTTTAAAGTACTAGTTTAACATGTTAACCTTTAAAATGCATTTTTAATAATAGAGATTTCTTGGTATTTGACGGAAAAGACAACATTACTTTATAGGATGGATCTCTTTTCATGTTTTATCCTTTAAATTGCAACATACTTTAAAAATTATTTCTGCTTCCATGAGTTCCGGACTTTGAATTTTTTTTTCACTTTACTTCTTAGAACATATTCTTTTTTTTACATCACAAGCTTCGTTTAAAATCTTAGAACACTACTTTTAATTTTAAAATGTTTTTTTTTTCTTTTTATATGTTCAAGTATTTGTCCTTAAATTTTTCCGTTTGAGAAAGAATAAAAATTATCCTTCTTTTTGTCACTTGGAATAAATTTAAGCTACTTATTTTCAGCTTAAAAAGTAAAGAGAGATGTAGAAAATTCGTTTTCAATTTAGTAAATTTAGTTTACCTCACTTAACAGTATTTTGAAAAAAAAAAGTTTCAAACATTGCTGGTGTTTTTTTATAATTCTCAAGAGATTCAGTTTAAATAAGAAATAATATAATATTTCTTAAACTTGACTTTAAAAAATCGCTATCTCATCCATTAATATATTTTACGCTAATTTTCTTTTTTGAAAGTTATCGTTTTAAGTCCAAATTGAAAACCAATTAAAAATGCAAATTGAATTTTTGTTTTATCTACAAATAAAGTCCACTTAGTTCCTTGCTAAAAGGCTAGAAACAAATTCGAAAAAAAAGATCCACTGTAACGTCTATACCTATAAATGCTACAAAAATAAAGGGGGCCACTTTAAGATTCAAAAGAACACTTAAATGTATATATATATATATCAGAACTCTTTTTACAGAATTAAGAAAATTAAAGATAATTTGACTCACAAGTGCAAATCACTCCCAGGACAAAGATTTTCAGAGTTCTCAAATCTGCGACGAATCTATTTCACCAGGTCAGCGGTAGACCTTAATTATCACACTTCGTGATACACGAAACCACATGGGTCTCACTTTAATAAAAGGAAGAAATCTGGTGTATTCAGTCACTTCAGAGGAAAAAAAAAAAAACACTTGTTGTCGACACATCACAGAACTTTCTTCCTCCGTCCCAAAGCCCTATCCTTAAGGAAATTCGCCAAGGGGGATGGACGTCAGCTTCCCTCACTTCTCACTGGAACAGACACTTCTCAGGCAATGCTCTATCACCAATCACGATGCAACAACTCATAGTATATCATATTACTTCTGTATTTGTTTAGACCTGTGAAGGTCGCACAGACAATCGATAATTTTATGATGTTTCATTATCCATGATACTAAATATCTGCTATCAGATTTGAGTGACAGGTTTGTTCTGATTAGTATAAAACACTAATTGCATGTAATATAACTATCCACAACACTGTTTATTTGTTCTCAAATTTGAGTGATAGTTTGTTATTATGAAACCCCAAGACACATCTTGTGGATTGTCTGTTTCTATTAAAAGTTTATAAACAATTTCATGTAGACGGTGATATTTCATTGTGAACGAGACCGGCATCCATGCACTTGACAAGGTGCGCATATACGAGGGAATTGGTGAAACGAATTTCTTAAATTACGACATAATTCTCTGATTCTCATATCGATAATACTTGCTGTCACTGGAGTTACAATTAAGATGTTGAACCACAGATCAGATACTGTGAGGTCTTTTGGTTACGTCACTCTGTCATATGTGTAGGCTGGTCTCAGGCATGATGTTGTTATCTGTCAAGGTTGAATCATTGTTTTTCAAATCATCGGTGATGATCAACTTCTTGCTTTCTTTAATACAAGTGCACGACTTCTCACAAATACTAACATGTGCATATACTTTGTATGAACTGATATACAAAGCATTTTAATCAAATTCAATTTAAAACTATGTATTAGAATTGAAATTTACCCTCTTCTGTATAACACTTGGATGTTTAGTTATAATACTATATAATATCCCATATTCATTAATTGAATGATAAAACATATTGCCAGTTAATATTCGAATGATGTTCATAAGATATTTATACTCAAACAAATTCCTCTTGATCTGTTATTTTAGTGATTATTTTGTATGTTTTATACAGTCTTCGAAATAAAAAATTTCCAATTTTATCAGAATAATTTTCAAATCTCCATATCCTCATCAGGGTTTCCTTCCATTGAAAGCTTTTTCATAAATAAATTATAATGATATAAAATTCATTGTTATATTCGGGTATGTTATGAGAAAAGCATAAAATAAGCTAATTTTGCATTGCTTTAGGTACAATTATTATTTTCTTTCGTCATCTTAGTTATATATAAGTCTAACACATGCTGTCCATTTTATTGAATTGACGCCAAAAGGTATCAAACGGACTAATTTGAATACTACTTTCACATTCCTTAAAAAATTAAAATTTAACATTTGAGGGTGTTGATTAAAAATCATGAATTTCAATATTAAAAAAATTATGATGCCATTCTTTTTATTGATTTCGATTCTTGTTATTAACAGTGCAACAAATATTTCATCCTTACATATATTATTGGATACTATTAACAATAATTATACCATAACCCCACTGTATGACTTCTACAAACGGATAAAGAAATAGAAGCAATTGCAGGTAATCACTTCCTATATTGTTAACATGTATCATCAAATACTCAAAGACCCAACGACTTTCTTATATTATGCTCTGTATTACAGCACTGTCGCAGACATGGATGGAATCATTAGCTTCTGTATTTTCAAGCATGAGATCACGTGACTCCTTTGTTACTGCTATTCCAATTCTTCTTCTCCTCCCCCCTCCCACCTCCTAACAAGACAACTTTCCATTCATTGTGCGAGCCAATCATTTCTCACTGATCATTATATTTCTCTTAGACATTCGTTTTCTTAAGAAGGATAATGATACAAAATTCTTATCGAATCAAAGATTTCTCTCTTTAATACTAAGTTTGTTTCATGTTTTATTTATAGGTTTTGATATTTTATTTTTTTATATTTTGGTCTTCTACATGATTTTCCATATATTATTTACAGATTTTGTTTTTTTACTTTTCATTTACAGATTTTGATATTTTCTACATGGTTTTCCATATTTTATCTACAGATTTTGATATTTTTTACTTAATTTTACATGTTTTATTTACAAATTGTTCTTTTTTTTCTACATGAGATTCCAAGTTTTATTTACAGATTTTGATTTTTTCTACATGAGTTTCCATGTTTTATTTGCAGATTTTGATTATTTCTACATAACTTTCCATCTTTTATTTACAGATTTTGATATTTCCTACATTATTTCCCATATTGTAATTACATATGATATTTTCTACATGATTTTCCGTATATTATTTTCAGGTAATGATTTTTCTACATGATTTTCCGTATATTATTTTCAGGTAATGATTTTTCTACATGATTTTCCATATATTATTAACAGATTTTGAGTCTTCTACATCATTTTCCATGTTTTATTTACATATTTTGATTTTTTCTACAGCATTTTTCACGTTTTGTTGACAAGTTTTGATATTTCCTACATTATTTTCCATGTTTTATTCACAGATTTTTATTTTTTCTACATGAGTTTCCATGTTTTATTTACAGATTTTGATTATTTCTACATAACTTTCCATATTTTATTTACAGATTTTGGTATTTCCTACATTATTTTCCATATTGTAATTACATATGATATTTTCTACAGGATTTTCCGTATATTATTTTAAGGTATTGATTTTTCTACATGATTTACCGTATATTATTTTCAGGTGTTGATTTTTCTTCATGATTTTCCATATATTATTAACAGATTTTGAGTCTTCTACATCAGTTTCCATGTTTTATTTACATATTTTGATTTTTTCAACAGCATTTTTCATGTTTTGTTGACAAGTTTTGATATTTCCTACATTATTTTCTATGTTTTATTCATAGATTTTTATTTTTTCTACATGAGTTTCCAAGTTTTAGTTGCAGATTCTGATTATTTTTTAAATGATTTTTCATGTTTTATTGACAGATTTCCTATTTTCCACATTTTATTTACATATTTTGATTCTTTTTATATGAATTTCTACGCTTTATTTACAGATTTTGATAAGTTCTACATTGATTTTCATATACTATTTTATACATAATTTTCCATATGTTATTTACAGATTTTGATTTTCTACAGGGTTTTCCATGTTTTATTTACAGATTTTGATTTTTTCTACATCATTTTCCATTCTTTATTTACAGATTTTGATTTTTCTATAATATTTTCCATGTTTCATTTACGGATTTTTGATTTCGATATACAGTATTAAAAATATATTTCAAATATTAACCTATTTAATGCGAGATAGTCATCTCCATTATATCCATTATGAAGGTCATATGTGTTTTACGGACTAATGACGACAAAAATCGTATATATATATATATATACAATTTCTAATAAATTAAAAGTACATCAGTATGATGCTGCTGCTTATAGTTGATGCAAGACAATCTTTTAGGAAGAACTTTCAAGGAAAAGGTAACTACTTAAAATTAGTGTTTCGCATATCCTAAAATTCCCATGGTGATGGAAGACATTTTCACAAAATCTCCACTGTTTATATATGGTTTTAAAGTGATTTCAATGTATTGTTATACAGGAAACAGATCATAAATAGATTTTCTAATTCAAACTGAAATCAATTTCTCAAATTGAAATTCATTTTTTTTATATGCTAAAAAATTCACCTGAGATCCTTTGTCACGCCATGTTTTGTATTTGTTTTTGTGTTACTGAAATATACCCACAAGAGATATCTTAACTGCCAGCATTTAAGTTTTGTATTGCAAAAAAGCCTAATATATCCGTTCAAACAGTCTAATTATCTATTGCAACCGGGCTTCCTCCTTCACACTGACACTTTGGCGTTCAGGAGAAATGGCCAGTCGGTCTCCAGACTTTCACTCGGAAGAAAGTACAGCGCAGCCACGCGTTTCTGTTAAGAAACGTTTAGTTTACAGTCTCACACCTCAAGAGCTATTGTATAAGATTTTGGGCTTGGAAATGGCGTCCTTCCCCGAGTCTATAATTATACGCCTTTATATGTGTTAAATATTATTATCAGGTATTGATTTTTCTACATGATTTCCCGTATATTATTTTCAGGTGTTGATTTTTCTGCATGATTTTCCATATATTATTAACAGATTTTGAGTCTTCTACATCAGTTTCCATGTTTTATTTACATATTTTGATTTTTTCTACAGCATTTTTCATGTTTTGTTGACAAGTTTTGATATTTCCTACATTATTTCTCTTATTGTATGTGTGTATCTATGATAAAATCCTAGAAAAAATTATTACATATGGTTTTGAAGTGTGGTTCAAAGGAACAGTCAAGCAAAATATAAAAATTAATCAAATACAGAGAATCGCCCTAATAAATGTCACAAAGGTATATAAAACGGTTTCGAATGATGCTATTAATACACTTGCTGGTGTTCCGCCCCTTAGTATCAAGCTTAAAAATCTTCACAATTTATATAGGTTAAAAACCTTTAACTTGGACTTAAGTATCGGCGACAAAACTTTATCAGTTGAGGATCTGGAGGACTTTCAATCTATACGACCCCCTTGGAGGGCCAGTCAAATTACTTACTATGATTTTTCAAATGACTATCAGAACACAATTTTTACAGATGGATCGAAAAAAGACAATAGAGTTGGTTTTGCTTTTGTTCACTTTTTATATGGATTAGAGCACTATAAAGAAATGACTAGAATAAGTGATCACGCTTCCATTTTTTCTGCCGAAAGAATGGCAATTGAAAATGCAGTTAGTTATATAAAAACCAATAATCTAAATAACGTCACAATAGTATCGGATTCTAGATCCGTACTTGAAGCCCTGAATAACGTAAATAATAGAGACGAATATATTTGTGAACTAAAAGAGAAGTTAAACTATTTAAAAAATAGAAACATCAAAATCGAATGGATTAAAGCCCATGAAGGGTTTAAGGGAAACGAACAAGCCGACAAATATGCTAAAGAAGCGACCCAAAAAAATGATATTGACGTACATCTTAAATTTAAAATATCTGAGGTAAAGAAATTACTACATAAAAACATAGACAGGGAATGGCAACAATACTGGACTAATTCTCCAAAAGCTCGAGCTTTATACGAAATTTTTCCCACAATAAATAGAAATAGAATATGTGGAGATTTCTTCATAAACCAAATTTTAACTTCACATGGTGTGTTTGCGTTGTATCAATCTAGATTTTTCTCCAAGTCCTGCCTATGTCAATGTGGTGAAGCAGAGGCGTCTAGACAGCATTTAATTTACAACTGCAAAATTTTCAACAAAGAGCGTGAAAATTTTCCCTCTAATTTTCTTCAACTTTCTATTAGGCGACTTTTGAGTTTCACTATTGTGAGAAAAACACTAAAGAATATCTTACAGAAGAGACTTAAACAGAACTTAGAAAATATATAAAAGAAAAAAAAAATAATAATAATAATAATAATTCTTTATAATAAATGTATATGATTATTTTCAGCTATCTTTTTTTGTATAAATTTTATGTGACTTTTCTTTTGATTTAGTAGAGTAAATTTCTACCTTGTATTTTGAGTATATTGGGTAAATTCCTATTCTATATTTTGTGTAATTTCGACAAATATCTTTTTTGTTTTCTTTGTGGAGAAAGTGTCTCTGCCTTGTTTTGTAATTATATTTTGAGTTCTTGTTTCTGTCATCCGCTATTTTTTTCTAAAAAAAAAAAAAAAAGTATTAAAAAAAAAAAAAAAAAAAAAAAAAAAAAGAGAAAGAATGAGAAAAAGAAAAAAAAAAAAGTGTAGTCACCAGTGGTGACGACGGACTTCCAGTCAGACCAAAATTCCTTAGTTTTTTACGGAAAGTTTCCAAAACCTTTGTTTATTCTCTTTAGATTTTTTTTTGCCAAATTATTTTATTTTTTCGCTTAAAATTTATTTTTAGGGACGTACAGTTCGGGATTACTGTCGTAACCCCGGTCTGAAGTTCCGTGTGCCTAAGGGCAGATCGGAGATAAAGTATTAACTATTGTATGTGTGTGGTGTTTCTGCATATGTAAATAAAGCTGTGAGTTCTCAAACCTGTACCTCAAGTACCTTAATTCCACTACACCCACTTATAATTTGGTTGTCTAACCTGCACACTACACTACACAAAACTCTCTATCAAAATTTCACTTCTACGCGTATTGCAAATGTATTTTAGCATACTATACTCACAAAAATTTAATCCTAAATCTTCACACTATAAATAATCATTGAGATTATTAAACTCAAACTATAAATGCTTAATTTAAATTATAATATATCTTCATCCATTTTCAAAAATAATTATTTGTTAGGAAAAACTTGTATACTTATAAAATTTTTATAAAATAGTATTATATATTTTATAGGAATTGAAAAATGTCATCTTTCTTTAAATTCAATGAATTTTTCAATATTGTTAAAATAAAAATATGTAATAAAAATTATTAAATAAACTGAAAACTATTACTTTTATGTAAATTTACATATAAACTCAATAACAATTTCTTTAAATAGTGATTTTTCAAAAGCTATTAAATAAAAATAATAATCATTTAAAAAAAATGTATCTTCAATTTCCTATAATAACTCATTTATATGCTGGTATAAAATCACAATTTTAAACTTTGCTAAAAGCGTCTGAATTAGAATTATAATAGCATGACACTTTGTTAGCATAAAGTTATAAAGACTCTCTGTCTCTAGAACTAACAGTTTTCATAATTAGAAAGTTGCTGAAGTTGTTCACCTTCCAGACGTATTAGTTAAAAGAGACTAACTATACAGACAGCTTTATAAATCTATGAATATTATTAATATCTTTTTTTCCTCTTATACAGAGGACAATGCAGTTGGATTTCCAAGTATAGTTACGGGGCAGAATACTCTAATTGGTGGAATGACTAAGATTATTAAACACAAAATTGGGAAACTATTTATTGTTGTATTTATTACCAGACAGAAGTAACTTGACTACGTTAGTTTCGAGTAGGAGCTCTTTAGCGTTTTCTGGAAAACCAATTATAGCAGCTGTCAAGAACTTGTGACTCATTGCCATTTTCTGGTACCCCCATTTTCCTCCTCCCTCCAGGGCAGATGGATATTCGAATATTCTGGAATCTTTCACCATATCAACCCCTGCCAGCGGTTTACAGTTAAAAGTTCGTTTCTACTCCGATGTGGTTGTCAATGATTTATTGGTGTCCGAGATTTAATTTTTTTTAAATCTTCAGTTTTTCTTTCAATTTTGAAATTTCATTATGTGTAATGTTTGGGATAAAGGTGTATTTGATGTTTAAAGCTACAAAATAGTACAATAAATTGGCTTTATAAAGGGAAAATAATGAATATTCTTTTTTTTTCTTTGAAAGTCTGTTATAAATTAATAAATCAAATTCAGACATACTTTTAACTGTGTGTTTATCATTTTATAAATATCTTCCACACTTTTTAAAATCCATATTATGTTACGATTTATTGATAACATTTAATTGGTTTTATAAAGAGAAAATGGATTTCAAAATTAAATTGGTTTTATAAAGGGAAATTGGTTTTAAAAATTAAATTGGTTAAATAATTTGGTTTTCTAAAGGGAAATTATTGAATGATTTTTTAATTTAAAAGTCTGTTAAAAGTTTATAAATCAAATTCAGATATGTTTTAAATAATTCATATTCAGTTACGATAAACTGATTTATTTATAACATTTATAGATGATTTATTGGTGTCAAAGATATAATTTTTTAAAATATCCAGCTCAATTTTTTTTCCCTTTCAATTGGGAAATTTCATTAAGTGTAATGTTTGGATGAAGGTATATTTGATGTTTAAAGCTACAAAATAGTGCAATAAATTGGTTTTATACAGGGAAATTAATAAATCCTTTTTTTTTATCCTTTAAAAGTCTGTAAAAAGTTAATAAATCATACGCAGGACAAACTTTTAACTGTGTGTTAATGATTTTATAAACGTCTTTCACATTTTTTTAAAATTCATATCAAGTTATGATGAACTTATTTATTGATAACATTTAATCGGTTTTATAAAGGGAAATTGGTTTTTAAAAATTAAATTGGTTTATAAAGGGAAATTAATAAATCTTTTTTTTTCTTTAAAAGTCTGTTAAAAGTTAATAATTCATGTTCAGGCATAATAACAGTGTTTTAATGATTTTATAAATGTCTTCCACGATCTTTTTATTCATATTAAGTTACGATAAAGTGATTTATTTATAACACGTATCAGTGATATATTGGTGTCTGAGATTTAATTTTCTAAATCTCCAGTTTTTCCTTCAATTGGTAAATTTCATTATGTGTAATGTCTGAATAAAGGTGTATTTGATGTTTAAAGCTGCACAGTAGTACAATAAATTGGTTTTACAAAGGGAAATTAAAGAATGTTTTTTTCCCCTTTAAAAGTCTGTTAGAAGATAATAAATCTTATTCAAACATATTTTTAACTGTAATTTTATAAATGTCTTCCACACTTTTTTAATTCAAATTAAGTTAGGATAAATTGATTTATTTATAACATTGATTTATAATATTATTTACATATTCACATACATTATTTACATAATTACATACATTATTTACAGATTAACATATATTATTTACATAATTACATACATTATTACATTTATTTATATATTTACATTATTATTTATTTACTTACATTATGTTAAATACTGATTTATTTATCAATGATTTATTGGTGTCCGATATTCAATTATTCAAATCTCCAGTTCAATTTTTATCCCTTAGAGATTGGGAAATTTCATTATGTATAATGTTTGGATGAAGGTGCATTTGATGTTTAAAGCTACAAAACAGTACAATAAATTGGTTTTATAAAAGAAAATTAAATACTTTTTACGATTTCATTTTCTACGTGAAAATAAACCAACAATGTTTTGATATACAATATAAATAATTAATAAATATGATGTATTATGTTACATAAAGTCAGAAGTATTTACAAAGAGAATATTTCTAAGAAAAGCAATTGTTTATATGATATCAATTTACTGACTGCTTTTATTCCGCTATAAAAGCTTGAGATCTTTTATGCTCCTGAGGTACATCAAATCCCCGCCTCATTTGGCTCCTCTGGTGTGATATGTGATTCTTGTCCGAAGAGAATAGAACCTCCTTAATTAGCCACTGTGTGTTTACTACCAGAGATAAAAGAATGACATTAACTAATTACTTAATGTAGTCAAGGGAAAATTAAAAATGACATGAGTGGTAAGTGTAATGCTTGATAAAGCTGAACATGTAAAGCATTATTAATAATGATTTCACAATAAATTAATTCAGAAGATAAGCATAATATGAAAGAATTAATAATTAGTTATTAATCCGGTATATATGAGACATTTTTTTATTTAAGATAACTATAAAATTAACTAAGTTTTTCCAGAAAACTAACTTGATCATTTGTTTTAGATTTAGCTGTAGTTCTATTGATATGTAATTGTAGTTTAGTATCAAAAATTAATAATTCCTTTTGTATCATTTTTTTCTAATAAAATGCATGTAATTATTTTGTTAAATATTCGTCATACTTAGAAAAGTACTTTTGAATAGATATTGGAAATTTTACCAATCCCTAATAATTTGATTTTGGGGACATAATGATTGTCTGAAATTCCTTTATCGTGACAAATGAAATTTGAGATTTTTATCAAATGACTGGTCTTCCTTCTGATATATAAATATATATAAAATAAATATAAATACAAAACGTAAAACAAATAACTTAAAATACGTAATAAATTCATATTATAATTAATAATAAATACATAATAAGTTAACAACAATGATGGATAATTGGTTTGGGGAAATGTAGTGTAAAATTACCATTATCATTAAATTATTAATTGTCTTTTTAACAATAAATTTAATAATATTTAAAATAATTCCGGTTTGGGTTCTCTCCTTTTTGGGTTTCCTCATTAATGTAAGGCAAATTATGCTGATGATCATGGTAAGTTAGCTTGATAAGATCTTTGAAAGACATTTTACATGTTCTACACTACACATGTTTCACATTGGCTACACTATACATATGCTAGTGTAGCCAATCTTGCTAATGAGTTTTGAGAAGATCCCAGCAAAGTCATTTCGCATTTTGTTATGTACTGTAGAAAGTCCTTGAGATGGACATTGAAGAGATCTCCAGGAAGATATTTCACACGTTATGTAAGTAGCTTATTTGATCCTTCTGATGTACTCATTAAAACATTAACAGGTATTTCATATCAGTGACAATTGATATAAAGTCAGACACTCAGGAAAAATAAAGAATACTATTTTTGCACGTGTTATGTTATTAATACTTCATCTATGTATTTATGTTAATTGTTGTATAAATAAAGACATATTATGTAAACTCAATCATATTGTGTAGGAAAGAATATGATTGCGAATATAAATCTAAACATTTTTTAAAAAATTTTCTTCGTACAGAGATAAATGCATTTGAATAAATATTAGATTTACTTTTATTGGAAAAATTACAAATCACTTATAATTTTATTTTCCGGACATAATTATTGTTTCTAATTTCTCTATCGTGATAAGTGAAATTTGTAATTTTTATTAAATGATAGGGACTGCATTTTGATATAAAACATAAATTACCAACGCATCATTTATGGAAATGTGGTGTAAAATTACCATCATTAAATGATTAACCGTTTTTTAGCATTGAATGTAATAATATTTTAAATAATTCGGGTTCAGTTTCTCTAAGAGAAAGTAAATCAAGTTATAATGATGATCCTGGTGAGTTGATTTGAGAAGACATTTGCAAGACATTTCTCATGTTGTGTATGAAGTGTAGCCAATCTTGTTAATGTATTTTGAGAAGACCCCAGAAAGGCATTTCCCATCTTATGTATGTATGGTAGCAATTTCTCGAAATGGACATTGAGGAAATCTCTTGGAAGATATTTCACACATTATGTAAGTCGTTTAGTTGATCTTTGTAATGCCCTCTTTAAAATACTAACATGTATTTCATATCAGTGCCAAGTGATATAAAGTCAAACACTCAGTATAAATAAAAAAATTATTTTTATAAATGCTAAGTACTTTTATACTTCAACATCTATGACTCATGTTAATTTTTGTGTAAATAAAGACACCTCATGTAAACTGAATCTTAATATGTTGGAAAGAACATTATTGTGAACATAAAATATAAACGTATGATATATATTATGTAAGCAGTTTAGTTAATCTCTTTAAAACACTAACAAGTATTTCATATCAATAGCAAGTACCATACAGTCAAACACTCAGTATAAAAAGAATTTACTTTAGAAATACTCAATTAAATTCTCAATTCTTAATTAAAGACATATAGTATTTTATGTATATCAGATAAATTTAACATGATAGAGAGCGATAAAATTAACATGATTACATGAGACGTTATATGTCTTTTATGTATATCAGATAAATCTAACTTGATTGACATAGCGAGATAAATTTAACATGTTTACAGGAGATATTATGTATATTTTATATCTATCAGATAAATTTAACATGATTTACACAGAGAGACATCAATTTAACATGATTACTTCTGAAATTATATGTCTTTTATGTATTCAAAATAAATTTAACATGATTATATGAGACATTATAGGCATTTTTTGTATATCAGATAAATTTAACATGATATACCGAGAGAGAGAACTTTAACATGATTACATAACACATTATATTTTTTTATGTATATCAGATAAATTTAACACGATTTCATGAGATATTATGCTTTTTATGAATATGAGATAAATTTAACATGATTTACAGAGAGATAAAATTTACATTATTACATGAGACATTGTCTTTTATGCATATCAGATAAATTTAACATGATTACATGAGACATTATATGTCTTTTATATAAATTAGATAAATTTAACATGATTACATTTATATTGTATACCTTTTATGTATATCAGATAAATTTAACATGATTTACAGAAAGAGATAAAATTAACGTGATTATATGAGACATTATATGTCTTTTGTGTATATCAGTTAAATTTAACATAATTGCATGAGACATGATGTGTTTCTATGTATATGAGATAAATTTAACATGATTTACAGAAAGAGATAAAATTAATGTGATTATATGAGACATTATATGTATTTTATGTATATCAGTTAAATTTAACAAGATTGCATGAAACATTATATGTTTCTATGTATATCAGATAAATGTAACATGATTTACAATGATCTGATATACCTACATATAATGTCTCACGTAATCATCTTAAATTTAACTTATATACAAAAAAGACATATAATGCCTTATGCAATCGTCTTAAATTTAACTGATATACTTAAAAGACCTATAATGTTTCATGCAATCATTTTAAATTTAATTGATATACATAAAATACATATAATGTCTCATGTAATCATGTTATTTATCTCTCTCTGTAAACATAAGACATTATGTGTATGTATATCAGATAAATTTAACATGATTTACAAAGATAGATAAATTCAATATGATTACATAAGATTTTTGTATGTATATATCTTTTATGTATATCATATAAATTTAACTTAATTACATGAAATATTATAGGTCTTTTATGTATATCAGTTAAATTTAAGACGATTGCATATGGCATTAAGTGTGTGTATATCAGTTAAATTTAACATGATTACATGAGACATTATATGTCTATTATATATATCAGATAAATTTAACCTTGATTATTTCTCATGCACTTCTTAAATTGTTTCATAGCCACTGTTACGTGTCTCATCCAACTAATTCGGTTTTCTAACGACAATTGTGGAACAGTAGAGCCATTCTCTACACTTTAGTTCCACGTGACAAAAGAGACAGTTGGACAATGTTGGTTCCCAGTGAATGGTGAGAGTGTCATCATGGAATCACTGAGTGTAATTGAGTTCAATCACTGTTGCCAACTGATAAGGAAGAATTTCTGCATCTAGGGAATTCTGGGATAGTGATTTTAATGCAGTCGTACCAGTTCTGGTGCAATGGAGATAAGGCGACAAAGCTGTAATTTAGTTCGGCAGAGGACAATGGTGCAGTCTCACCAATTCTTATCATGGATTAGTTTATAAGGCTGGATAGGTTTCAATAGATGAATTGATTTAAATTTTGATTTTTTTTCTTTTGTTGCATTAATCTTTAAGGGATATTAAAATGTCTTATTTGGACTTCTGTGCATTGCGAAGGAGAATAAAGAACTTCATTCGTTATTGAGTAGTTGATTTCAAACCAGATCACCACGGATAATTTAATTAAAAGGTGAAATGTTGTAGTTTCAGATACTCTTTTAAAATAACAGCAATCAAGTAAGAGTATAATATTGTTATAGAGACATTTTGAAGTCTGCAAAAAATAACTATAGATAAATAAATGGAAACGCAAGTA
Organism: Caerostris darwini; assembly: GCA_021605075.1. Taxonomy (NCBI): domain Eukaryota; kingdom Metazoa; phylum Arthropoda; class Arachnida; order Araneae; family Araneidae; genus Caerostris; species Caerostris darwini. Next base: position 381,046 of record BPLQ01012004.1, read on the forward strand.
ATACAAAGTAATTTTTTTTTTAATTTCAATTACTCACATCGTAAACCATAAATAGAGAAGGAAAACAAAATTCGTGTGGGATTTTGCCAGATTTTCATCTATAAAAATTGACTTTTTTTGCTTAGAAATTCAGCGATCGCATCTTTGTTTGCAAAGATTTATATGCTATGCGTTTATATCAGATTTGAATAAATAGTTGATCTCAATTATTTCAAATTTTAATATCATTTACTATTATTTCTAACAAAGTCAACTGGTTTAATAACATTTACGATTACTTCTAATAAAGTCAACTGGTTTAATACTATTTAAAAACAGAAATATATAATAAAAAAAGTTTTTTTATCAAATTTGTGACAATCGCGAGGAGAATTACAACTTCTCAATAAAAGGATGTTTTTATTCTCAGTGAAAAGAAAATCAGAAGTTAGACTTTTTACAAAACATAACCTTTGATAACTCAAGGTATAAAAAATTTTAATCTTTGCATAAAAACAACAATCCCAAAATTCTTACTTATTTTAAAATGCAAACATGCGGTTGTTGCTCAACAAAAAAAAACTTATTTAGCAGCATTTACAAAGTTCATATTTTAATAATAAGATAAAAACAACACATCATCTTTCGTACTTCCAAATACAAAGCACAAAAATCTTTTTACACAGATAGTCAACGTATTTATATTAACATCTAAACTACCAAATGTTACTTTCCGATTTAACCGATTACGATTCCGATTCCAGTTTTAAAGAAATTCAAACTTTTTTTTTTACAAAGACAGCCCACCACACACAAATTTCATTCATTTCAGCAAACAAACTTCCTTCTGTTCCTTTCAGAGTCAACTGGAATTTGTTTTTTAAAAAACCCACCTTTTTAATAATGTAATAGCATGACATTCTGCCAAGCATAAACTTTCTGAATACCAAAGATGAATTCCATGCAAAAAAACTCAATGAATTAAAAAAAAGTAAAAAAAGAAAGAAACCGAAATCCCGAGTCGTAGCATTCCATGGAGAATAATTTCTGATACAGACTACACACCTCAAACTTATAACACGGAATAAACAGATTTAACGGATCCTGCTTCGAAATATATAGTACTATTTTTACATAAATTAAATAAATTACTTTTTTTACACAAAACCCATAAATCTTTTCATATAGACAATCAACACATTTATATTAACATCCAAACTAAAAAAAAAATATTTATGAATAGTGTAATAGAACTAAATACCTATCGCATATTTCTCACTTATTTTAAAATACCAGCTTGCTGATTTGCTCACAGAGTCAAATTATTTAACAGCATTTACAAAGTTCATCTTTAAATAATATAGTTGGAATAAAACAGAATCTTTTGTACCTTCAAATACAAAACACATCAGAGATAATTAACACATTTTTATTAACATCTAAACTCCCAGATGATACTTTCGGATTTAACTGGTTTGGCAACATTAAAAAAAACTATTTATGAATAATGTAATATCACTAAATCCCAATTTCAAAATTCTTTCATATTTTAAAATAAAAACGTGTGAGTGTTGCTGAAAAAGCCAACTTAGTTAGCAGCATTTGCAAAGTTCATCTCTGAGAATAATGCGATTGATTAAAACAGAAAAACTTCTAAACCTCTAGAGGTTGCATCTAATGTGATAAATTAAAACAGAATCTTTTGTACCTTCAAATACAAAGCGCATCAATTTTTTTATACAGATAATCAACGCATTTATATTAACATCTGATCTTCCAGATGTTGCTTTCGGATTTCACTGGTTTATCGACATTAAAAAAAACTATTTATGAATAATGCAATAGCACTGAACTAAAATTTGTGGAAACGTAGCAATGTCTTTCCAGATTTAAAGAAACTCAAACTTTTTTTTTACAAAGACAACCCACCACACACAAATTTCATTCATTTCAGCAAACAAACTTCCTTCTGTTCCTCTCAGAGTCAACTGGAATTTGTTTTGTTTTTTAAAAAACCACCTTTTAATAATGTAATAGCACGACATTCTGCCAAGCATAAACTTTCTGAATACCAAAGATGCATTCCATGCAAAAAAACTCAATGAATTAAAAAAAATAAAAAAAATAAACCGAAATCCCGAGTCGTAGCATTCCATGGAGAATAATTTCTGATACAGACTACACACCTCAAACTTCCCCGATCGGTAATGCGGAATAAACAGATTTAACGGATCCCCCTTCCAAATATATAGTTCTTTTTTTTTCCTTACTGACTTCCCCTTCCTTTAATTCTAAATTAAATCCCAGGCGTTCATTGGAGCGTTTCTGGGGGTAGCGTAGAGTGAAATTCGCTTTGATTAACTCGGAAATGTTTTAGCGGTGCTTTGGTGCTAATTGCGAAAAATTGGGAGATATGGCGATGGGTTTGAGCCATGCTGGTAAAGAAGGAATGGATGACATTTTTGGTCATGTTTTGTTTAATTTTTTTTGTTAATTTTCGTAAGATACATGATTTTAATTACATGCATCTTTAACAAGGTTTTTTTTATTTCATATCTAACATCATAATATCCTGAGTGAAATCTTGTTACAGAACAATCGATATTTGATTACTTAATACTCATTATTTTTAATTCGATGTTTGATGTTATTTTGTGTCTGCTTTATTTTAGACGCAAGAAGCTTAATAAAAAAACTCGTTAAAGATGCAATTAAAATTTAGCTGTTAATATGTTTAATAAGTTATTTAAGTTCTTTTTTTATTTCATGTCTAACATAATAATATCCTGAGTGATATCTTGTAACAGAACAATCGATATATGATTACTTAATACTTATTCTTTTTTTTTATTCGATGTTTGATGTTATTTTGTGTCTGTCTTATTTTAGAAGTAAGAAATCTTATTAACAGTTTAATATTTAACTACATAATCTTAATTACATCTATAACATTTTTTTTTATTTCATAACTAACATCATAATATCCTGAATGAAATATTGTAGCAGAACAATAGATTTATGATTACTTAATATTTAATGTATATTATTAGAAGTTTGTTGTTAATTGGTGTCTGCCTTATTTTAGATGTAAGAAGTTTATTAATAGTTTAAATTTAATTACATAATTTTAATCGCATAATATTTTTTATGCCTAACCATAATATTTTACATGAAATCTTGTAACAGAATAATCGATATGTGCTTACTTAATACTTATTATTTTTTTTATTCGAAGTTTGATGTTATTTTGTGTCTTCCTCATTTTAGACATCAGAAAACTTATTGACAGTTTAATTTTAACTACATAATTTTAGTTGCATACTTAACATTTTTTATTTTATGTCTAACATCATAATATCCTAAGTGAAATCTTGTAACAGAACAATCTATATATGATTACTTAATATTTATTATTTTTTATAACTTAATATTTATTAATCGATGTTTGGTGTTAATTTTCAACTCCCTTATTTTAGACGTAGGAAGATTTATTAACAGTTTAATTTTAACTACAAAACTTTAATTGCATCTTTAGCCTTTTTTGTTTATTTCATGTCTAACAGCATAATATCCTGACTGAAATATTGTAACAAAACAATAGATATTTGATTACTTAATATTTATTACTGTTTATTCGATGCTTGGTGTTACATTGTGTCTCCCTTATTTTAGACCTAATCAGCTTATTAAAAATTTAATTTTTTGACGGAATACTTTAAAGTGTGAATTCAAATTAATTTAATATCTTTTGTCAAATTTGGTTATTTTAATAAAAACAATGCGAGGCGTAAAATTGACTGCATTGTACACTTTTACTCTGATATTATATTTTTTAGTGAAGAATAGTATTTTTTAATTAAATTCAATTTTGCTAATTGTTCTGATAACTAGTTAGATCATAAGAAATGCAGAGTTAGTTACATGTAAATTAATTTTCAATTTTATATATTCAATTCAAATGTCAAATATACATTAAAATTTTGATTGTTGGAGTTTATTGTTAATTGGGTATGCATATATTTTATTGTTAATTGATAATATACAATTTGTTGAACAGACAGCTTAAACTGATCAAAAAATCATATAATCAACCACTGATCAAATAACACATACTAATGATTAAAAAGTCTTTACTTTCACTGAAAGTATAGTATATGAATAATGCATTGTAACAAATATCTCAAACTGATCAAAACATTAGCACACACTGATGCTTCAAAAATCATTACTTTCACTGAAAGGATAAATGAATAATGCATTGTAAAAGACAGCTCAAACTGATCACAAAATTAGCACATACTGATGCTTAAGAAGTCGTTACTTTCATTGAAAGGTAAATGAATAATCCATTGTACACTTATACTCTAAAATATATTTACATTTAGTTTATGAATGAATCCGCAGTGTCCGTATGTACATCCATATATTTATTGTGCAGATTTACATAAAAAAAATTCCTTATACAATTTTATTTAAAGAAGATATATTTCACACTTTTATTCTAATGCTATCTAAATTATATTATTATATTATTACCTCTGGTATTATCTAATCTGTGATTGCATATATTTTTAGTTTTTAATTTAACTCAATTTTCTTTATATTAATAGTATGAGAAATGAAGAAGTTAAAATTAAATTTGAATATAATATAATTCAATGTATTTTGATTGTTAGAATTTGCCACAATATATTTGGAATATTCAATATATATATATATCATATGCATTTGAATAAACTATTCAAAAGTTTGGATTAGGTTCATCCCATGTTTATGCTGGAAAAGTGTTTGTTTCTGGTAATTCGACTATGTAATGTAATCTCATACAATGGAATACAATATTATACAATGGTAAAACGTTTCAAAATATGAGTCATGAATAGAAGTAAATTACAATGGAAAACGCAACTTACATCTCTGTTACGACACAATACCGGATAATTTGGTATGAGAGCATCTAATGTCATCTCAACTTTACAAATATTTTATCAGTACACATTTGAGAATAATTTTCACAATATCCGTGCCACGTCAACTATCTTTATGCAATTACATATTTTTTCATAGTTTATTCAGTTAAATTGAATACATTATCAGTTATACTATTAATAATACATGCCATTAAAATAAAATAAATGGCTTTCCGTTCTATCGCTTAGTATCATTTTAACAACAACAAAATAATGATCGAAAGTCATCACAACTTTAGAAACATTTTATCAGCCCTAATTTGAGAATACTTTTCACAATATCTGCGCCACCTCGACGATCTTAATGGAATTAATTATTTTTTCATAGTTAATTCATTTAAATTGAATGCATTATTAGTTATCCCTTTAATAATGCATTTCATTTAAATAAATAAATGAGTTTTCGTTCTTTCGCTTAGTATCATTTTAACAGCAACAAAAGAATGAATGAATATCAGCTCAACTTTATAAACATTTTATCAGCACAAATTTGAGAATAATTTTCAGGATGATTATTACAAGATTTTCAAGGATTTTTTTTTTTTTTGGGGGTCGAATTTTACTTTTCTACGATTAGAGTCGAATTTTACTCTTCTACGATTAGAGTCGACTTTTACTCTTTATCGACTTTTTTACATAGTAAATAGAAATTTTAATAAGTATAATGCAATTATAAATATGAATTGTATAAGTATACGATACATAATAAATATGGGTGGTATACTTTTACTCTAAAATAAACAATTTAATCTATGCTTCTCTCTCATTAATCTCTCTCTTCTGCTTCTCATTAATCACATCATTTTTCATGATGTATCAAATGTGTAACTAAATCTCTCTAATAAAATACAACTGTGTCTGTTCTTCATCATGCAGAATCCATTAGCAGTTTACGGATTTTTAGATCTGGATCAATGGTTTAGGCTAGCAAAAAGTTTAGGCTTGGCAAATTATTCAATTATTTTTATTGTTAACAAACGTTTTTTTTTAAATAAATTACGAAAACTTTTCTTGCACTTTTCATAATAATCTTTAAAGAAGGCCGCAACATAATATTCCATTAGAATGAAATGATTCTAGTTTTGTATAATGATGGAATTTTCTTAAAAAAATTGGTAGGTATGCTATTTTTTATAAATTGAATCGATTTCACGAAAATATCTCGGAATATTTCGGAATATAATGGAAATATTTCGAGTCATCGGTTAATTAACCCCCGTTAATTAATTTTGTTAATCAACTACTTTACACCATAACATAGTTCGCAACGAGCCATTTCCAACAATACAACTTTGAAGATCTGATGATGATTACAAAATTATTAAGGATGTCTTTTTTTTTGGTCGAATTTTTACTCTTTTATGACTACACTCGACTTTTACTCTTTATCGACTCTTTTACATAGTAAATATGAATTTTAATGCATATAATATAAATATAATTATGAAATGTAATGTACGTATAATATATACTTATATATACTTGTGGGTTTTTTTTTGATGTTTTACCTGTTTATTTAGTTCCGTAAGATCGTACAGTTCGGGATTGCTATCGCAACCCTGGTCTGAAGTACCGGATGCTTCGGCAGGTCGGTTTGTGATTCTTAAGATATACTTATATATAAAGATGAATTGCAATACGTATACTATAAATATAAATATGAATTGTAATACGTATAATATAAGTATGAATATGAATTGTAATACGTATAATATAAATATAAATATGAATTGTAAAAATATATAATACATAATAAATATGTATTGTAATATGTATAATATATAAATCTGAATTGTAACACGTATAATAGGAATAGGAATATGAATTGTAATACATATAATATATAAATATGAATAGTCATAAGTATAATATAAATCTGAATAATAATAGTAATACGAATAATATAAATATGAATATGAATTTTAATACGTATAATATAAATATAAATATGAATTGTAAACATAAACGATACATAATAAATATGAATATGAATTGTAATACGTATAATATAAATATAAATATGAATTGCAAAAATATACGATAGATAATAAATATGTATGGTGTAGATTTACTCTAAAATAAACTGATTACAATCCTATTTGATCACTATTCAATGTACGTTTCTCATTAATCACTATTAAATGTATGTTTCTCATTAATCACAAATTTTCCCGATGCATCAAATATTACACTAAATCTCTCTAATAAAATACAGTGGTGTCTGTTCTTCATCATTCAGAAATCCATTAGCGGTTTACGAATTTTTAGATCTGGATCAATCGCTTAGGCTGGCAAAACGACTTCCGAAAGCAATTCCTCAGCGAAGATATCGTCAGTCGGAAGTGGAAGTTCTGTTTTTAGTTCAGTTCCTGGCCTATGAATGTTTCGGGGGGATGTAGTCATGTGACATCCCATTAGTGCAACAATCGGAAACAAGCGCCTCGTGCCACGAGAACTAGTTGCAGAAGATGGATTGTAGAAAGCTGCCGAATTCCGAATTATCCTCCCCCCGCTCATCAAATTAATCATTCACTTGTGCACCTCAGTCGACAATCGGTCATTCATCATCCACCACTTGGCCTTCTATCTGTTCACTCATCGATGAAACACTATGAGAATCGATTCAAGAGACAGAGGAATCGATGGATGCATTGTTTGAAATCTGAGGCAAAACAGTGACTGGAAGAAAGTCTTTGAATTGGCTACAAGGAAAGTATTTTTTTTCTGGTGTGGTCGCATTCCTTTCATGGGTAATGGATGCCTATTATGTCTGCTAATTAGTTAAAAGTATTAGCTCATAAAAAATTCTTTATCTGATTCGTTAGTTGAAATCATAAAAGAACAATCGAACACACTGGAATATATGACTTAAATTTTAACTTTCAAAATTGACAAAGAAATCTATGTATTGACATATATATGACCAACATATACATAGCATAGTTACTAACATAGACCATATATATATATGTTATCAAACATATATATGACGGCATCAACAATATATTTATATATAAATATATAACGCAGTCCACATATAGATGACAAATCATATATAAATTGATTATAAAAAATAAATTTGATTCACACACACACACAAAAACAAAAAGAAAAAAAACTTGTCAATTTTAAAATTTCGTAATTTTCTTCACGAACTTTTAAAATTGACAAAGAAATGTATTTACATATGTATGACAAACCAACATATATATGTAGCATAGCTAATAATATAGTCAATGTATATATAACAAAGATACTTATATAACATAGATACATATATAATAACACCAACAATATATATAGATAACATAGTCAACATATATATATATATATATATATATATGAAAAGTGATAAATGAATTGATTATAACAAAATGGATTTGATCCACATGAAAAAACTTGAGAAATTCACAAATTAAAGTAGATTTTCAAAACAAAAAAAGGAGCATTGCAATTCATATTCAGATTTCAGTTTTTTTCAGCTACCAGAATCAAAATGACACCCATTTACTATATCTATTCAGATCTGAAATGTAGTGCTTCAAGTGGCAAGAAAGTGACGTGGAAAGAGGATGAATGAAAGTATTTCTAAAGTGTTTAGAGTTTTGAAAATTTTGTAAAATATTATGCTTCTTGGAATATTTATGAGAGTGTTCTTTATTGAGTTTAATTTCAAGTTCTTAATGTTATATTCTTATTTTATTTGAAATAAAAAAGAAATTCAACACTTTAGCTAAACTTAAATAAAAATATTTCAAGAATTTTGTCCGTTAGAATATAAAATTGAATTAATGAGTTTACAGTTGGCTGACTAGTTAAAGTTTACCATTAACTTGGAAACTATGAAGAAATTTCTAAATATAAAAATATATTTAAGAGTATTTTTATTAAATATAGTGTTGAAACAATATAAAATTATCAATTTTCGAAAGAATGTATAAATTTAAATTAGTTTTTAATAAAACGTTGAAATCGTAATGATTTCATGATTTTTTAAGCATATTTTTTATTACATTTAATCACAAAGCTAAGATACCTTTTAACTGAATTTTGAAGAACTGAACTGAATTTTGAAGATTTTACATATAAAATTAAACAAATAATAATAATTATAAAATAATAACACTATTCCAACTTTAAAAATGTATTTGGTAGTATTTTTATTCAATACGGTGTTGAAAAATTATCAAAAATAAATCTGATTTTCGAAAGAATGTCTAAATTTAAATTAGTTTTCAATAAAACTTTGAAATCGAAATAATTTCATGATTTCTTAAGCATGAAAGTATATATTTCTTAGCTTAAAGTCAAAGCTAAGGTACCTTTTAACAATTTTTTATCAATAACATATGCTTCGAATATTTTTTATATGTTTTTTCCTAAAAAAACACACTTATTTTAAAAGCATTATAATTAAGTTACTTTTGATCCAAAAAGCTGAATGAAGATCAAAAGAGGATAAAAATTCCGCGACGTTGAAGAAAGCAAAATATTTTCCTTTCATTTAAAAAAAAAAAAGTCATAGATTAAATATTATAATTGATTACGACATATCGGTAATTTTCTTTCAAAATGCTCTTAGAACTGAATTTGGAAGATGTTACAAATAAAATTAAACAAATAATTGATAAAAAGGAGAAAAAAAATCTTAGATAAAATATTTCCTTTGATAAAAAAAAAATGCACCATTTAATATAAAGCCAAGAAATGAGATTACTTATTTATTTTGCGAAGCGTTGTATTAATTGTGACATAACATGATCTTTTTCGGAATCAACTTAATTTCTCGTTAAGACCAATTATTAAAATGAATTTTTAACTAATAAAAGAAACATATTTTCTTTCAGAAAACTTTACCTTTTTGATTTGATCCAATTATTCAGCTATGAGAAACTTAACGAAAAATCGTTACATTTTCCCCATTTTTGACGTAAATGAATTCTTTTTCTAATTAAGAACACATAAAAGAGAGATCGCCTTATTTTGTCATTGAAAACTTTAATGAAACGCGTTCGGTAAATGGCAGCATTACAGACGCTCGAATCTCACATGACATGACGTGATGTAGGGAACAAAAATAATTTGGAAATATCCTTATTAATCTGTTAATTGCATTTTAATTAAAGGAGAAGAACACAGAGATGCGTTGATAAAATTCTTTTGGAATCCATGGAAAAATGAGACTGTTTTTATTTTGACATGGTCTTTTAGTATCAGACATAATTATGAACCTGAAATATTGAAGATTTTTAAATTAGAATGAAAAAAAATCCCGGAAAAAATTTACATCGACAGGACTTAATTAAAAATGTTTTCACATTATGTGAGGTCTCTGATGAATAAAAGCAATTTTAAAACACGCTTCCTATAATTAGATAGAAAAAACAGTGCAAAATTACTTTTAAACCTCATTACGTCGTATGATTCATTAGAATTAGAATTAGTCCGATAAAAAGATACGTGTCTTAATAATCATGATTATTTAATCTGGAAAAATAACATATTGATAGTAAAATTTTTGTACATTTATTATATACGTAATTTGTTTAAATTAAATCACATGTTAAATATTTCAATATTCCCTGATAAAGATTGAAAATAATATCCAACTTACATAAATAATTAAAACTATATAATTAAAGTAAATAATAAATTTTGTTGAATTTAGTAGCTTTTTGTTAAATTTAATTACTAAGAAAACTGCGCATTTTGAAATATGGTATAAACATTTTCCTGGGTACAGTTGAATTATTAAACGAATCTAACGCCTTAATTTAAATAATTTAAATAATAAACAATACAGTTTTGTATTATAATTTTTAAATTATTTAATATAATATTAGCGTACCTTAATTATTAATTATCAACATATATCATTAATTTTTTAATTATTTAATATATATTTTTTAATTTTATATTTTATTTTTAAATTTAAATTTAATTAATTTAAAATTTCATTAATCTAAAAATATATTTCAGAGAAAGAATGTACAAATTTAAATTAGCTTTTAATAAAACTTTGAAATCATAATGACTTCATGATATTTTAAGCATATTTCAGATGTCATTTATTGTCAAAGCTATAATACCTTTTAACAATTTTTGTTATCAATAACATATACTTCAAATATTTTTTATAAGTTCTTTCCTTAAAAAAAACACTTATTTTAAAAGCATTATAATTAAGTTACTTTTGATCCAAAAAGCTGAATGAAGATCGAAAGAGGATAGAAATTCCCTGAAGTTGGAGAAAGAAAAATATTTTCCTTTCATTTGAAAAAAAAAGTCATAGATTAAATATTATAATTGATTACGACATATTGGTAATTTTCTTTCAAAATGCTCTTAGAACTGAATTTTGAAGATGTTGCAAATAAAATTAAACAAATAATTGATAAAAAATAAAAACAAATATATCCTTTGATAAAAAATGAACCATTTAATATAAAGCTAAGAAATGAGATTACTTATTTATTTTGCGAAGCGTTGTATTAATTGTGACATAACGTGATCTTTTTCGGAATCAACTTAATTTGCCGTTAAGACCAATTATTAAAATTAATTTTTAACTAATAAAAATAACATATTTTCTTTCAGAAAACTCTACCTTTTTTATTTGATCCAATTATTCAGCTATGAGAAACTTAACGAAAAATCATTACATTTTCCCCATTTTTGACGTAAATGAATTCTTTTTCTAATTAAGAACACAGAAAAGAGATATCGCCTTATTTTGTCGTTGAAAACTTTAATGAAACGTGTTCAGTAAATGACAGCATTGCAGACGCCCGAATCTCACATGACATGACGTGATGTAAGGAACAAAAATAATTTGGAAATATCCTTATTAATCTGTTAATTGCATTTTAATTAAAGGAGAAGAACACAGAGATACGTTGATAAAATTCTTTTGGAATCCATGGAAAAATGAGATTTTTTTTTATTTTGACATGGTCTTTTAGTATCAGACAAAATTATGAACCTGAAATATTGAAGCATTTTAAATTAGAATGAAAAAAAAAATCGCGGGAAAAAATTTACATCGGCAGGACTTAATTAAAAATGTTTTCACATTATGTGAGGTCTCTGATGAATAAAAGCAATTTTAAAACACGCTTCCTATAATTAGATGGAAAAAACAGTGTAAAATTACTTTTAAACCTCATTACGTCGTAAGATTCCTTATAATTAGAATTAGTCCGATAAAAAGATACGTGTGTTAATAATCATGATTATTTAATCTGGAAAAAGAACATATTGATAATAAAATTTTTGTTCATTTATTATATACGTAATTTGTTTAAATTAAATTGCATGCTAAATATTTAAATTTGCCCTAAAACATTGCTTGGAAATAATAACCAAGTTACATAAATAGTTAAACCCATATAGTTAAATTAAATAATAATTTTTTTTTAATATAATTATTAAAGAAATTATATACTTTAATATGTGGTAAAATTATTTTCCTGGGTATAATTAAATTATTAAACGAAACTGACTCATTAATTTAAATAATAAATAATTAGTTTTTATTATTTTATTTTTTAAATTATTTAATATAATATAAGCATACATTAATTATAAATTATTATTATATAATATATATTTTTAAAATTGTTTTTTTTAATTTTAAATTTAAATTTAATTAATTTAAAACTTCATTAATCTAAAACTATATTTGAGAGAAAGATTGTACAAATTTAAATTAGTTTTTAATAAAACATTGAAATCATAACGATTTCATGATTTTTTTAAGCATATTTTAGATTACATTTAATGTCAAAGCTAAGATATCTTTTAATAATTTTGTTATCAACTACATATGCTTCGAATATTTTTTATATGCTCTCTCCTTAAAAAAAATCACTTATTTTAAAAGAATTATAATTAAGTTTGAAGTTGAAGAAAGAAAAACATTTTCCTTTCGTTTAAAGAAAAAAGACATAGATTAAATATTATAATTGATTACGACATATCGGTAATTTTCTTTCAAAAGCATCTTAGAACTGAATTTTGTAGATGTTACAAATGAAATTAAACAAATAATTGATAAAAAGGAAAAAAAATCTTAGTTAAAATATTTCACTTGATAAAAATGTGCACTATTTAATAAAAAGCCAAGAAATGAGATTACTTATTTATTTTGCGAAGCGTTGTATTAATTGTGACATAACGTGATCTCCTTCGGAATCAACATAATTTGCCGTTAAGACCAATTATTAAAATGAATTTTTAACTAATAAAAGAAACATATTTTCTTTCAGAAAACTATGTTTTTGATTTGATCCAATTATTCATCTATGAGAAACTTAACGAAAAATCGTTACATTTTCCCCATTTTTGACGTAAATGAATACTTTTTCTAATTAAGAACACATAAAAGAGAGATCGCCTTATTTTGTCATTGAAATCTTTAATGAAACGCGTTCAGTAAATGACAGCATTACAGACGCCCGAATCTCACATGACATGACGTGATGTAAGGAACAAAAATAATTTGGAAATATCCTTATTAATCTGTTAATTGCATTTTAATTAAAGGAGAAGAATAAAATTCTTTTGGAATACATGGAAAAATTTGACTGTTTTTATTTTGACATGGTCTTTTGGTATCAGACATAATTATGAACCTGAAATATTGAAGATTTTTAAATTAGAATGAAACAAAGTCGCTCAAAAAAATTTACATCGACAGGATTTAATTAAAAATGTTTTCACATTATGTGAGGTCTCTGATGAATAAAAGTAATTTTAAAACACGCTTTCTATAATTAGATGGAAAAATTAGTGTAAAATTACTTTTAAACCTCATTACGTCGTATGATTCATTATAATTAGAATTAATCCGATAAAAAGATGCGTGTCTTAATAATCATGATTATTTAATCCCGAAAAAAGAAGATATTGATAATAAAATTTTTGTTTATTTATTATATACGTAATTTGTTTAAATTAAATCACATGCTAAATATTTAAATTTGCCCTAAAACAATGCTTGGAAATAATAACCAAGTTACATAAATAGTTAAACCCATATAGTTAAATTAAATAATCATTTTTTTTAATATAATTATTAAAGAAATTATGTACTTTAAAATGTGGGGAAATTATTTTCCTGGGTATAATTAAATTATTAAAAGAAACTGACTCATTAATTTAAATGATTTAAATAATAAATAATTAGTTTTTATTATTTTATTTTTTAAATTATTTAATATAATATAAGCATACATTAATTATAAATTATTAATATAACATATTTTTAATTTTTAATATATATTTTTAAAATTGTATTTTTTAATTTTAAATTTAAATTTAATTAATTTGATATTTCAGTAATCTAAAACTATATTTGAGAGAAAGATTGTACAAATTTAAATTAGTTCTCAATAAAACTTTGAAATAGAAATGATTTCATGATATTTTAAGCATATTTTTGATTACTTTTAGTGTCAAAGCTAAGGTACCTTTTAACAATTTTGTTATCAATAACATATGCTTCGAATATTTCTTATAGGTTCTTTCCTTAAAAAAAACACTTATTTTAAAAGCATTATAATTAAGTTACTTTTGATCCAAAAAGCTGAATGATGATCAAAAGAGGATATAAATTCCTTGAAGTGAAGAAAGAAAAAAATTTTTCTTCATTTAAAAAAAAAGTCATAGATTAAATATTATAATTGATTACGACATATCGGTAATTTTTCAAAAGGCTCTTAGAAATGAATTTTGAAGATGTTACAAATAAAATTAAAGAAATAATTGATAAAAAGAAAAAAAAAATCTTGGATAAAATATTTCCTTTGACAAAAAAATGCACCATTTAATATAAAGCCAAGAAATGAGATTACTTATTTATTTTGCGAAGCGTTGTATTAATTGTGACATAACGTGATCTTTTTCGGAATCAACTTAATTTCCCGCTAAGACCAATTATTAAAATGAATTTTTAACTAATAAAAGAAACATATTTTCTTTCAGAAAACTCTACCTTTTTGATTTGATCCAATTATTCAACTATGAGAAACTTAGCGAAAGATCGTTACATTTCCCCTATTTTTGACGTAAATGAATTTTTTTTATAATTAAGAACACAGAAAAGAGATCGCCTTATTTTGTCATTGAAAACTTTAATGAAACGCGTTCAGTAAATGACAGCATTGCAGACGCCCGAATCTCACATGACATGACGTGATGTAGGGAACAAAAATAATTTGGAAATATCCTTATTAATCTGTTAATTGCATTTTAATTAAAGGAGAAGAACACAGAGATGCGTTGGTAAAATTCTTTTGGAATCCATGGAAAAATCAGACTGTTTTTATTTTGACATGGTCTTTTAGTATCAGACATAATTATGAACCTGAAATATTGAAGATTTTTAAATTAGAATGAAAAAAAAAATCCCGGAAAAAATTTACATCGACAGGACTTAATTAAAAATGTTTTCACATTATGTGAGGTCTCTGATGAATAAAAGTAATTTTAAAACCCGCTTCCTATAATTAGATGGAAAAAAGGGTGCAAAATTACTTTTAAACCTCATTACGTCGTATGATTCATTATAATTAGAATTAGTCCGATAAAAAGATACGTGTCTTAATAATCATGATTATTTAATCTGGAAAAATAACATATTGATAGTAAAATTTTTGTACATTTATTATATACGTAATTTGTTTAAATTAAATCACATGTTAAATATTTCAATATTCCCTGATAAAGATTGAAAATAATATCCAACTTACATAAATAATTAAAACTATATAATTAAAGTAAATAATAAATTTTGTTGAATTTAGTAGCTTTTTGTTAAATTTAATTACTAAGAAAACTGCGCATTTTGAAATATGGTATAAACATTTTCCTGGGTACAGTTGAATTATTAAACGAATCTAATAATTTTAATTTAAATAATTTAAATAATAAACAATACAGTTTTGTATTATAATTTTTTAATTATTTAATATAATATTAGCGTATCTTAATTATTAATTATCAATATATATCATTAATTTTTTAATTATTTAATATATATTAATTAGTCTTATACTCGAAGTTTCAATTCCTCTCATGGCTGTCTCAATTTGATAAAAAACAATTTAAAGAGAGTTGGAATATTAAATATTGCTTTGATAAAATGAGTTAGAATTTTAAGTGTGTAGCTTATTTTCATGCAACTGTGATAAAAAAATAAGACAAATTATTTATTTTTTCAAAAACTCTTTATTTATTCTTCCAAATTTATTTCATGGCCTTCAAAGTAATCCCTTCCGGACACAATGCAATTATGTCAACTTTTGTTCCAATCCTCAATGCATGCTAAAAAAGCATTGGCATGGATGGCCTTCAAATTCACGTTGGCAATTCACGTTGAATCTCTTCAAGCGACTCAAAACGGTGTCCCCGGAGTGGTCTATTGAGTTTAGGGAATATCCAGAAGTCGCACGGTGTGAATACAGTGGTTGTAAAACTATACGGGTTTCATTTTTGGCGAAATGGTCACGAAGAATTAATCCAGTGGGAGCTGGTGCATTCAGTGTTTTAAGTACCAATCGACATTCCAACATCATCAGCATGGTCTCTAGACCTTCATCGGTTGAGGTTGATGGTCGACCAAACGCGTTCTCTGTCTTCTTTGAACAAGTTTATACCACTTCTAAACATTTCTTTCCTATATAGGAATGCTCACCGAATGCCTTCTGCAACATTCTATACGTTTCCTCTCACGAATATTTATTCTGCAAAATGAAATACAAGTTCCTTACTCAATTACTTCAGATATTTCAAAAATCGCCGCAATTAGTTTTAGCGTCTAAAAAAGCCAAGCGTAACTCAAACACTAATGAATATTTTGACGTCAAATTTCACACAGATGCCAAGGAAAGTGCCACCAAACTAAAAAAAGAAAAAAAATTGAAATTCCATAAACCCCGGGAATTTTAAATTGAAAATTGGTCTCACTTTTTGAACACAGTAGTATAAAAAAATTATTTATTTATTTATTTGTTATTTAGATGTAATAAAAGGGCCTGATGGTCGACTGACTAGTGCTCTGCCACTTGGTGCCATGTGTTTTGGGTTTAAAACTAAGTAAAAATAACTAAATGATAAAATTATGTCTTGCATAGAATTGAATTAAAAAATATGTATAAAACTAAATAATAAAAATAGCTAACTGATAAAAATCCTAATTAAATGATAAAAATATATCTTGTATAGAATTGAATTAGAAATGCGTATAAAACAAAATGATAAAAATAACTAAATGTTAAAAATACTAACTAAATGATAAAAATATGTCTTTTATTGAATTGAATTAGAAATGCGTATAAAATTAAATGATAAAAATAACTAAATAATAAAAAAAAATCTTTCACAGAATTGAATTAAAAATGCGTATAAAACTAAATAAATATAACTAAATGATAAAAATATGTCTTGTATAGAATTGAATTAGAAATGCGTATAAAACAAAATGATAAAAAGGACTAAATGTTAAAAATACTAACTAAATGATAAAAATATGTCTTTTATTGAATTGTATTAGAAATTCGTATCAAACTAATTAAAAAAATGTCACGTCCTAAAGATATAATAATGAAAATAGTGTTTTTAAGTTTATTTATGTTTGATAAATCCCGTTTTTAGAATTTTAAATTCTATAAAATAAAATAATATGAATGGCAAAATTATCATTTAAAGAAATATTTTTTTCATGTTTTTTTCCAATGTAGAAAATTCCTAACATATTTAAAATGAATCACTATCTTATTGCTCAAAAATTTAATTAAATCATCCAGTTTAAAATGTTTGACAAAATATAACCTTTTTGTAAAAATTGATTTAAGCAGAAAATTATCCATTTATAAAACATTTTTATATAAAATCAGAAATTAAAACATGCACACATCAAAAATAAATATAATTATTTACATTACATTCGAGTTTTTTTTAGTAAAATCTAGCCAAAAGAAAAGTAGAATTCATAATTTTATTACGCTTAAAACGCATTTTATGTCTTCTAATTATAAAATGAAAAATAAACTTTTAATAAAAAATAAATACTTAAAATTAATATATTATATTTCTGATTTAAGTTGACAGTATTAAAAAACAACATTGATATATTTTACTTTAGGTGCAATATTCGTGAAAGATATAATCTAATTTCTAAATTTAAAAGGAAAAATTAAAAAAAGTACTAATGCAGTTTGAAAAAGAAGTTTTGACATTTTGAAGTATTATATGACTAACAAAAAACTGCACATTCTGAGAAATAAATTAGTTTAATAATATTTATTCCTTTAAATTTGCTTTATTTTTAGTTTTCAGAATTTTTCTTAATCAAGAGAGAATTGAAAATAATTTTTACAAAATTTTGTTCCCAAAAAATAGTAATAAATCATTTATAATGATATGTATTCATTAAAATAAAGAGAACCATAATAAAAAGTAAAAAAAAAAATGATTAAAAAATGAAATAATGAAATAAAATTAATTGAAGTATAAAGAAAATGCAAAGTTGTTTAAAAAGTTATCCAATTAGTAGCAATTTAAACGATATGCAGTTAATTAATGAAAATTATTTGCAATTAATTTAATTAATACAATTTGAATACCATAAGAGTATGAAATTTAAAAGTAAATGAAATGTAAATACATCGAAGAATTTGTAATTACCAACATATTGCTTCATTATCAAAAGATAAAGAAACTACTTTTTACTAAGATTAATCATTTTTTTTATCTAATATTGAAGAATAAAATAAAAAAGTAATTTTTTTAAGTTTTTGTTGCCAATAGTAAAAAAATCTTTTTATTACAAATACAACTAATAAAATATGCATTTTAATGTCATTGAAAAATTTAGTTTCTAATTTAAATCTAATAAGACTTCTTGTTTACGAAATTCATTTCACAATTTTTATTTTATTAACTTAGAAATTCCGCGTAAATTATTTTCGTAAACAGTTTTTCAATTGGAAAAATAATTCATTTTGTGAAAATGTAACGTATGTAAATAAAATTATTTTATTTCTTACGTTACATAAAAAAAAAATTATTTTCTTAATTCTAATTATTACATTTTTCATACTTTTATTAAATTTTTTACATTTATATTTTTTAATATGACATTTTTATACCTTTTTTAATTCGCAATTTTTCGAATTTAGTACTTGATGAAAATATTATAACAAAAACTCGTCTAGTTATAATTTTCTCTTCGTAAAATTATTATAAAAATTTAATTTAAATAAAATTTCGTGCTGGTAAGACTAAATAAAAAATTTATTAGAAAAAATTTGGTTTCTTAAAAACATTAACTTATGTTTTTTTCAGTGAATTTTCCTATTTAATTAAGAAAAGTGTAAGCTTATTTATTTTTATAAGTTTTTTTTGTAGTATTTTGATAAACATCTAATTCATCTAATAAAAAACATAATTTTACACTGAAAGAATTATGAAAATTATACTAAGATGTCAACTTAAATTTAATAAATGCATTAGAAAGGATTTGAAGAATAAAGTTCGTCTTAAATTAATTTCATAGTTCAAAATATAATTATATCTACAAAGTTAGATGATTCCAGAAATTGAATTTGTTATTTAATTATATTTTTGCAATTACATTAGGTATAAATAAGTTATTTCGGAAGACAAAATAAAAGGAATGCTTTCGAAGAAGTTAAATTTAATAAACTTGGAACATTATTATTGAATTACTAAAAATCTATTGTACATTCAATTACTTAAAATATTTTTTCAATATTCAGATTCATATAGACGTTTTATAAACTGAATTTTCTAGAATATTTTTAGTTTTACAACTTTAAAAATATGAAATCTAAAACTAATATAGCATCGTAATTTCTTTAAGATGTTAATAGAATTACGATGTTACATTTCATTATAATTCTGTTTAAATAAAAACGTCTTTTTTTTTTTAACATTTCATTGCAAACAGAAAAACTTATTAAATTGTCGTATTTAAAGCTTTATATAAATGCTTACAATGTATACAAACACACACATATATCTAATTATAATAGTTTTTGCACATTATTTTTTGTAATCACTATAAGATTTTGTTGCTGGCATTCCAGAACTGAAGCCCATAATAATTCAGAAAAATAATAACGCTCTGGCCAAAGGCTCTCGAAGTAGCCCACGATAAAGATGTTGCGAGTACTGTTAAAGATGGCATGTAAAAAAAACTTCACCAGAACTGGTCTGACATTTTCCGAACTACCATGGAGCACATTTTGAAATCTGCTGACATGGTCGTATTAAAAACTTTAAATCAGGGCTTACAATGTATTGCACACATTTATATGTAACTATAATAGTTTGAGCACAATATTTTTAAAATCACAATAAGGCCTAGTTGATAATCCTCCATAGCTAAATGCACGAATAAGGATTTTGTGGGTCTTAAAGATGACATGTTAAATAAAATTTGATAAGAATCGCTTTAACATTTTCTGAACTATCATAGGGCACACAATTAAATCTGTTGAAGTAAATGGTCGAATTAAAAACTTTATATCAGTGCTTACAATATATCTAAATGCACACACACAGACATATTTCGCACAATAATTTTTATAATCCCGGTAAGACTAGTTGCTGACGATCCATAAATTAAGGTCATAATAAAGATGTTGTATGTACAGTTAAATATGTCATGTTAAAAAACACTTGACAAGTAAAAACTTTGACATTCTTACAACTACCATAGGCCACATGTTGAAATCTACTTAAGTGCGTCATCGTATTAAAAACTTTAAATCACTGATTAAAATCTATCGAAACTCACATATATATAACTATTATACTTTTCTCACAGTAATTTTTTATAATCATGGACTTGATGACATTCCATAAGTAAAGCCCATAATAAAAGATGTTGTGTTTATTGTTAAAGACGACATTTTAAAGAACACTTAACAAGAACTGCCTTGACATTTTCCAAACTACCACAGGTCATATATTAAAATATACTGAAGTACATGGTCGTATTAAAACATTTGTAACATTGCTTACAATGTATACAAACACTCATATATACAACTATAATAGTTTTCGTACAATATTTTTTTTATAATCACAGGAAGATCCAATATTCATCTTGATATACTAGCAGTTTATTTGATTCGTTTAATTTTATATCAGAGTATTAAAATAATACCTGTATTTTTTATAATGATATCTGATAACTTTTGTAATTATACATAAGAGTTTTTGTAATTATGTAAATAATTTTTTATAGTAAGTATACTTAAAAATTTTGATTATTTGTCTTAAAACGTTTTGTACAAATTCTTATAACTTCGTCTATTTATACTTAAAACAATTATTAAATTAACTTTTATATTGGGTCTTCTATTTTTATAGTTATATCTTCTATAATTATATATACGAGTATTTGCAATTGTGTAAAACGCTTTTTATAGTTACGTATATTTGAAAATGTTTATAATTTGCCTTAAAAATTTAGTAGCTATTCTTATAACTTCCTGCATTTATAATTAAAACAATTATTTTGTTGTTTCAAAAATAATTTTAACATGAACAATTAATTTGTTGATAATTTAAAAAATAATTTCTTGTTGAAATTAGCTCAATATATATCTTAAAATTAACTTCAAAGCTTGACAATCTTACAATATTGACTCTTTTATTCAATATTTATCGAACTCTTCACATGACACAGTAGAACTGCTCACAAAAGCAGCCTTAAAACTCCGAACAGAATTTCTTAAAATTTCAAAACTCCCAATTTAATTGACTGCGCGAGACTTTGCTCAGTTTCAACCAACAACTTTTACAAATTAGATCATTTACTGAAGGAAAGGAGAGGAATATATTTAAACTTATAACAGTTATACTCACTCCTACAATTTGTTTAACATGGTTGGCTCTTTCAAATATTCCGCTACCCTACTAACCCCCCAGAAATATTCTCTAACGTTCAATCGCCGTGTATTTGAACTGCGCTCAAAGATATAAATATTTCCCTCCCCAAATCACCACGGGCGGAATCTGAAATTCTAATCCAAACATGCCTTATCTTGAAAGAAAACATTGAATGTCTTAACGTGGATTCATCCGTGGCGCGCTTCATTAAGCAAAGTGAAGGAGTTTCAAAAGTCTACGGGATTTCTATGGGAGTCTTTCTAATCCTTACTACGCTCGCCGCACACTAATGATTTCATTAGCAAAGATTCATTAGAAGACATTTGGTACGAGTCACTTAACGTCTTTTTAAACAAAAGTTTAGTGGTGTTCTAGACTGCTGTTTAGTTTGTGCGAGCAAACAGTTACATTTGATCTTTTGAATTATGTACGTAACATTAATTTATTAAATTCATTTTCTTTATATGTATTCCACAAAGGAAAAACTTGTAAGGAAGAATATGTTTAAAAGATAGACATTTTGATTGCTGCACAGTTTAAGTATTTCATACAATTTAATCAAGTTTCAGTCATGTTACATTTAATCATCTGCTATAATAGCACACTGTTAGATGTTCATATGAGAAACATTATATCAAACACGTTGAAAAATAAATACATTGCTTCTTTTAAACATTATTTTATTTTTTTAAATTTATTTTCAAAGAAAATGATTTTTTTTCATTCAAACAAAATTTAAGCACTTCCTAGTTCAAAAACGGATGTAGTTTGGACAATGGCTGTAGAACTTCTGTTGTTGTTTTGTTTAATCCTCAGTGTTTTGCAAATGGGAGCAACATCGCATGAGTAATCTACACATGGAAAGAGGGAAATGACAGCTTTTGTTGCAATGGAGCGTCCGTAAGTAGAAGTCTAACGTGGTTGACCATTTACATTTGATCTTTTGAATTATGTACGTAACAATAATTTATTAAATTCATTTTCTTTATATATGTATTACATGTAAGACTCATTAGAAGACATTTGGTACGAGTCACCTAACGTCTTTTTAAACAAAAGTTTAGTGGTGTTCTAGACTGCTGTTTAGTTTGTGTGAGCAAACAGTTACATTTGATCTTTTGAATTATGTACGAAACATTAACTTATTAAATTCATTTTGCTTATATGTATTACATGTAAGGAATGAAAGATAGACTTTTTGAATGTTACACAGTCTCTTTTAAGGTTTATGCTACCTTTAATTATCTGTTATATCAGCATACTCTGTTAAATGTTTATAAGGCAAGCATTACACTGAAGTGACAAAAGTCATGGGATAGCAATATGCAAATTTTCAGATGGCAGTAGCATCGCGTAGAACAGGTATAAATGCGCAGTGCTTTCGCAGAGCTTTCATTTCTGTTCAAGTTATTCATGTGAAGAGGTTTTGACGTGATGATGACTGCACGACGGGAATTAACAGACTTTGAACGCGGAATGTTAGTTGGAGCTAGACGCATGGGTCATGCCATTTCGGAAATCGTTAGGGAATTCAACATTCCCAGATCCACTGTGTCAAGAGTGTGCCGAGAGTATGAAATTTCAGGCATAACATCCCACCATGGACAGCGCAGTGGTCGACCGCCTGCACTTAACGACCGAGACCGGCGACGTCTGCAAAGAGTCGTAAATTCTAACAGACAAGCAACACTGCGTCAAATAACAGTAGAAATCAATGTGGGACGTACAAGGAACTTGTCTGTTAGAACTGTGCGGAGAAATTTGGCTTTCTTGGGCTATTCCAGCAGAAGACCGACTCGAGTGCCTTTACTGACAGAACGACATCGCTTGCAGCGACTCTCGTGGGCACGTGAGCATATCGGTTGGTCCCTAGATGAATGGAAAACCGTGGCCTGGTCCGATGAGTCACAATTTCAGTTGGTAAGAGCTGATGGTAGTGTTCGAGTGCGGCGCAGACCCCACGAAGCCATGGACCCAAACTGTCAGCAAGGCACTGTTCAAGCTGGTGGGGGCTCCGTAATGGTGTGGGCTGTTTTTTCATGGCATGGACTTGGTCCTCTGGTGCGACTGGACCGAACATTGACTGGAAATGCTTATGTTCAGCTACTTGGAGATCACTTGCAGCCATTCATGGACTTCATGTACCCAAACAACGATGAGATTTTTATGGATGACAATGCGCCATGTCACCGGGCCACAACTGTTCCCGATTGGTTTGAAGAACATTCTGGACAATTCCAATGAATGATCTGGCCACCTAGATCACCCGACATGAATGCCATCGAGCATTTAAGGGACATCATCGAGAGGTCTGTTCGTACCCAAAATCCTGCACCATCAACGCTTTCACAATTATGGACGTCTATCGAGACAGCATGGCTCAATATTCCTGCAGAAGACTTCCAACGACTTGTTGAGTCCATGCCACGTCGAGTTGCTGCACTTCGCCGGGCGAAAGGAGGGCCGACACGATATTAAGAGGTATCCCGTGACTTTTGTCACTTCAGTGTATATTAAACACGTTAAAAAATAAAGTATATTGCTTTTTTTAAACATTACTTTTTAAAATTTATTTTAAAGGAAAATAATTTTTTCCATGCAAACAAGACTTTAGGCACTCTCTAGTCCAAAAAAGGGTATAGTTTGGGTAATGACTACAGAACTTCTGTTGGTGTGTCTAATCCTCAGTTTCCGGCTGTGTGGGACCAGCATCCCATAAGAAATCTATTAATGGAAGGGTGGTGCAGCCTGATAGCCAATTGGCTAGCGCTCTGGCCTTTGATAGCACAGGTTAGTTACAGATTTGATCTTTTGAATTATGTAAGTAACACAAATTTATTAAATTCATTTTCTTTATATTTATCTCATGTAAGATTCATTAGAAGACATTTGGTAAGATTCACTTAACGTCTTTTTAAACGAACGTTTAGTGATGTTCAAGAATGATGTTAGTTTGTATGAGTAAACAGTTCCAATTGATCTTTTGAATTATGTACGTAACATTAATTTATTAAATACATATTTTTTATATGTATTCCACATAGGAAAGACTCGTTGCATATTTTGAAAGATAGACTATTTGAATTTTTCACAGTCTCTTTTATGCAGTTTAGTCAAGTTTTACGTTACATTTAATCATCTGTAACAACAGCATATTCTGTTAGATGTTTATACGGCAAACATTATATTAAACACGTTAAAAAAATAAAGTATATTGCTTTTTTAAACATTTTTTTTTTTTTTTTTTTTTGAATTTTTTTAAAGGAAAATTATTTTTTACCATGCAAACAAGACTTAAGATATTTTCTTAGTCCAAAAACGGTTATAGTTTAATCAATGACTACAGAAATTCTGTTGTGGTTGTGTCTAATCCTCAGTGTCCTGCAGTGCGGGGCCAACAGCCCATGAGTAGTCTACTCACGGACAACTACTGTTGGGATGATGCTCCCTAAGTAAAAGTTTGACTTGGCTCCATGTCACTGAAGAAGGACCGCAGTGCTTTCCGGGGGGATTTTTAAGGGAAAACTGCTTATTGTATGGATTTTTATATATGGAATTATAGATTCGCATTTGTGTATCGTAGGGATGAAAACCCGGAAAAACATCACAATGTAGTCCAACTAACGATACAAGATGCTGAACAGCACAGATCCTTTTGAATCTCCTTACTTTTTGAAACACTGTCTACAACAATGCTACTAGAGGATTGAACCTCAACCGTGCTACTAACCAGTAGTGCACGTTGCCACTGATCCACGAGTCGGACAGAGAACCTTTCCTCCTTTTGATTTTTAGGAAAGATAACAATTGAATTATAGGTATAAATAAATAGATATAACTTTTTATTGCAATCACTACGCAAATCTATATTTCAGTATTAATATTTTTTCCATTTATGAAACAGTATCCACAAATAAGAGTTTAAAGTCATTTAACTATCTAAATATATTTATTTTTATCCCTGCGTGATATTTTTTGGCCTTTGATATTTATATTCATGTAGAAAATACTAAGCTGTGCTGTTAGTCTGACAGGACTTTAAATAGATAAGAATTAGTTATATATATGTTGCATTTGAAAATTAGATTCAAGCGATACACGTAAAAGGATAACAGTAGATCACATCAAAATAATAATCATTTCAAAAAAATTATAATTATAGCTTTAAGCTATAATTATAATTTTTTGGGGAAAAAACGAAATTGATCAAACGAATTTACACATGGGCATAAAAATAACTCCTCCGATGTAAAAGTTTTAGTAAAAAAAAAAAAATACAAACAAACAAAAAAATTCTAAGGCAACCAAAAAAGTGCAATAAATATACAGTTTGTATTTCAAAATTTCTATGAAAGTATAGTTTTGCTCATCTTAATATATTTTAAAAGAAATAACATCGGTTACTAAGAACATTAAAAAATGATTTTTAATATATATTATGTTATTAAAATGAATAAGAAAACTCATTTAAATTATAAATAATTTCTATTTTTATATTGAAATTTCCTGATATGCTTAAAACTGTATAAAGGAATTTTTGTTGATAATTCTTTAGAATTTAATTTTTTTTTTTATCGTTTAACATTAATTCAGTCACAAATAAATAAAAATTACTTCAGTGTCATTTTCGTTTTATGTTTAAGTGAGATTTCAGTATTTAAATTAATACAGTGACCTAAAAGTGGTCATTTTATACAAAATTTTCATTGTTTTAATGCCATCAAACAATATGTCTTCACAATAATTATATGATAAACATTATTTTTCCCATTATTTTATCTCCATTATCATCATTTACTTAACACTCCACTTTTTCATAATAATGTATTTAGTTAAAATCTTTTTGTAATGATTATAAATCTTTCAAAATGGTTTGCGTCTATTTCTTAGAAGGAGTTTGATAATTATGTGCAGGAATTAAAAAGGAATATAACCTATTTCATTAAAAAAAACATCATTAATTTTGGATAATTTTTTCATATTATAATGAAAAAAGGAAATCAAACAAATAGGAGTTATTCATAGTACTTGAAATTTCATGTATAAAACTGTAGCTATCCAAACATAATGAGAAAAATCTGTGTTAAAAACAATAAAAATTATAAAAATTAGTAAAAATTAGTTTTTTCAAATTTTATAATTTTTTCATATAACTTTTCAAAGCATATAATTAGATAAAAGAGAAGATAAAAAAATAAATTAAGAATAGAAGATAAAAAAAAATAATTCTCATATTTATTCATATTTTAGATAATCTTGAATTTAATAACAAAAAAAATATTTAAAAGACATGGATAATAACCAAAAAGCTTCTTCTTTTTTTAGAAAAAGTCTATATTGTTACATTTTTTTAATACAGATTATTAAATTGTAAACACTAATTACAAATTAATTAATAGTTTTGTGTTGTGCGACAGTTATACATACAGTTAACTTCTTTGCACTGCCTTGAAGTTGAAGTAACGTTGCTTTTTCTGTATATGTGGTTTTGTTACTGCTATAATCTGTATACAAAGAAGAAAACTTTTACAATGTTTAGCTGTAAATTGTTCACATTCATACAAATATTTGCTACATTCAGTTGACTGTAAAAATTAAATTCAATCATATTGATACAACGAAATATGTAATTTTAATCTTTTAATAAAATAATTTTATAATTAATAAGTTGAATAAGATAATTTATAAATCAAATTTATAAAAATACTGTTCCATCACAAAAACATAGAAAGCTTCCATAAAATAAATGATAAAATTATAATTTAAAAAATATCTAATTAATCATTCAAACTTTATTTACTAAAATATTTATAATATTACAAATACTAAAATAAATTTACAATTTTAAGTAATAAGGAATAAACAATTATTTGACTTCGAATTTATTTTATATCTACAGAATGCATTTTTCCTTTAATTTTTTGTACATATTATGCTGTTCAATTTAAAAGCTTTATAGACATTTTATTTCATCATTTAAGAAAAATCATTATGAATAACTATCAAGATTTTATAATAAATCAGACAAATTATTTTCCCTTTTATTGCCATTTTCACTCGTTAGTAAAATGCAGCTTTTTACATTAATTTGTTTTAAAAATTTATAACAATATGGATAATAAGAATGTGTGCATCCCCACTATCATCAAATGTGTATCAGCATTATCATTAAATGTGTATCAGCATTATCACCAAATACGTATCAGCGTTATCATAAATGTGTTTTACCTTATCATCAAATGCTTAGTAACTTTATCATCAAATATATATCATCAATATCATCAATGTGTATTACATTATCATCAAATATGTATCAGCAATGTGTATATGTATAGTATAATATATATTGAGTTGATTTTAATTTAGTTTATTTTGAATAATTTTTCAGTATTTCAACCCAATAAAATCTATAATTGTAGAGTTTTCAACCGGTTTCAATAGATTCATCCCTGTCGAACCTACAGTTTTTGTAGACTTCTCTACCAGTCTAACAATGTCTGTACTTTTGCAGTGGGTGTCTAGGGGATTTGACATACAAAACACAGTAACGGGACGTTACTTTAAATAAAGCCATTTAATGATAATATATTTTACAATGATATTTACATTAGTTATTAATTAAGGGGTTAAACATATTAGAGAGTTTTTGCATACCGTATTTCGGACGTCCGTTAGCTTTTTCTCCCTAGCGCGCATGCTCATAGGAAATCCGAAACGGACGTCCGAAATACGGTATGCAAAAACTCTCTATTATCTCGCTGCTTGACGCAGCCTGCCCCAATCTCGCTCTCGCTAGCGTTCTCTTTCTGCTTCATCTACGGGGTCATTTCCTTATCCACGGTGACTTGTCCCCCTCTCGTGGGGTCAGAGTTCAAAGTTGAATACTCCCCCACGTTGTAAACAGGCTCTGTCAAAGAAAAGCAACCGCGATGTGTCGCCGCCTGCTAATTATCACACAAACAAATACTATAGAATTGTCAATAAAAAGACTGCAAAAGATAGGAAATAGTCTGCATTATTGAAAACACATTCAAAATAATCGCTTTTCAAAATTTTGTTTTAGCATATTCGATCAAATAACACAATAAAAATCAAATATTTAGAATTACTCACTAATCTGCACATCTATCCTAAATATAAAATAAAAATTCTTAGAAAAGGATGAGAAAATTGAGAGAGGTTAATCATCATTCATTCTTTCTTCAATTCCTTTCTGATCTATGTCACTCAAAAACGAATAAAAACATATATATTTATCCCAAAAAAAATCAGCAAGATTGAATGATTCAATTTATTCTATGGATGTATTTCATAAAATATTGATTTTCAATTCAATAAATTAAATTTTTTATTAATTAAATTTTGTTATGTATTTTTTTATTTGGATTAAAAAAGTCACTTGCATTTTAAAATATCTACTTTCAGTTTACTGTAAAAATTAAATTCATTCATATTGAAAGATCTAAATATGTAATTCTAATCTTATTATCTTCATGTGTGTCAGAATTATCAATATGTATCAGCATTATCAACGATGGGTATCAGCATTATCAACGTGTATCAGCATTATCTTCAATGTGTATCAGCGATAACTTTCAAAGTATTTTATATTGAGTTTATTTTTATTTAGTTCCTTTTGGATATTTTTCCAATATTTACCCCCAATGAAATATCATGTTTCGAAAAGTCTATAGAAAGATACCTGCTTTATTGAAAATTTATTCAAAATAATCCCTTTTCAAAATACAGTTCAATAAATTGAAATTTTTATCAATTAAAATTTTCAATGCATTCTTTATTTGGATTATAAAAATAATTTACATTTTCATTCTACTTATCATAGATTGAAACTGATTCATTTAAAATCTCTGAAAGTGAACAACCTAAACTTGACTCACGCCACTTTTCCCTAAATCCCATCCTCCTGATAAAACCCCCACTGCCAAAGGCTGCGTGAGATCTGAAAGGGAATTAGAGTAAAAGGAATCCCAGTCCTTGATGAATATTCAAAAGTTGAGATTCCGAATTAAAAGGATAGGCAGATAAGATCTGCTGGAAGCCGGTCTCTTCCTATGACTCGCATATTGTTATTCTCAATGAATAGGGATCCGCACATACGGACTCTCACGCACTCCGCCTAAGTGAATCGCTTGCTTAGATAAGGCGGGATTGGCTGAATTGCATTTGACATGATGGGTTGGCGTAGAGATTTTGAGGGAACAATTGGTAATAACTGAGCATCAGCAGGAAATGAAAGTAATAGGCTTCAAAGGATTCAGTTACCAAATAATTGTACTTTTTCATAATGTTTTTGAGCTATATATTACACAGTTACTGGTATAGCTATAATATTTAACATTTATACTATTTTAAAATAAGTAAAATATTAATAAAACTTTTTAAGTTGGATTCATTTGTGTTGATGAGAATTCAAAAGATTCACTTTTTGTGGAGATCATAAACTAATATTTCAACAGAATAATGGATGTATGAGCCAAATATGGATTTAATTAATAATATACAATTAACATATTAAAATTAATTATTAATAAGTAGGATATTTAAAAATGTAATTGTATTCTTAAGTTTATAAAAGATAATGAAATGTATGATATAAGCATTTTAAAACCCTTGTCTTACTTATATATAATTAAATTATTTTGAAATTTATGAGGAATTCAAGTAATTATTAGTAGCGTCGTAATACTACCTTTTATAGATATTCCTCACAATACATAATTATTATTGTTGTCTTTAAAATAATTCACTATACTGTAATATATACATATTTAACTAACCACCAGTACAACACCTAGAGGCAGACTTCGAGGTAGGAGAAGTTTTCTCTTTACAAGGTAGGGTTGTCAGCTGTAAACTCTACAACTATATTAGGCAGAATTCTTCAGTTTAAAGTGGATTCCTAACCACAACAAACATCCATGGCACCAAGTTTCAGAGCGCTCGGCAATCAATGTTATTTAAATTATAATGCTGAAAAATATTTTGAATAAACATTGACATTAGAATAGAATTTTTTTATCATAAAGTAAACACAAAATGTTAACATGCTATTATTTTTAAGGAATTTAGTAAAAAATTGTTTCCTTTAAATATCCTACATATGACAGTTGTAAAAATAAACAAATATAATAAATTATTATTGCTATTAAAAAATTATTTGCCATGCAGATATGTTAATTTAATTGATAACAAATGAATACAGTTTGAAAAAAATAAGGATGAATAAAATTTTAAAACTAAAGTCCATTCATTCATCCTAATTTTTTATATAAATATTTAATAAATTAAATATTTAAAATAAAAACAAATTTGGATCAACCAGAAGAAATGAAGACATGAAATGAGAAGAAATGAAAAAATGAAAAGAAATTAATAAAAAAATAAATTAAAGTTAATTTAAAATGAAAAAATTAGAATGTAAGCGAATAGAACCAATGAGAAATGAAAACAAATAAAATTGAATTAATAAGTGAAAACAAAAAAAAAATTAAATTAATAGATGAAATAAAAAATAAAAACAAATGAAATAAAAAATTAAGGCAAATAAAACAAAAATATTAAAACAAATTAAATGAAAATAAATAAATTATAATTGTATTAGCAAATGAAATGAAATTTGAAAACGAATTAGAATAAATACTCCAGTACAAAACTGCATTAAGATGTTTAATACATTAATTACGTGTTTCTTAAATATTTACAAGTTGTAATTGTCTTTTAAATAAAGCACATTTATTTACATACAATTATATTAATTATATTTTTTATAATATAAATGATTATAGCAATATATATGTAGTATTGTATGTTAAATATGTAATGTCTTACTTTTCCAGTTACCAATTGGTTAATTTACTTTTGTAGTAAACTAAATAAATTTCAAACATAGTTGAAAACTAAATAGTAGTTATCAACTAAACAAATTAAAACCAGAAGTAGTTTTAGAAAAATAATTTTATGAATTATATATTATTATCTAATAATTAAAATATTCGCTATTAACAACATAAAGAAAGTATATGAAAGGTATCTGTTTAAAAGACACAAAAGGTATAAGAAATACAAGTGTTTAAGAGTTTACTAGTTGCTATGTTTATTCTTAGTCAAATCTGAAATGAATTTGGTGAAATTTAATAAGTTACATCAAGATAGCTTGGTTTTATATACACTATACTATAAAAACCACAAAGCTAACATAAGAAATATAATCAAATAATCATTATGATTTTTATCTAAATTTGTTGTCAAATGTTTATATATATTTAATAATGGATACATATATTTTCTACAGCACTATTTTATACTTATATTTTTCCAAAAACTCACGAGATACAAGAGGTACAAAAGATGAAAAGGTTTAAGAGTTTAGAGATGTTATATTTATCCTTAATCAAATTTCAAATGCACGTGAAATTTAATCAATTATATTAGAATAGCTTGGTTTTATATACATTATATTTTAGCCTGCTATCCTAATGTAATTGATTAAATTTCATTAGGATCATAAATTTCATCAGGAAATAAAAAATACCACCTTAAAAAATGTAACCAATATAATTTATTATCTAATATTATTTTACATTGATATATAATATTATATCAATATAATTTTTTTCTAAAGTTGTTGTAAAATCCATTGATATAGTTACTGATGTCTACATATATTTTTCTATACTACTATTTTCAACACACTATCTCTATTTCGTACTGACATTTTTTCCAAAAAAACACATATTCTCTAAAGTTGTTATATCTAAACCGGAAAAATAAAAATTTTCAGCAAGAAATTACTTTGTAAACATCACTCCGTATAACCAACTGTAAGAAAAGAATTGTATGTATCGAAATCAAAAAGTTTACATGTTAGTTGCATACACGACACCAGAAATGACATCTGCATAAGACTAGTTGTTGAGTTTTTGCACCTCCCCAATTTTATTTATTTATTTTTTATTTTTTCCTCCTTTGAAAATCATATCAGTTGAGGCTGTCCACCGACTTTTAAATTGGATCCATAATCCGGTTAGTTTATCTTTCCGGAAGAAACTCGCCCGTGTAAGATAGGGGACTATCGCCAATTTTCTTTGTATGCTTAGGGACCGTATAAATATTTACGCATAACTTCCATTGTGTATAATCGGTATCGGTAAAATGCAATGTATTTTATTAAAACTTTGTGTGTATGTATTTTATTAAAACTTTGTGTGTATGTATTTTATTAAAACTTTGTGTATGTATTTTATTAAAACTGTGTGTATTTTATTTTATTAAACTTATTTTACTACGTATGTACAACATTGTGTTCCTTGAATAATTTGTCCATTTTTGTACTGCATTTGCATCTATCTTTACATGTACTAATTTGTGTTTTCCTTAATAAATGCGTCCTTGTATGCCATCACTGCAGGACACTGAGGATTACACATAATAACAACATGTATGTCATCTCTGCAGGACACTGAGGATTACACACAATAACAACATGCATGTCATCTCTACAGGACATTGAGCATTACACACAATAACAATATGTATGTCGTCTCTGCAGACATTGAGGATGGCACACAATAATAACATGTATGTCATCTCTGCAGAACACTGAGGATTACACACAATAACAACATGTATGCCACCTTTGCAGGACATTGAGAATTACACACAATAACAATATGTATGTCATCTCTGCAGCACATTGAGGATTACACACAATAACAACATGGATGTCATCTCTGCAGAACACTGAGGATTACACACAATAACAACATGAATGTCATCTTTGCAGGACATTGAGAATTACACACAATAACAATATGTATGTCATCTCTGCAGACATTGAGTATGACACACACTAACAACATGTATGTCATCTCTGCAGAACACTGAGGATTACACACAATAACAACATGTATGTCACCTTTGCAAGACATTGAGAATTACACACAATAACAATATGTATGTCATCTCTGCAGACATTGAGTATGACACACACTAACAACATGTATGTCATCTCTGTAGAACACTGAGGATTACACACAATAACAACATGTATGTCACCTTTGCAAGACATTGAGAATTACACACAATAACAATATGTATGTCATGTTCATCAAGAAAGTCCACCTATCGGCAATTTTTACTAATTACTTACATTTTACAGTGTCAACCATGGACAAAATATGCAATCAATATAAAATTCCTTAAACTTTTACATTTAAATATAACTGGAACATCAACCTCCGGAAAAAATTTTTTAACATTCCAAGGTTGAACTCAACATGGTGTCTCAGAAAATATTAAAAAATTTTAAAAAGGATTTTTTTGGTATTCAGACTAACACACTATTTTCAAATGAAAAGAAACTAACATTTTGTTTTAAAGATGTTAAAATCATCTTTGCTTGAATTTTACTACTAACTGCTATACCACTATTATTTAAAATGTTCATTTTTATTATTCTTAAATCTATCAATTCAATAGACACGTTGTTCCGGAACAATACTCAAATCCTTTCAACAGTCTTTATTTCCTTTTCAGCAATAACTCAAATCTCTTAAATTTATGTGTATGTTTGTTCAGTATTCTAGAGGGAAATTTATTCCTAAGGTTTACCAAAAATCCCTCAGCCCGGTTTAATTTTAAAAACCAAACAAAAACCGAAAACCGAAATCTGTTGTCTGTTTGCACCAAAATCCTCCGAAACATTTCATTTATTATAGCGTCTATGTACTTTCGGATTTGGGAAGATTTACTTGGTGGCGAATTATATTGCATTTTTGCTTTTTCGGCTGTAAAACGTCTGTGTTTCTTTTTGGAAGGTAGTATCGTTGCAACTTTTGTCTTCTCTTGTAAAAAAATGTCAAGAAAATGAAATGAAAATTGTTGTATATGTAAACGAATTGAATTTTTTGGAGGGAATACTTTGAAACATTCTTCTAACTTTTCATAGAATAAATTGTCAGTTGAAATAAATCTTGCCATGCATAAAACTAAAACGCATGGCTGAATTTATTGAAATAGTTATTGCACGCTGTGTTTATTCCATTTTTATTAAATTAATGGGTTTTGATATTTTTATTCAAAATTACATTTCGTGATATAATTTATGTAGTGGCTAGTTAAATAGAAATCCTTTATTGGCTTATTTTTACAAAATATAAAAATATTAAGCAATTATGCAAATAGCTTTAAAATAAAATTTATAATTTATATTCAAACAATTTTATAAAAATTTACTGTCATATTTAAACAAAAGTACACAATTATCTTTTTCACAATTCCATAACTATTACTAAATGCAACAACTTTGCCAGCTATTCTTTTTCATTAGTAAATTTTGTAACTATCTAATGCAATTTCAATTATTATGAAGTTATTCGAGACATTGTTTGGACAAGCAAAAATTTCCCTAATCATATCAAGAACTATTAATAATAATCGAATGTTTTTCCATTGAAAAAGATTAATCAAAATTTAATTATGAAAGTAAATTCTATATCAGTTTATGTCATGTATTAGATACAAAATTGCAAGTTGTTCTTAAAACAGATCACAAGGAAACTATTTCGTTTAACCTGGTGCCATCCAATCAGAGCCTTAGGACACTTGTCACTTTAACAAATCCCTTGAAATCAGTTCACAAGCCTGTTTGGATTCCCAGTCGGGATTCCCACTCGCACTTAACCCCCCTGGGTCTAGTAAATATGATTAGGCGTTAAGCCCCATCCATCGATCCGGCCGAATCAGGCCGTCAACAGATGGGCCGGAAGATATGGTCCGGCATGTTGGGATCGAACGATTAATAGCAAAGCCGACGGTCGCATATATTGCACATAGCACTTTATTGAATGCCACCATCCACTGTTGCTGTAATGGTGAACGGAAAGGGTTTCAGTTGCAGCAGTGAGTGATAGCGGTGTGGCCCACAAAGTGTTCACCAGAACCGGATGGAACCGGTTGGAGGGGAAGTGAGTGATGATGTCTGTGTAATGCATTGAAGGGAAGAGAGAGTGTTTTGGAGGAAATTGTCGAACCGCAATACGAATTGGTGGATGCGACCCATGGTGAAGTGTGATGGAGAGCACGGTGGAATGTTTTCACATAGATAGATATGTTCCTAGAATGGATGCGAGTGTTTGTGGGAATCTTCTAGAATCAATAACATTAAGACTATAGATAATTTTTCACACTTATCTATCCTTAATATAATTACTATACTACAGAAACAGAAATTGATTTAACATGTTTTTATTTGTAAGTCTAGTAATTTAATCTGGTGTTAGTTTAACAGCAGAAAATGGAATCAAATTGAATCATGATGAATTGGAGTTGATTCACTACATCCATGTCTGAGAAAAGCTGAGCAATTTCATTATGGGCACATATTTAATCTTAATAAATAGCAAGATATAACTTTACACACGACAGGGATTTTACATATTTTTATTCACTTAATATGTGGTTATAAGAGCCTGAATGGCAAAGTGGCTAGCGCTCTGGCGCTCGGTACCACAGGTTTCGGTTTCGAGTCCCGGCGGTGCCATGGATGTTTGTAGTAGTTCGGAATCCACTTTAAACTGTAAGTTCCGGTCTAATAGGATCGTAGAGCGTTGTGGGGGCATTGTTACTCCGCGTCCGTGGCTTATCTCCAAGTTACACGCGCCCCCTGGGTAATGCAAAGTGAGTACATCTTGCCTTAAGACATCCAAAACCAAGCTGTCTAAGTGTTTGCCAGCTGCATTAGAAAGAAAGAAAATATGTGATTATAAATAGCAGATTCGGTGGAATCAAACTTTATTGTGATGAAGTAGTGTTGACTCACTACATCCATGACTAAAAAAAGTTGAGCACTGTCGCCCTGGATACGTATTTATCCTTAATATAATAACAACATATGCATTTAAATCAGACAGTAATTTAACATATTTTCAAATGCCCTCTATATATTTAATCTGGAGTTATTATTCATTGGAATCAAATTGTATCTTGATAAATTGAGTTGGCTCACTGCATTCCTGATTCAGAAAAGTTGAATAATATCTTCTTGAACGCATATGTATTCTTAATATAATAGCGGCATATCCATTTACGTAAAACATGGATTTAACTTATTTTTATTTGTAATTCTTGTCATTTAATCAAAGGTTATGTAAAGCAGATTCTGTGGAATCATATGTATCATAACGAAGTGGCATTGATACAATAATCCTTAACTGAGAAAAATGGGCGATTTCGTCCTGCATACATATTTATCTTTAATATAATAGCAGCATCTTCATTTACATCAGACATGGATTTAAAATGTTTTCATTTGCCATTTAGTGTATTTAATCTTGGTCTATTTTATAGCAGATTCTTTGGAATCAAATTGTATCATGATAAAAGGAGTTGATTCACTGCGTCCCTGACTCAGAAAAGTTGAATAATATTTTTTCCGAACACATATTTATCCTTAATATAATAACAACATATCTATTTACATCAAACAGTGATTTAACAGGTTTCCATTTGCCATTCTGTGTTCTTAACCTGGGGTTATTTACATCAGATTCGATGGAATCAGATTGTATCATGATAAATCAGGGTTGACTCACTAAATCTCCTGACTCACAAAAATTGAATAAAGTCTTCCTGAACATATATTAATGATTAATATAATAACAGCCTATCCATTCACCCAAATAAAGAATTTAACTAATTTTCATTTATAATTTGCTCACTTAATCTCGGATAATACATGGCGGATTCTGTGGAATCAAATTGTATCATGATGAAGTCGAGGTTCTTTCCTACATCCATGATTGAGAAAGATAGAACAACTTTCTGGTCTTCGAATTTTAATAAATTATATTTTTAGTACACCTGAAGAAATGCAATAAAAGACCCAAACAGCCCACTTAAATAAAAGCATACAATAAGGAAAGGTATGTATGAAAATGAAACGAAGAAACCGTTGAAGGCAATGTAGTCAACCAAATAATCATCGGTGCACGCAGACAAATTTTAATATGTACGTTCCATTGCCACGCTTGCTGAACTAAACAATTTTGTTATCCTCAAAATAGAACAGGTTGCTGCTATTTCGTTATCCTCTAAATAGAACAGGTTGCTGCTATTTCGTTGATGGAACTAAATAAACACTGAAGAGCGAGTTTGCATTGAAAACAATGTGTTATATTTCATAATTAAAACATCTCTCTGCTCAAATTACCAGTGCAGGGGAGGACTTAGGATACTAGAAATCGCTAAAATGGCTTACATTTCTTATGTGACATAGTTGCAATGGAAGACTTAAGGCACAGGCCGAAAAATATGGAAAGATTAAAATGATGATATAAAATGACGATATTAAAATGATTATTGTTAAATTGACTTATAAAAATCAAAATGTTCTAATATAAAAGGATCAGATAAATAAATAGATCAGTTTCAAATTGAGAGAAATGAGTTTATAATAACAATTATCAAATCTGAGTTGATCCAATAACCGAAGATGGACTGAAAAATTTCTTTGTTAATGTAAGAAATGGGCACGATGACTCTATAAGAAGGAATAGCTTTCCCTTGGGCTCGATGAAGTTTTGATTTGTCGCTCAATGGTCAATTTTTTCACACTTTCGGCTAATTAGACTGGTACCTACAGTTTAACGTGGATTCTGAGCCATTAAAAATCATCCATGCCACCACCAGGATTAGAACCTGAAGCTTATTATACCAAAGGCCGGACCGCTAACCAAGTAGCCATCAAGTTCACGGAAGAGGAAAGACAATGTGAATTTCTCAAAATCCTTTTTTAATTTTTTTTCCCAAAGTGAGTTTGATGAAATAGGTGAAATATAATAGGCTTCCACGTTGAACCTTGGTTAGCTCTGAATCTATTATACATCTGCTATTTTAATAGAGAATGAGCTTACATCAAAGTGTTTGTCATTTGAAAACAAAATTATATGAAATGATATATTTTGATAGATGAATCAAAGCATTTGTAAATTTTTCATGTATTCCTTTTTAAATCAAATCACGGATCAATGATGTGAATTTGTTTCTAAATTAATTTAATATGTTTAAAAAAAATCTCAATTCATTAAATAAGTCAAAAACTCGTTTCTTATTACAGCTTATCAGATAATATCGATATACGCTTATCAGATATTATCACACGATATCAGATAGCATTCAATTTTCAATCATAGCATTCAATTTGTGGTAATTTAGTTCACAACAACGAAAAGATTCAGGAACAAAATGCTTCCTTTAACTAAGCAAACCTCAACCTTTTAAACTATAAATCAATATAAAAATTCTGAATAAATGTAAATTTACACACTTATATATGAATTTACAAACATAAATAAACACAATAACTAAATAGATGATACATGTCATTGGAATACCATCTATACTCAAGTGTACTAGATAATTTTCAATGAAAGAGAACGCTCCATCCCAAAAAATCCAATTGAGATTATAGCAAACATTTTAATTTGAGTAAAAGGCTCCTTTATCCTCTGGAAACCCCCAGTGCATTTGTTATCCTCCCGAGGGACTAAACCAGCATTCAGTTTGTCTGTTACTCCAATAATTCACACCAGGGAGTCCTGACCACCCCCCTCCTATAAACTGCTGTTAATCCCTTTGATTTATAAGCGAAACAAAACTGGAAAAGCAATCTGGAAGTGGGGTGGAGTAGAATGATAGAATAAAAACTCGTATCTCTGTTCAACATCACCAACAACAACAGTGACTTTTCCCTGGCCGAGAAAATTGCATTATGTGGTTTCTTGATAAAAATGAATATGCCCCACTTTTGCTTCCTGTTGTTTTCTTGCCCCAAAAAAAGTTCCTATACTGTAATTTATACCTTTCGAAAAGACATTAGGGAATATGAAAAGGGAAGGGGAGGGTGGTTCGACTTCTCTTTCATCCATTTGTGAAAAGGATGTAGTCAACTAAATCGTTCGGACGTTTGGCTCCATAGTTTTATTGGTAATTTTGTGGATTTATTGAAAGCTCCTTTATGAAAAAAGTCTCCTCCAAGTGGAAGGTTGCACAAAGTGCATCAAGTGTAAAATACTTCAAAGAGTTTATGAAATTTTGTAAATAGTTTGGGAATAAGTTACAGTTATTGATGAAAATGCACTGATAGTAACGAATTTATGGGTAGAAAATTTGTCATGGAAGAAAAAAAAAGAGCGTCCTTTAAGTTATATGAATTGTGAAATCGCTTATTTGCTGTAAAGTGATTCATTTTCGAGTTATTTAAGATTGGATCAAAAAGTGTTATCAATTTTGGGGAAATATATAGTAGAGGAATGTTTGGGATGCTAATGAATATTTATTAAATTAGAATTTATACGTATAAACATTACATAAAATATATTAATCTTACAGATATATACACTGATATTAATCTTGACAATATTTTTTTACAATTTGAAAAAGTTTTTGAAATTTAACTAAGTATTAAATTAGCTGGCTGGAAAATGTATCAAAATATCATTACTAAAGATATTTAAAGACAAAATTAATATTATGTAGGATAAATTATGCATTTTTTGAAAAAATTCAAAACTTTTTATCATAATGAAGTATTTACCATCTATTTCTGAGAAGCTTAGCATTCATCAGTTTCAAATTACACAATTTGTGACTGGATACTACAATTTCAAGTCCTATTTTAACAAATGTAGTCTATGCTCAACTGATCTTAGAAAAAACAACGTTGGTGGAGTGCACATTATTAACCAGAATTTTTAACTGCTCCAGCAGAAAGCAGGTAGAGTGCAGAAATTTCAAAAGTCTTTATCACAAAGTATTAATTGCGTTATGTGGTTTCTTGATAAAAATGAATATGCCCCACTTTTACTTCCTGGTTTCTTGCCTAAAAAAAAGTTCCTTTATTGCAATTTATACCTTTCGAAAACGCATTAGGGAATATGAAAAGGGGAGGGGATGGTGGTTCGACTTCCCTGTCATCCATTTGTGAAAAGGATGTTGTCAACTAAATCGTTTGGGACGTTTCGTTCCATAGTTTTACTGGTAATTTTGGACGGAATTTTGTGGATTTATTGAAAGCTCTTTTATGAAAAAGAAAGTTGCACAAAGTGCATCAAGTGTAAAATACTTCAAAAAGTTTATGAAATTTTGCAAATTGCTTGGGAAAGGTTACGGTTATAGATGAAAAGTCACTGATTTAATAGTTAAGAATTTATGGGCAGAAAATTTGACATGGAAGGAAAAAAGGGTGTTTTTACGTTGTATGAACAGTGAATTCGTTTATTTGTTAGGTAGTGTTTCATTTTTGACAGTGTTTCATTTTTGACAGCATTTCATTTATTTAGGATTGGACTTAAAGTCTTATCGATTTTGGGGAAATATATAATAAAGAAATTTTTTGGATACTAATGCATTTATTAAATTATAGCATATAGGTATAAACATCATACAAAATATATTAATATTACAAATATATACTCTAATCTAGACAATTTCTTTTTAAATTTAAATATGTAACAAATTATCTGGCTGACTCACAAAGGATACACCAAGAAATTAATGTAAATGTACACAGGAATACAAATTATTCAAAATGTATCCAAATATCATTATAAAACATCACTATTAATACATTATCATTATAGAACATAGTAAAAATTATCATTAGATTAATTATGTATTAATGTAGTAATAATGATGTTTCTATAATGGTATTTTGATGCATTGAAATAAATAATTACTATTATATATAATCTATGTATCAAAATAGCATTATAAAATCATCATTATTTCTACATTATCATTACTTCACTTTTGCTTCCTATACTGTAATTTATACCTTTCGAAAACGGATTAGGGAATGTGAAAAGGGAAGTAGATGGTTGTCTCACTTCTCTTTCATCCATTTGTGGAAAAGATGTAGTCAACTAAATTGTCAGGACGTTTGGTTCCATAGTTTTTTCTGGTAATTTTGTGGATTTATTGAAAGCTCCTTTATGAAAAAAGTCTCCTCCAAATGGAAGGTTGCATGCACACAGTGCATCATGTGTAAAATACTTCATAGAGTTTAATAAATTCTGTAAATCGTTTGGGGATCAGTTGCAGTTTCAACGCTTTCCTAACACCTAAGCACATTCTAGACTGCCCAGAACTCACTCCCCATGTTTTGCAATTGGGTATGGTGCCAATCGAGGCCAACTTAAGAGAAGTCCTGTATAGTGTCCCGTTGTTAGCTGCCGCTATAGTGAAGACTTTTGACTTGATCTAACTTTAATAATTATATTTTAAATCCATGGGACGGTAATAATAACAACTACATCAGTTGCAGTTATCGATGAAAAGTCACTGATTTAATAGTTAGAAATTTATGGACACAAAATTTGACAGGGAGAGGAAAGAGTTCTCCTAGGTTTTATGAACTGGGAAATCGTTTATTTGTTGTGTAGTGTTTCATTTTTAACAGTGTTATATTTTTTGAAATTTAAATAGGCTAATTTTAAGAACTGCTGTTAAAATCTAACAAATTAGCTGGCTGACTCATAAAAGAATACACCAAGAAATTAATATACATGTATACAGGAATAGCAATTAATGTAAATGTATCAAAATATCATTATAGAATATTTTAAAAATTATCATTATTGAATTTTGTAAAAATTATCATTATAGGGCATAGTAAAGATTATCATTATAGGATATTGTAAAAATTATCATTATAGGACATTGTAAAATTTATCATTATGGGAGATTACAACTACATTACCATTATAAGACATTGAAATTAATGTAATTGTATCAAAATATCGTTATAAAAAGACATTCCAAGACAAATTTAATAATATATGGAATAAATTAAGTATTTTTTTGCAAAATTTCAAAAGGCTTTATCGCAAAAAAGGATTTACTCTCTATTTCTGAGAAGCTTAACATTCATCGTTTCCAAATTATTGGATTACTGGACAGATTGGATACGACAATTTTAATTTCTATTTAAACAAATTTAATCCCAGTCCAACTGATCCTTGCAACCTGTAGCACAATTATAATTTTTGGTTAGCATCTCTTGATGTGGTTAGAAAAAATTCGCTTTGTTTAGAACAACGTTTTTTTTGTTTTTGGTTCAACGCTTCAGCCTCAAAATTTCAAAATTAAATGGCCTACAAATCTGAAACGAAATATCAAAATTTGGTCAAATTAAATTTGGTTTAAATTTTACTCAACTATTTTTTAATATCACTTCTCAAGTACTTCAAACCAATTTATACTTCAAGCTACCCATGATCGATATGGTTTAAAAAATATTTTAACTTAAGATAAAAAAAATCTTTAATTTCTTACATTTTAAGTTGTCAAAGAAAAGGAGCTATAAAGACAAATCACTCACAGCAACACCAAAAAATAAATAAATAAATAAGCCCCACTTCGTATGATAAATAATTATCTTATTAAAATATTAACGTTGAAATGCTATGGCATCATTAATTCCCAATCAAAACACGATTCAGAATGGTTTTTGATTACTACAAAGATTAATAGATCGAATTCCAACCCTCCGTTTTAAAAATTGTAATAAAAAAACAGAACGGAAGAAATGCTTATTAAAAGAACAATACATTATTTAGGGGCACTTTCACGGGAACTAGAGTGACAATCATTTAGCGGGAACAATTCATTTGCAATTAAAAAAAAAGTAGTGCTTCAGGCCCCCTGCTCTATTGCACCTATATTTTTTCACAACAGTTTGGAAGGAGAACCCCTACAATGTCATTTCATTAGGATCTACTCTATCTGAAAGCTGTTCTTCAATGGTTTCAACGATAGGATTTATACAGCTCATTCAAATCGTATGAGATGAGCCTTTTTGATTTGGCATCTCTTGCTGTGTTCAGAAATTCGCTTTGTTTAGAAACTCAACGCTTTAGTTTCAAATTTTCAAAAATAAATGGCATACAACACTGAAATAAATGATCAAAATTAGGTCAAATTAAATTTGGCTGAAATTTTACTCAATATTTCTTAATATCATGTCTCAAGTATCTTATACCTAATAACAGCTATCCAAGTTTAAAAATACATTATAATTCAATGTATAAAAATATCATTTAGACTGTCAAGAAATATAAAGACAAATCACTCACAACAATTTTAAAAAAGACCCCACCCCGTATGATAAATAATTATCTTATTAGAATATCTCCTATGAAATGCATGGCATCATTAATTCCCAATCAAAACATGATTCAGAAGAAACTATAAAGATTAATACATTGAATTACAACCCTACATTTAAAAGATTATTATAAAAAAAAACAAAAGGGAAGAAATGCACATTAAAAGAATAATACATCATTTAGGGGCACTTTCACTGAAACTAGAGTGACAATCATTTAGCGGGAACAATTCTTTTGAAATAATAAGAAAATGTTCAAAGCGTAAACCCCCAATAAGTAGTGAGGTATTATGCAGAAGGCAGAACATGAATAG
The DNA here is from genome assembly GCA_021605075.1 of Caerostris darwini. Classification (NCBI taxonomy): domain Eukaryota; kingdom Metazoa; phylum Arthropoda; class Arachnida; order Araneae; family Araneidae; genus Caerostris; species Caerostris darwini. The sequence continues at coordinate 425,415 of BPLQ01012004.1, forward strand.
GAAAAGCTGTCAAATTGGAAGACGCATCAGTTTAATTAGATATTTCAAAAGGGTACGTCATGGGCATAATTTGTTTCATTGGTAAAAAAACACTGACTAAGTTGAACAGGATGAGGGATATGAGTAATGAGTTCGTTTAACAGGAGCGAAAATGCCCCAGGCATGTCTGAACGTGTTAGCGTTCGCTCGCCACTGCCATGTCTGAAAAGATTTTAATTGTTTGTCCCCTACTAATTGTTTGCAGCTTTTGATAAAGGATGAGGACTAGGATCTCACCCTGTACGTCCCCTGTTAGAATTCAATTCCTGTTTCGCCCAAGGCTGAACTGCCCCGATTTCTAAAAATAATCTCGATCTTTTAACATGGTGAAAGGTATCTTCCTTTTGGGATTAAATAATTGGAAAGTTAAGTAGCAGGCTGGAAAGGGTTAGTTCTGTAGAAGTTTTGTGGAAAAAGCTGAAAGTTGGAAGTTTACAATCACTCCGGGTGCAAATCGGGTAATGAGTAATTGATTTCCATGGAAAATATCGGTTCAGGTTTTCGATAATCATGTGCAACTTTCAAAAGTTGTGTTCTGCTTTTTCCACCCTTAAGCGTAGAAGGGGGTTGATCCGGTCTGAACTTATTAAAATATTTACAGAATGAACGTATTTGAAGTTGGTTGTTATTAATTAATTTTCGCATGATTATAATTGCAGTGATGTTGCTATGTTGAAATTAAAAATATATTTAAAGATTCCATATACTTTTAAGGTTCATTAAGGTTTATATACTTATAAAAGATTTATAAGCGTATAAATCTTAAAGTATAATAAAGTTTAAGGTATAATAACTTTTAAGTATATATATATACCTTAAGGTAAAATGACGTTAAGTATATAAATCTTCAAGGTTTATATATTTGAAAAAAGATGAATTTTTCAATAATCACAATGATATGATGGTATGAATATTTTAATATTAATAGGTCATTTTTAACAAATTTAATTTATTATTTTATTACTCATTATTTACAATTTTAATCATATTTAATTAATTAAATTAAATTTGTTTTATGAAATAAATATGCTCCAGAACAAGTTTAATATGAACAATCTTTCAAAGAAGAGAAAACAATAAAATTATAAGCATTAATAAAACAAATAAATTAAATTAAAAAACAAACAATAAAATTATAAGCAATAATAAAAAATAAATTAAATTAATTAACAAAACAATAAAAATATAAGCAATAATAAAACAATCAATTAAAATTAATAAAAAACAATAAAATTATAAGCTTAATTTGTTTTCAATGCATTTCTCAAGAAATCTATAAAACAAAATGTTAATTTAATATAATTCAGAAAACATCGAAACTTATAACGTCACATTAAAATATTTAATAGGAAATATTTTTAAAAAATTATAAAGTTTGTTTTTATTAAATTTTTTATACACAATTTATGTAGAGATTAAATAATACAGTAAAAAAAAAAGAATACTTGTAAAACATATCTTTTATTATACTTAGTATTTTAATTTTTGCTTTAAGATAATTGTAGAAATTATTTCTTAATAATTTAAAATATTTTCTACACTCTGTATTATAAAAAATAATATTTTGTGTTAAAAATTGTTAAAGAATTTTTAAAAAAATAATTTATGTTGTTGTAAGAATTTTTTTTTTTTTTTTTTTTTTTCATTTTCTATACTTTAACTAATTCTCAAATTTTTCTAATCATTTTTTTTGTATGCAACTACAAATTCAAATGCAAATATTTGACTTTTAAATTAAATCAACATTAAAAAAAAGTCTTTATATTAAAATAATATCACAAATAAAATAAAAATTTTCCACAACTTTTACATATCATTCACTTTAGAATCCTCAAAATCAGCCTGCCACGAAAATCCTACTTTTAGCGAATAAAAATTTACTTCCAGAAAGTAAATATTTATATAATGTTCTGAAAGTTGCTTCAAAAAGCTTTGAATCCCGAAAGTTCCCTACGTAAATTTCCTGACATTTTAATTTCTAGAAGTTTAAATAGCGGTTGAAAAGCCAAAGTGTTCAACTGCATACGCCTATCGCATTTTAAAGATGGAAACAGCGTTTAAATTTGACTTTCCGTCGAAATCCGAAAATCACTGGAGGGTATATGCATCGCCGTATGTAGTTTGAATGCCCAAAAGTTTGAGTAGTTTTATTTGGATATTTTGGTGGTGATGATCAATTTTCTATTTTTAAATCCGGTATATGTCTATCAGTTTCTATTTGAAATAAAACATTGATTCTGGTTAAAGATTTTGGATTTTATATTAATTGAAAAGGATTATGTAATCGATATATATGGCCTTATGACCGAATGACTTGAGCTCTGGCAATCGGTGCCAAAGAGTTCGAGTCCTGGCAAAGGCCATGAATACCTGTAGTGGTTCAGAATTGCTACTAAACCGTAGATCCAGGTCAAATACGATTGTAGAGCGTTGGGCTACTACTACTACTGATACTTTGCAACTGAGTTTCAGCCTTTACAGATTGGGAATGATGTGCTTGAGAAGAAGTCTGATTGGGTCCTATGACGTTCTACGGTCATATGAAACCGGAACCTACGGATAAAAGTGGATTCCGAATCACTAAAAACATCCAAGGCCGGGACTCGAATCCGAAATATGTGGCACCGAGCACCATAACTCTAAACACTCGGCCTTAGTATAATTTTACATAATTACAAAAACGGAAGTTTTTTCGGGTTCGAATCCCAGCTTTGTCATGGATGCTCGTATAAATTCGGAATCCACCTTAAATCGTAGCTAACTGGCTAATATGGTGGTAGAGCGTAGGGCTACTATTACTACTACTACACCACACCACATAACTGTGCCTAGAGTTGACTTGCTTTTTACAGTTAGGGAGTGATGTGGATGAGAAGAAGTCTGGTGCTCTGTGACGCTCTAAGGCCATATGAGACGGGGGCCTACGACATAAAGTGGATTCCGAACCATTACAAATATCCATGACGCTGCTGGTCTCGAAACCGAAACCTGAGCACCGAGTGCCAGATCGCTAGGCACTCGGCCTTACTATAACTTTTATATAAATACACAAATGGAAGCTCTTCAAAATATTACGAAACCACATAATACTTATAATAAAAAAAATAATAGCAATTATTAGCATTTGAATTTGTGTGCAATTACAAATTAAAATACAAATATTTGAATTTTAAATTAAATCCCCCTTAAAAAATCATTAGATAAAAAATAACATCACAAATAAAAATATTCCATTGCACGGTATCATTCTCTATAGAATCCTCGTGTCAGACTGTAATGGAAACCTACTTTCAGCGAATAAAAATTTACTTCCAGACAGTAAATATTTACATAATGTTCCGAAAGTTGCTTCGAAAAGCTTTGAAACCCGAAAGTTCCCTACGTAAATTTCCAGACATTTTAATTTCTAGAAGTTTAAATAACGGTTGAAAAGCTAAAGTGTTCAGCAGCATTCGCATGCCGCATTTCAAAGATAGAAACCGCATTTAAATTTGACTTCCCGTCAAAACCGAAAATCACTGGAGGGTATATATGCATCGCCGTATGTAGTTTGAGTGCCCAAAGTTAGAGTAGTTTTATCTGGATATTTGGGCGGTGTTGATAAATTTTATATTTTTAAATCAGGCATATGTCTTCGAATTTCTATTTACAATAAACTGGTTCTGGTTAAAGAATGTTGGATTTTATATTACTTGAAGGAAGATTATGTAATCCATATATATAGCCTGATGGTCGATTGACTAGCTCTCTGGCAATCGGTGCCACAGAGTTCGAGCCCCTGCAGTGCCATGAATACCTGTAGCGGTTCAGAATCTCTCCTAAACAGTAGGTGCCGATCTAATATGATTATAGAGTGTAAGGCTACTGCTATTATTAGTACACCACGCCACATCACTGTACCTAGAACTGAGTTGCCCCTATACACTTTGGGTATGATGTGGGTGAGAAATCTGATTGGGCTCTATGACGCTCTACAGTCATATGAGACGAGAATTTCGTCTGATATGACAGTAGAGCGTCGTAGTGAGAGTAATAGCGTCATAGTGAGAGTTGTCATAGTAGAGCATCATAAGTGAATTTCGAACGAATACAAACATCTTTGGCACTGCCAGGAATCGAATCCGAAACCTGTTGTACCAAGCGTCAGGATATTCAGTCCGCGGTCTAATATGACTGCAGAGTTCTCGGCGTAGGGAAGACAAAAAAGAAACTAAAAACAAAATAAAACTACTGTAAAACGAAACTATCTCAGGTTTCAAAATCTGACTAGCAAAAAGTAGAAGGTCGTAACCTACAATGGTGATATTACGCCAATGATGATGAAGAAAATGATATATATAACAAATCTGTCAATATTTTAACGAACTCACTGCATTTGTAAAAATGTCTGGATCTGGTATACCATGAATTAAAAGAATAATTTTTTTAATGATGACTAAAAATGATTTTTGTTTAATATAACTAGGGTGATGCCGTAGTGTCACCATACTAAAAATATCTGCCTAAAGATGGTAGTATAAAAATAAAAATAAAAAAAACTATCTTCTTTATATGTAAAAAAAAATGTTTATTTTCATTTTCGTTTTTTTTTTTCTAAATGGGCAATTCTTTTATAAAATAATTATTAAGATTAATTGCAATTATAAACAGTAAGCCAAACAATATACATATATTTTTATAAAATGTACAATGTTTACTTTAATAAAGTTTGAATTGTAATCGTTGAATATTTAAGAAAACAGATAATTATGTTAAATAATTGAAAACACACAACAGTATTATTATCAAAATATCTAAGAAAATATTCTTAATTGCAAGATTGAAATCGAACATACTTTTAAATAAGAAAAACATAGGAACTTGTTTTACATAGTGGTAACTGAAATTAGATAATAAAGATATCTTTTACTTAAAATAACACAAAATTTCGAAACAATTTGCTGAGAAAATGATAAAAACAAAACATAATAAACTCTAACGTACTTTCCATCATAATTAATATGCCATCATGTTCATCTTTCTACACAGCTATTCAAATTCCTAAATTAATTCCTATTTTCCTCACAAAGTTTAATTAAAAGTAAACTACATATTAAAATAATAAATTGTATCTTTTGGAGAGAAACGTATTAAAATAAAGAATTTTTATTCTTTCGAACAAAATTAATTGGAATTATCAACAATTTCTGAGACGTGTGATTCTCTTGATACCGAGTATACCATCTTTTAATAAAATTAACAAAATTAAATTACCTATGATTAATCAAATTTTGAGCAATTGGAAGATATAAAAATCTACGTATGTATCTAAAAGTATGCGTTTTTTTATCTGCTATAACAAATTAAATTTTCAGAACCTAAAAGAGTAATATTTAATTGACAATTACATTTGTGTTTTCAATAATAGGTTTTTTTCGTTTAAATTCGTTAATGAAATTTGTTATCTTTCAGCTTTAAATGCTTCTTTTCATAGAAGTATAGATGCAGAAATGATTAAGGATGAACAAAGATGCAATTAAATAATTAAGTTTAGAGTGTTGCAATTTGATGGTACATTTTATGGATGTTACAGTATTTTGTGTTTCATATTATTATGTTTACAAAAATCATAAATTTTGATGTTTACCTGCTTTTTAGCAAGCATCAGTTTTGTTGATTTACTGATATTCAGCAACAAACAGTTTTGTTGTTTAACTATTTGTAAGGAAGCGTCAGTTTTGCTGTTTTACTGTTTTTCAACAAGCATCAGTTTTGTTGATTTACAGCTATTCTACAAGAATCAGTTTTGTTGTTTATTTATTTTTAACTTAGCATCTGTTTTATTTTTATTTTTTTCAACAAGCGTCAGATTTCGTGATTTACTGCTATAGTAAGTTTTGTGGTTCAACTAAGTTTAAAGAGTTTTAAGAATTAATTTTGTTGTTTAACTGTTTTTCAGCAAGCATCAGTTTTTTTTTATTTACTGCTTTTCAGCAAGCATGATGTTTGTTGATTTATTTATATTCAACAAAAATCAGTTTTGTTGCTTAACTGTTCTTAACGAAGCATCAGTTTTGTTGTTTAATTATTTTTAATGAAGCATCAGTTTTGTTGCTTAACCGTTTTTAACGAAACGTAAATTCTTTTTATTTACAGTTTTTAATGAAGCATCAGTTTTGTTTATTTACTGTTTTTCAACAAGCATCAGTTTTATTGATTTACTGCTATTCAGCAAGTATCGGGTTTGCTTATTTACTGTTTTTCAACAAGCATCAAATTTGTTGATTTAATGCTATTCAGCAAACATAATTTTTGTTGTTTAACTGTTTTTCAGCAAGAATCAGTTTTGTTGTTTAACTGTTTTTCAGCAAACATCAATTTTTTTGTTAACCTATTCTTAAGCAAGCATCAATTTTGTTAGTGTAATGTTTATCAACAAGCATAATTTTTTTCTGTTTATCACAATTGGCAGTTTTGTTGTTTTACCGTTCTTTTAGCATGTTAGTTTTATTGTTTAAATGGTTTTGCAGACGCTAACGCAGTTGCCAAAAGCCGACTCATTCCTCATAACTTTAAGAAGCCACTCATCACGGACTTCAACTGCCCTAGGAAGCTGACATCAGTTATTAGCAGACTCAGAACTAATCATTACAGAGGGATGAAGATTCTCCCAGACAAGACCAGGGAATACAACCCCTGCAGAAATTGACCCAACGCTTTCCTAACACCTAAGTACATTCTAGAGTACCCAGCGCTCTCCCCATTTTTTGCAATTGGGTATGGCGCCAATCGAGGCCAACTTAAGAGAAGTCCTGTACGGTGAAGCGACGTCGTTGCTAGCGGCCGCTACCGTGAAGACTTTTGACTTGATCTAACTTTAATAATAAATTTTTTAAATCCATGGACACGATAACAACAACAACAACAAATGGTTTTGTTTTTGTAAACATCAGTTTTGTGTTTAATTGTTAACAAACGATTCAAGGCTGAATATCGCCACGTTTATTCCATGAAAAGGCACAAAAAATCTATAGGCCATAATATGTATCCGTTGGAATCAGCAAAGTGGAAAATAAGAAGGGAACTTTCAAAATGCTTCTCCTAGGTGTGTTCATTCCAAGCAACTGTGTCATCAATGCCCAATCTCAGTTGAGGCAACGGCAATTTTTCACTCATGGCATGTGTGACTGATTCGTGGAAGCTACGTCAACATTAACCAGTAATATAAAAAAAAAAAAATTTAAAGTCAATTCCTTCTTTTTTTTCACTCTATTGCAGAAAGTCCTTTATAAATAATTTTCATTCATTTTTTTAAGTTTATCTGGCGTCATCTATTGGTAGATACATGCGATTTAAATCTAAAAAAAAATATAATTAATTAATTAAATTTAATTAATGAATTAATATTTGAAGAAACTGTATTTTACATCCAGTGTCATCCACTACAAGTTGAAAAAAAATGTATTTGAACTTGAGTGGATGAATAAAAAGTATTTTTTTTAAAGATTGAAAATTTGAACAAGATATATATAGGGAGAGTATGAGGTAATAAAAGGAACTGAAAAATGTATCGCCTAGATAATATTACATTTCAAATATCTGATTAGCAATTTATGAAGTAAAACAATATCTTCTTTGGTTTATAATAGTTAAGAATTATTTATTTCAGAACGTTGGAGAAATCTTACAATACAATGGATTACATGTTAAGAACATTTCGATCTCCAATTGATGTCGGATTATTCCCATTCCAATACCACCTCATTTATCGAAATAAAACAATATTTTTTCCCATCGTTAAGTTGAAAATATTGAGAATTTAAGCCCGTAGAAATCTTAAACACAATAAAATACAAGGTAGGAACATTTCGATCTCCAATTGATGTCAGAATGTCTCTATCCAACATCAGTGTTATTTAACGACATAAACTAATATTTTTGTTTCAATATTTAAGTTTAAAATAACGTGAATTTAAGACCACAACAGAAATTTTACAACACAATAGAATACATCATATTAACATTCCAATCTCCAATTGATGTCAGGATGTCACTATTTTAAATACCACCGTTATTTAACGAAACAAATTATCTTTTTATTTCACTAGTTGAGTTAAAAATTTTGTAAATTTAAGGCCGTAGGAGAAAGTCCTGCAACACAATGGAATACAAGAACATTCCAATCACCAATTGATGTCAAGATGTCACTATTCCAATACCTCTTCATTTATAGAAATAAAATAATATATACATTTTTTTCAATAGCTAAATTTATAATGTTGTAAATTAGATGTACAAGAAATATCAGATGTCTAATTGATGTCAGGATGTCTCTATTCTAATAAAATCGTTATTTAAGGGATAAATCAATATCTTTGTGTTTCAATAGTTAAGATTAAAATATTATGAATTTGAGCCTGTAACAGAAATTCTATAATACAATGGAATACAAGGTATGAACATTATAGTCTCCAAGTAACGTCAGAATGTCCCTATTCTAATATCAGCGTCATTTATTATATTAATATTAATATCTTTTAGCGTTTATATTAATATCTTTTTGTTTTAGTTTAGTTTAAAATATTATGAATTTAAGCCCGTAGGCGAAGTTCTGCAACACAATGGAATACAAGGTATGAACATTCCGATCTCCAACTGATGTCAGAATGTCCCCATTCCAATACCATCTCATCCACGGCAATGCGAATTTGATCCACCTCCTCCACCAAATCTCCTGTCACATTTGAGACACTATTCAGAGATGATCCCCACCAAACAAGCAGTCTCGAGATCGAGCCATCACTCTCTGTTGCAGTCAATCGACTCGTGGCGCCCCTCCCTCGAAGTCGAACCTCCCCCACCGTGGGTCCCTTCCCTTTTCAGTCAACCACCCCTTCCACCTATCCCCCAGCAATATCTTCCGCTCTGTCTGGTGACAAGCTTGCTCCAGCTACACATTCTGACAATCGATGGATACCCCGGATTAGGAATAATCACATTTACGCTTTGTGCCGCTCTTGGTGAAATAGTCCGTGGTAAGAGTGACGGAGGGGAGACATATTCAATTCCTGCAGACGATTTTGGAGGGTGGAAGATGTCATTTCAGGAGTGATTGGCGCTGTCCCGGAGAAGAGTGAAGTCATCAGAAAATGGAAGAAGAATGAGTGGGGGTGGTCTTAGTGGTTTTTCCCTTTTTGCATTAAATCTAAGTGTTTTGCTGCTGTGGTGGAATTTATAACGAGGATAGGGAACTAATGCAGTGAAAATATTTTGATGGATTAGCTCTTAAACATTTTAAATTATTATGGATTGATGTTGATGTATGTTCTTTATATATTTCTTAAGTTCAAACAATTACATGAAAATTGACTCCTTCACGATTTTTTCCTTTTATAAAACAGTATGTATGTAACAATGTATCAATGAAGCTTAAAAGCAGAATACATTACTATATTCGATTACAATTAAATTTGCTAATCTTTTATTCACAATAAATCGGAGAGAGCAAGATATACAACTTTCTAGAAGCAATTTTGAAAAGTATATATATATACATAGCTTTGAATTGCAATGTCTCGAAGAGATGAAGAAATATCACCAGAAAGTTGAAAAAAATTGAAAAGTTGATTTTTCCCCTTTTATTTTATTTAATTCCTTAGATGTAATCATTGTGGGTATAACGTATCTCTCTAAAATATATCAGATCAATAACATGTAATTTAAGAGCGAACATTTATAAGCTATAGGTATATATTTTCCACATAACGAAAAGTTATGAAGAAAACAATATGCAGAAAGTTGTGCAGATAAATTGCATTTTTGTCAAGGAAAAATAATTAAAAATGTATTTTAAATTTTTTTACTCTTTGAATATTTTGTTGAAAAATTTTATTTAGTAACTGTAAAGATATGTGTTACAAAAATAAGAAACATACACTTTTACCGTGCATTTTTTAAATCCATGGTAAAAGTGAAAAATGCTCACGAATTTCAATTTAGCTTACGTTGCTATACGATAGTGGAGGAATGCATGAGGAAATATACCAATGTTCAGTAACCCAATAATAGTACAAGAACTACCAAATTGAATAGTCACAAAAAGCAATTATTCTGAATATAAAAAACAGAACTATATTCAAGAGAAATAGGGGTATATGAATGGTGATCAATTGTACAGAATATTACAATAATTATCAAATTGAATAAATACTAGATTTCATTAAGTAAAACAAAGATTATTATGGTTAGTAGATACATAAGATTTTTTTTTCTTTCCTTTCATTGTGTCAGGCACAAAATCGAATCAGGCATAGAAACGTTGGTACAATAAATATGGCCATCACTATAGTATGTCATCCCATCATTCAAAATATGCATTGAGTTCATCATTTCTATATTGTTTCATGTAACCAAAGGAAACACACCAGAACATCAACTAAGAAACGAAACCCCATTCTTCCATCACGAAGCTTTGGTTTTACGAGTACCAGCGGTTCTTGGCACAAAAGCAATGCCACCCAATAAAAAAAAAGAGACGGACCACCAGCAGATTCAATTTCGGAGACATTTCCTTTAAAGTACTTTTGAGCCTTAAGAAAATTTTAGCTTCACCTCCAGGGCTTCAGGCGAGTAAGAGGTTCGGTACTGGAGTAACGATACTTCTGGGAAGGAGGCCGTTTTAGTTGGAAAAGAGGAGAAAACCCCATGATATGTCCCCCGAGGGATTGACCCCTTTTTTTTATGGGAGGACAGCGATTCACTGGGATTGTAAATGGGGAATATTTTCGCCCTCTATAAATTGCTATGATGGAAAAAGGGAAAAAATAGTCATTTGGTGAGGGGAAAAAGTGTTTCGAGGTCTCCATGTTTTTTTTTTCTTCCTTATCCCTTTTTATTTGTAGGCATGAAACTGATTCTTAAACTTAACTACTTGCAAAAAAAAAAAAAAAAGGGTTCAATATTAACGTAACGGAAATGACGTGTGTGATGTCAGATGACGTGTGTAGCACTGATGCCTGTAGGGGTTTTGTCACAATCTGAATTGTTTGAATTCATTGATGTAGTGTTTTAAAATGAATCAATAATGATATATTCATATGTCAATATCATTTTCATTTAAATAGTAAGACCATTAGCCAATGTACATAAAGGGGCTGCATTAGAATTTCCGAACTAAAGGGACCACATTTCGAACTCTACAAGGGAAGTTGAACCGAAATCTGTTGTTGTTGCTTACCCCCTTGATTTAAAATCCTAAACCAAGTCCAGTAGATCATGCTGCATCAATAGATTGTAAACGGTCATCCCCTCATTCAACAGTTGCCTCACAGAGGCACCAATACAATCGATGAGATGAGAGGGAGACGCAATGACAAAGGGTATATATCTTCTCGTCTCCATTGAAGGCCAAAGTCTTAGTGTGGTCAGTCCTTATTCTAGCTAAAGCCGTTTGAGCAGATCTAAAACAGGAGCACTGTAAGGACATACCAGGATATTTAGCGGCGTACCATGCATGTATTGGTGGCGACCTCCAAGCAGTAGAACCAAAATCTTCTGTGTCTATGCAGAGGATTACCATGATAAATCTGTTGTCCATATACTGTTGGGATTTATATGGAATGAAAAAGACGGTTCGAAGCAATCCTCCAGCTACCATCATTTAAATCATGTTGATACAAAGAAATGAGCAACGTGGAGTGCAGCAAGCACCCTCTACGCATTCTTGATAACACTGAGTCTGCTACATATATGCATATAGAAACATATGTATGGGAAAAGGGAAATTGAAACGTAAACTTCTGCGTCTATGCCGAGGATTACCAAGAAAGATCTGTTATCAACTTTGTGTTAGATTTTGTAGGGAATAAAAACGATGGCTTAACGCCCTCCACCAGATGTCATCAGTTAAATTATGGTTATACAAGGGAATGTAGCAAACGTGGAGTGCTGAAATAGAAGCATATAGAGGCATATTTATAGATTCTATATTTCTTTCTTAGGCATATATTATACATTTTTCTATATGCATATAGAAGCATATATACATATACATATATATATATATATATATATATATATAGTAGATACAGTTTTATACAGAATGCTTTGAGGGTGCTTGCTACACTCCATATTGCTGCATTCCACTGTACCAAGCACCCTCTAAGCAATCTTGATAACAGTGAATCTGCTATATATATATACTTCTCTAGTGGCGAATGGCATGAGATCGATGGACACGAAATATACAATCATGACGGTTTTTTTTTCTTATAATCATACAATGTTCCATATCATCTAATATTAAATAATTCTTGTCTTAAATACATTGTCATTCATCCAGTAATAAATACATTGGCTTCCAAAAATTAAGCTATAAAATTATAAAAATGACGATTCTATAAATGCTCAGGTTTTGGGTTAAAAGTACGTAAATTTTATAAAAATTACACAATATACATAAAGATTAATGTTGCCTCAGAATATGAATTGCGTGCCATAATACGAATTTAAAAGCGACTGCAATTTCTGTAAGTAGAAGCAGAGTAGTGAAATTTTCCGAAAGTCATGTATTACAATATGCATAAAGATCAATGTTACCCCAGAATATGAATCACGTGTCATAATATGATAGTGGTCGAAAACGTTTAAAAGCGACTGTAACTTCTGCAAGTAGAAACAGCGTAGTGAAATTTTTGAGAAAGTCATATATAACAATATACGTAAACTTTAATGTTGCCTCAGTATATGAGTCACGTGTCACACTATGAACGTGTTTGAAAACTTTAAAAAGCGACAGCAAATAGAAAGAGAGTAGTGAAATTTCGAGAAAGTCATATTTTAAATATGGGTACTCCATATAACCCTTCATTTTTTCATATAACATGATCTTTCATATAACTCGTTCTTATACAATAATCGTTCATATAACTTGTTCATTAAATATAATCGTTCCTATAACGCGTTCATATAATATAATCTTTCATATGACTCGTTCATATAAAATAAGCTTTCATATAACTTGTTCTTATAATATGATCGTTCGTATAACTCGTTCATATAAGCTTTCATATAACTCGTTCTTATAACTTGTTCATTAAATATAATCTTTTATATAACTCGTTCTTATAGAATATTCGTTCATTTAACTCGTTCTTATAACTTGTTCATTAAATATAATCTTTTATATAACTCGTTCTTATAGAATATTCGTTCATATAACTCGTTCTTATAAAATATTCGTTCATATAATTCGTTTCTATAGAATATTCGTTCATATAACTCGTTCTTTAGAATAGTCGTTCATGTAACTCGTTTTTATAGTATATTCGTTAAGTCATTCATATAATATAATCGTTCTTCTGATAAGAACTGTCATGGTGAACCATTGAACGATTCGAAACAAGCCAGAATCAATCTTTTTTTTTTTTTTTTTTTCCTTAAAAGGAATATTTCAATTATAGTAAAAAATAATTCATTTTTCATCTGCAAGTATATTTGTGAAAATTGCAAACACTTTTTCTGTTCATTTACAAATTAGATACCTCTTGTGAAATTTAATTAGGATATTTTATTTTAATTCATTCAAATTAAAGCAAAAGTATTTTTACGCTAGTGAGTAACAAATGTCAAATATAATTAGCAGGAGAATCATGTATTCATGGAAAAAATGAATGGACGCATTGATGGAAAAAAATTCAAAACTAAAGAGCTAATTAATTTAGAATTCTTAATTTATTCAATTTTTCACATGCATACTAGATTCCTCCTTTTTCTAATAGCTCAATTTTCCGAAAATAAAATTTAAAAAGCAATATTTTTAATTAGAAATTTGATATACTTTTCAAGCAATTTATGCAAAAGCTTTCTTGTCTTTCTTTCTCAAGCTAATTAAAGGTTCACAATTTTCTTTTTAACTAAAAAAAAAGTAACGAATTACTAAATATTAATTTAAAAACATTTTGATAGTTTTCATTTGTTTTTACCTTTTATTATTTTTAATTTATACCTGTACTAATGGTAGAAATAATTTTAATTCAAATTTATATTCATTAATAAGTTTATATTTCATTGATCAGTTTGTATTAATCTCTCTTATTTCTACTCATTATAAAATATGAACTTTGACAAATGAAGATTTGTATTTATATTTTCATTAAATAAATTATCATAAGTAAGGTTTAAAGATCAAAGTTTTTATCATTAAGGGTTTTTTTTCACTTGACAGTGAATGATATTTTCAGTAATTTCAGTGGTTTCAAGATTCGTTAATAAGTTTATATTTCATTGATCAGTTTATATTCATCTCTCTTATTATTCATTAAAAAATATGAACTTTTACAAATGGAGATTAATATTCACACTATATTATAGAAAAAATTATATTTCATTAAACGGAATAAGAAATATTTCTTTCTTTAATATTTTTTCAATAAAAATTCTAAAATTATCTTTAAATCAGTTACCTCTTCAGAGAAAAATATTTGATAATGATGTATATTTGTATGTATTTTTCAAATGTCGTTCTTATGATTGACGGAATAATTAATCCGTTAATGACTAATTTTACTTTTCTCTAAAAGATCAAACTCTCTTAATCATAACTCTATTTCTAACTAAATATATTTAGCACAACCCTGTGTATTTGTTGGCCTAAAGACTCTCACCCGGACAGGAAGTATATTTCGCGCAACCTGCGCTTATCCGAGTTTTCGGCTTAGAAGCAGAATCCTTCCACGAATCTATAATTATGTATCTTTAATTGTATTAAATATTGTCTGTTTCTAATTGTTTTTGCGTGTGTAAATAAAGCTGTTTGTTCTCAAACCTGTGCCTCTATTAACCCAACCACACCCAGTTACAATGCAGCTGCACAACTTGCGTACTACAGTTTTAATTTTTTGTATTTATTTTTACATTCACATCCCGTGTTTGACATAATTAAATAAGAAAAGATTGTATTTCATTAATCAGAATAATAAAAATTTCTTTGTTTAATATTTTTTCGTTAAAAAGACTGAAGTTATCTAAATTACTAAAAAGACTTATTACTTAAAAAAACTCAGTTACCTCTTGAGAGTAAAATATTTGATAATCAAGTATATTTGCACTTCTTTTTGAAATGTCGTTCTCATCAATCATCATATTGACTAATTAATCCATTAATGACTAATGGAATTTACTTTACTCTCAAAGATAAAACTCGCTTATTCATAACTCTATTAAAAAAAAAAAGAAAAGAAAAAGAACTCCAAAAACTAACAATCGACAAATAGAAAGATCTGAAAATCCACTTTACTCGATCCAAACCTTGAATACAAGAAAGCAGCGCTACGTGCTTTCTTGTCAGCACTATCACCCCCACTAAAAAAGAAAAAAAAGAAAATATCCTCGAGTTCTCGAGAGCATAAAAAGAAAAAAGAAGAAAAAGGGGGGTGGGGATGGAAGAAAGAAAGAACCTTCCCTCTCTATCACAAATGACCGTCCTTCCTGGGAAGATCTGCTGCGGCGGACGCTCCCAGAATATAGATGAACGTCCAAAGGGTGCTTAAAAGGGTTTTATGTATTGTCAAAGTGCGTGAGATGTGGAAAAGAGACATCGTATTTCATTGGCTCCCATCTATAAAGCTGTAATTAATAGCTACGGTATTAGTTCCTCGACAGCAAATGGCTGCAATAAAAGACTGTATACCGTTTCGGCTATTACAGGGGGGGAGTTATAGATTGGACTGCTAGCCTAGGTTTGAGCGATCAAAGCCGGAAATATGTCATCGGTTTTGGATTAAAGAAGAAGTAATTATTTATAGTAAATAGATATTTGGTTTATGATTGCAATCAAAAAGATATCTTGGGAAAATTTTTAAATTTATCAGTAATAGAATAAAAAATAAAGTATGCGTATGCTCCATTCCATATATTCCATATTCCAATCTAGATATAAGCGATCATAGGCGAAGATATGTCGTAGGATTGGATAAAAGAAGTAATTATTTATAGTAAAAAGATATTTGGCTTATGATTGAAATGAAAAATAAATCACGTGAACATTTTTAAATTTAACCGTAATGGAATATAGAATAATGTATATATATATGAACTACAATTTAGTTTTAGGTTATCAATTTCGAAAATATGTGATAGGATTGAATCAAAGGAATAATTATTTACAGTATATAGACATTTGGTTTAGGATTGCAATCAAAAAGATATGTTGGGAAAAATTTTAAATTTACCAGTAATAGAATATAAAGTATGCGTATATTTCATTCCATATCCTCCTTATTCCAATCTAGTAGATATATGTGATCAAAGGCGAAAATATTCGATGTGATTGGCCAAATAAGTAATTGTTTACAATAAATTGATGTATTGTTTATGACTGCAATCAAAAATAAATCATGTGAACATTTTTAAATTTAATCGTAATGGAATATAAAATAGTGTATATACGTATATGAACTCCAATTTAGTTTTAGGCTATCAATTTCGAAAATGTGTGATAGGATTGGATCAAAGAAGTAATTATTACAGTAAATATTTATTTGGTTTACGATTGCAATCAAAAAGAAATTGAGTGAAAATTTTTAAATTTACCAATAACAGAATTTATTGTATCTATTTATAAGTTTTATTCTAATCTAGGTTTTAAGTGATGAAAGGCAAAAATTTGTAATGGGATTGGATCAAAGAGTTAATTATTTACAGTATTATTTTTGTTATTTGGTATATGATTGCAATAAAAGAATAAATCACAAGAAACATTTTTAATTTACATTTAATAGAATATAAAATAAAATATGTGTATATTCAAATCTAGGTTTGAGCGATCATAGCCGAAAATATGTCATCGGTTTGGATTAAACAAGAAGTAATTATTTATAATAAATATATATTTGGTTTATGACTGAAATCAAACAGAAATCATGTGAAACTTCTTAAATTTACCACTAATAGAATATAAAATAAAGTATATTTGCATTCCAATCTAGGTTTAAGTGATCAAAATCAAAAATATGTATCAGTATGGTACATATGTATTGTGTTGAATGCAATCATAAACCAAATATCCTTTTCGCTGTAAATAACTACTTCTTTGATCCAAACATATCGCATATTTTCACCTTTGATTACTTAAATTTGATTGGAATACATACATACTTTATTTTACATTCAATTACTGGCAAAAGTACATACTATATAGATTACTATATCTATATTAATATATAGTAATCTATATAGTATGTATATATATAATGATTGTATATAATGTATTACTATATAATGATGTAAATACGATGTTAAATATCAGACCTTTAGCTTCGAAAATATTTTATATTTGTCTCCTATTGTGCGTGAATAAATTCATGTAAATTCATGGAATTCATGTAAATTCATGACATTTGGATCATACCATATATCATTTACAGCTGTAAGCTTCATGTTGTACTCGAGTAAATTCATGGATCAAAAATTTTTTTATTGTTTCATGTTAAATATCCGACCTTTAGTATTCGAAAGTGTATTATGTTTGTATCCTGCTGTGCGATAATAAATCCATATAAATTCATGGATCTAAAACATTTTATTGTTTCATGTTAAATATCAGACTTTTAGTTTTCGAAATATGTTGTGCCGAGTAAATTCCTGTAAATGCATGGATCGAAATTTAGATCATACCATACATTATATGCAACTCTAAGTCTCATGTTATGCACAAGTAAATTCATATCATTGCATGGATCAAAACATTTTTTATTGTTTCATGCTAAATATCAGACATTTGGCTTTTGAAAGTAATTTATATTTGTTTATTTTATGTTTGTCTCATGTTGTGTGCGAGTAAATTCATGTAAATTCTGGGTCGAAATTTAGATAATACGATATATTATTTACAGCTGTTAGCCTCATGCTGTGCACGAGTAAATTCATGTAAATTCAGGGATCACAAATATTTTTATTGTTTCATGTTAAATATCAGACTTTTAACTTTCGGAAAAAAAAATTATTTTTGTTTATTTTATGATTGTCTCATGTTGTGTGCGAATAAATTCATGTAAATTCTGGATCGGAATTTAGATAATATGATATATTATTTACAGCTGTTAGCCTCATGCTGTGCACGAGTAAATTCATGTAAATTCAGGGATCACAAATATTTTTATTGTTTCATGTTAAATATCAGACTTTTAACTTTCGGAAAAAAAAATTATTTTTGTTTATTTTATGATTGTCTCATGTTGTGTGCGAATAAATTCATGTAAATTCTGGGTCGAAATTTAGATAATACGATATATTATTTACAGCTGTTAGCCTCATGCTGTGCACGAGTAAATTCATGTAAATTCAGGGATCACAAATATTTTTATTGTTTCATGTTAAATATCAGACTTTTAACTTTCGTAAAAAAAAATTATTTTTGTTTATCTTATGATTGTCTCATGTTGTGTGCGAATAAATTCATGTAAATTCTGGGTCGAAATTTAGATAATACGATATATTATTTACAGCTGTTAGCCTCATGCTGTGCACGAGTAAATTCATGTAAATTCAGGGATCACAAATATTTTTATTGTTTCATGTTAAATATCAGACTTTTAACTTTCGGAAAAAAAAATTATTTTTGTTTATTTTATGATTGTCTCATGTTGTGTGCGAATAAATTCATGTAAATTCTGGGTCGAAATTTAGATAATACGATATATTATTTACAGCTGTTAGCCTCATGCTGTGCACGAGTAAATTCATGTAAATTCAGGGATCACAAATATTTTTATTGTTTCATGTTAAATATCAGACTTTTTAACTTTCGGAAAAAAATTATTTTTGTTTATCTTATGATTGTCTCATGTTGTGTGCGAATAAATTCATGTAAATTCTGGGTCGAAATTTAGATAATACGATATATTATTTACAGCTGTTAGCCTCATGCTGTGCACGAGTAAATTCATGTAAATTCAGGGATCACAAATATTTTTATTGTTTCATGTTAAATATCAGACTTTTAACTTTCGGAAAAAAATTATTTTTGTTTATTTTATGATTGTCTCATGTTGTGTGCGAATAAATTCATGTAAATTCTGGGTCGAAATTTAGATAATACGATATATTATTTACAGCTGTTAGCCTCATGCTGTGCACGAGTAAATTCATGTAAATTCAGGGATCACAAATATTTTTATTGTTTCATGTTAAATATCAGACTTTTAACTTTCGGAAAAAAAAATTATTTTTGTTTATTTTATGATTGTCTCATGTTGTGTGCGAATAAATTCATGTAAATTCTGGATCGGAATTTAGATAACACGATATATTATTTACAGCTGTTAGCCTCATGCTGTGCACGAGTAAATTCATGTAAATTCAGGGATCACAAATATTTTTATTGTTTCATGTTAAATATCAGACTTTTAACTTTCGGAAAAAAAAATTATTTTTGTTTATTTTATGATTGTCTCATGTTGTGTGCGAATAAATTCATGTAAATTCTGGGTCGAAATTTAGATAATACGATATATTATTTACAGCTGTAAGTATCATGTTGTGATTGAGTAAATTCATGTAAATTCTGATCGGGATCAAAAATATTTTTATTTCATGTTAAATATCAGACTTTTAACTTTCGGAAAAAAAAATTATTTTTGTTTATTTTATGATTGTCTCATGTTGTGTGCGAATAAATTCATGTAAATTCTGGGTCGAAATTTAGATAATACGATATATTATTTACAGCTGTAAGTATCATGTTGTGATTGAGTAAATTCATGTAAATTCGGGGATCACAAATATTTTTATTGTTTCATGTTAAATATCAGACTTTTAACTTTCGGAAAAAAAAATTATTTTTGTTTATTTTATGATTGTCTCATGTTGTGTGCGAATAAATTCATGTAAATTCTGGGTCGAAATTTAGATAATACGATACATTATTTACAACTGTAAACCTCATGTAGTGATTGATGTAAATTCATGTAAATTCAGGGATCAAAAATATATTTATTGTTTCATGTTAAATATCAGACCATTAGCTTTCGAAAGTATTTTATGTTTGTCTCATGTTGTGCTCGAGTAAATTCATGCAAATTCATGGATCGAAATTTGGATCATACCATATATTACTTGCAAATCTAAGTCTCATGTTTATGCACGAGTAAATTCATGGATCAAAAAATTTTTTTTTACTGTTTCATGTTAAATATCAGAGCTGCAGCTTTCAAAAGCGTTTTATAATTGTCACCTATTGTACGCGAATAAGTACATATAAATGCATGAATCGAAATTTGGATCATACAATATATTATTTACAGCAGTAAGTCTCATGTTGTGCAAGAGTAAATTCATGAATAAAAAATTTTTGTTTTATGTTTATTAGACGTTTACCATTCAAAGGTATTGTATGTTTGCTTCAAAAGTAATAAAAGTTAAGATACAACTGTTTAATCACCAGTTATGTTGATACTGAATTCGTATATTCAAAACTATTGAATTTTTAGAAAGTGTATTTTTTGCTACAGAGCATAATAATTTTCATAATAATCATAATAATTTTCAGAAACTATTGAAGTGTTTAAATATTTAATGTTGTTATGCATGGATTAAACTAAAAAGTTTGGAATGCATTGAAGATTTTTTTTTCTTTTGCAACTTCGTTTATATAGATTAAAAGTTAACTTTTACGACTTAAAAAGATAGGCGTTTTCTGATAGCGTTACTTGTAATGAAAACACCAATTTCTCCTTTAATTCCTGCTATCATCTTCTTTACAATGTATCACAGTATCCGGATCAAATATGACAATTTAATTTGCCTCACACAAACCAATAGTACTTAAAAAAAGCATAATAATGTCAGAAAAATCAACTCAAATAATGCGAACTGAATCTCAAATTTTCCCATTGTGTGCTTTCACCCCAAAGGCTTGAACACGCGATTTTTCTTGACAGAAAACCGGAAAACTTTTCCCGAAATCTGGAGTTTCTGAAGTCTTGTTAGATACCACGGATTAAGGTTAAAGGAGTGTGCGAACTTCCTGCTTAACTGCCAGATGGCCATGACGGAACCCTATGGCGAGTATGTTTTAAAATTTCGGTAAAGGATCTCACAGTGAAGGTTGAAAGATAACGTCTTGAAGATATGTAACCAAAATGCGATCACCTTTTAACCATTTACTACTGGGTTAGCAACTATATTATTATTAGGTCCTCTGCATTATAATTTGTTTAAGTTAATGATCGTTGGCGTTTGTTGATAATCATTAGTCATTTGAGGTATTGCTGCACAGGGGCTGTATAGTTATGAAATAACAAATTTCAATATTATGCTAACTGATCTGATGAAATTAATTTAAAGATAAATAATTATATATTTCATTATGTTAGGAATATAATCTTTACTCTAAATAAATCTATTGATATTAGCAATTTATTTACTATTCTGAAACATTAATTGGGGCGGAGGGTTATTTCATTATGGAGAATAATAAATAAATTGCTAATATCAATAGAGTTATTTGGAGGAAAGATTATATTCTTAACTTAAGAAAATATATAAATATTTATCTTTAAATCAATTTTTAACAGATCTGTAAACATAATGGATAAATTTTGTTATTTTATTAGGCTTGTAACTTTCATTCGAAGGTATTCTAAATGGTTTTCAATAGATTTAAGCTTGAATTATTAAAAAATAACTTTCTACAAACTTTTTTTTAATCATTAATTTTTTTTAGAAAAAGAATTTTGTTTCAACTCCAATTTATTGATAAATTTTCTTTTCCCTGCATTCCGTAACAAATGCATTTAAAATTTCTGTGTATGAAAAAGTAAAATGATTTCAAATTATGTGATATTCTAAGAAAAATAAAACAAAATATAAATAAGCATTGTAATGTGCAGGTTGGGAAACCAGATTGTAACTGGAAGTGGGTGGGTTAAGATACTTGAGGTACAGGTTAGTGAACTCGCAACTTTATTTGCACACGCACAAACACCACACACATACAATATTTAACACATTTAAAGGCTTATAATTATAGATTCATAGAAGAACTCCACTTCTAAACTGAAATCCCGATATTCAGCTACGCGCAGGATGCGCGAATTATACTCCCTCTGACAGTTTGTAGGACAGCTAATCGTTTCTTCTGAACGCCGCAGGGGGGCGCTCTTGCAAGTGTGTAGTAAGATGCATTGTTACAACATTCATTTGTTTAAAAATACCCAATATGAAGTGTTCTTTTTCAAACAAAAACATTTTACAAATCATTATTCCATTTTTAAATAATAAATTAAAATTTAACAACGAATGAAATTAATTAAAATTTTTTATTAGATAATTATCAAACTGTTGTTCATTCGCATGGTACTAATTGATGATATGGCCATTAAAAAATAAATAAATAAGAGGAAAAAGAATTTACAACCAAAAGCACGCATTATAAAAATTTATTTGTTTAACGCAAATTATTTCTGTATTAAAATACATGCATGCAGTTATATTTATATTTATATTTTTTGTTAAATAAATATCTAATTGGGGTTCAGTTTCATCATTTAAGTATGAGTATGATCCCCATGTATAAGTAATAAATTCCTCATTGAATAATAGAAAAAAATATTAATTAATTATTAATTAATTATATAAAAAAATAATTTTTTTATATAATTAATAAACGATTAATATAAATAAAGTTTGTAGTTGATTATTGATGCAATAATTATCGTCTTGAATACGACATCGTAATTATAATAATAATTAAGTTTAAGTTAAGTCGTTTCATAAAATATAATTAATATACAGATTTCAGCATATGTATCGGCTTACAATTAACTAATTAACAAACTACTATTACCGATAAATTATGTGATTAATTATAGGCTTATAACAAATGTCAGCATTTTAACAATGGATAATTATTACATTAATATTTAAATATTTCTCTAAAAAAACAATTGCACGCCAATGTTAATATCCTATTAGTGCTACAACTAATAATATTACAATTAACTAATTAACGAACTGTTATTATGAATAAAATTTTGGGGAGATAAAAGATTCAATTTTAGAACTCGATGACTGAGTGCAAAACGAGATTTACAATTCGAAGCCATTGTTTGGCGGAAACCTCATTATTACTGTGTCCAAGAAGTAAGACCATTTTTTAATTTAAAATTCCCGGGGCTTATAGAATTTAAATTTTTGTTTTCTTCTTTTTTCAGGCTGCTAGCACTGTCCTTGATATCTGTGTGAAATTTTACGTCAAAATATTCATTAGTGTTTGAGTTACGCATGGCTTTATCAGATGCTAAAACTGATTCCGGCGACTTTTGAAATGTCTGAATCAAATCAGCAAAGAACTTGCATTCAAGTTTGTTTGCGAAAACATATAGATTGCGGCAGAAGTCATTCAGTGAGCATTCCTATAACGGAAAGAAATGTTTACAAGTGGTATAAACAGTTCAAAGAAGGCTGAGAACGCGTTGAAGACGAAGAGCCTTCTGGTCGACCGTCAACCTCAACCGACGAAGTTCATGTCCAAAATATTAAAGATTTGGTGCTTGCAAACCGTCGATTTACAATTAGAGACCTTGCTGATGATGTTGGAATTTCAAAAGGATTCGTCAATTCCATTTTGGGCCTCAAACGCGTCAAATCTCGATTGGTACCGAAAACACTAAATGGGCCAGCTCACACTGCATTGATTCTTCGTGACTTTTTCTACAAAAATGAAACCCATATCGTTCCACAACCACCGCCTTCACACCGTGCGACTTCTGGCTATTGCCTAAACTGAAAAGACCCCTCCAGGGACACTCTTTTGAGTCGATTGAAGAGATTCAACGTGAATCGCCGCGTTTTGAAGGCCATCCCTGTCGATGACTTTTTAGCATGCGTTGTGTCCGGAGGGAATTACTTCGAAGGCGATGAAATAAATTTGGGAGTATAAATAAAGAGTTTTTAAAAAGAAAAAATAATTGGTCTTACTTTTTGGGCAAGGTAGTATAAGTAATACATTTCTCATTGAAGTATAACTAATTAATAAATGATTAATATAAATAAAGTTCTGTAGTTGATTATTGATGCAATAATTATCTTCTTAAACAGAATATATTGTAATTATAATAATAATTAAATTATTTCATTAACCATAATTAATATACAGAATTCAGCATATGTATCTGCTTACAATTAAATAATTAACAAACTCTTATCATCCATAAATTATGTGATTAATTATCGGCTTATAACAAATGTCAGCATTTTAACAAAGGATAATTATTACATTAATATTTAAATATTTCTCTAAAAAACAATTGCACGCCATTGTTAATTTTCCTATTAGTGAACTAATAATATTACAATTAACTAATTAACGAACTGTTATTATGAATAAAATTTTGGAGAGATAAAATATTTAATTTTAGAACTCAATCGACGAAGCTCACGTCCAAAAAATTAAAGATTCCGCTCTTGCAAACCGTCAATTTACAATTAGAGACCTTGCTGATGATGCTGGAATTTCAAAAGGATCGGTCAATTCCATTTTGGGCCTCAAACGCGTCAAATCTCGATTGGTACCAAGAACACTGAATGCGTCAGCTGACACTGAATTGATTATTCGTGGCTTTTTTTTCAAAAATGAAACCCATATAGTTCCACAACCACCGTCTTCACACCGTGCGACTTCTAGCTATTGTCTAAACTGAAAAGAACACTCCAGGGACTCCCTTTAGAGTCGATTGAAGAGATTAAACGTGAAACGCCGAGCTTTGAAGGCCATCCCTGCCAATGACTTCTTAGAATGCATTGAGGATTTTGAAAAAAGTTGGCATAAGTGCATTGTGTCCGGAGGGGATTACTTCGAAGGCGATGAAATAAATTTGGGAGAATAAATAAAGAGTTTTTGAAAAGAAAAATAATTGGTCTTACTTTTTGGGCACAGTAGTATAAGTAATAAATTTTCCATTGAAGTATAACTAATTAATAAATGATTAATGTAAATAAAGTTCTGTAGTTGATTATTGATGTAATAATTATCTTCTTAAACAAGATATTGTAATTATAATAATTAAATTGTTTCATTAACCATAATTAATATACTGATTTCAGCATATGTATCGGCTTACAATTAATTAATTAGCAAACTATTATTATCGATAAATTATGCGATTAATTATCGGCTTATAACAAATGTCAGCATTTTAACAAAGGATAATTATTACATTAATATTTAAATATTTCCCTAAAAAAAACAATTGCACGCCATTGTTAATTTTCCTATTAGTGCTACAACTAATAATATTACAATTAACTAATTAACGAACTGTTATTATGAATAAAATTTTGGAAAGATAAAAGATTTAATTTTAGAACTCAATGGCTGAGTACAAAACGAAATTTACAATTCGAAGCCATTGTTTGGCGGAAACCTCATTAATTCTGGAGATTTAACTCGGCGAAAATCCAAAGCAGAACTTCTTAACAAAACGGGAGAGAATTTTAAAACTTTTCAAACAATGTCACTATCACGAACAAAATAAGTATCTGGGCCTACCGTTCCACACACAACAATGCTTCATTCTCACCTGTTTTCGTAGAAGGCGCTAATTATTATGGCATTGACAGACGAAATAATTGCAAAGGGGGTGCATTCTTTAGCGGAAAGGCATTCGAATGTAAATTTAATTTCCCACCAGAGAATAAGGAAATTCGAAATTAATTTCACATTAGGTTCCGTTTTGGAAAGCTTACGTATACAAAGAAAGGAGCTAAATTGGAAAATTTCAAGTTAATTTTTTTTCCCTTTTTATTTTTCCCTTTTTTTTTATTTTTCCCTTTTTTTTATTTTTCCCTTTTTATTTTTCCCTTTTTAATTTTTTCCCCCCTTTTTCTTCCTATTAAATGTTTATTTTGACTTTAATTTTGTCTGGACTTTTTAATGGAGATAACAGGAAAGATGTGGAATTTAATTAGACTGTTACCCTCTGAAAAATAATTATTTTTCTCTGAAATTAAAAGATTTAGAAGACGGGGATAAATTTGATATTACGTTTTTTATTAAATAAATTAAACTAGATGGATAAGAAAAATTGGAAGAAATATTATAATGACAAGTAAATGAGAGTAAATAGACACGTTTAATTTCGTATTATATAGAGAAAATTATTAACACTGAGCATAGAGGTATCAAACTAATATAGAGAAATCAACATTCATTTCTTTACATATCAAGTTAATCTCTAGCCAGAAAAGAAATTATGGATATGTATTTTACAGATATGTATTCATAAAGAAAATGAAGTCATTCAGTATTAATTAATTTTTTAATAATTAATTGTTTAATTTTTTCTAGTCAAGCATATATTATGATTTTAAACAATAGTTAATTTCATCACGGGTTAATTGATTAAAGTGTTAATTCCCCCCCCCCCAATTCTTCCCTTTTTAATTTTTTACCCTTTTATTTCCATTAAATGTTTATTTTGACTTTAATTTTGACTGGACTTTTTAATAGAGATAACAAGTAAGATGTGAAATTTAATTAGAGTGTTACCCTCTGAAAAATAATTATTTTTCTCTGAAATTAAAAGATTTAGAAGATGGGGATAAATATAAATTTGATATTACGTATTTCATTAAATAAATTAAACCAGATGGATAAGGAAAATTGGAAAGAAATTCTAATGATATATACTCTAAAGTAAATGAACTAATATAAGGGACGTGTTTTCTTTCGTATTATATAGAGAAAATCATTAACAATCATAGAAATCGTAATTCATTGCTATACATATCAAGTTAATATCTAGCCAGAATAGAAATTATCACTGAGTTTGCAGATATGTATTCATGATGAAAATGAATTCGTTCAGCATTAATTATTTTTTTAATAATTATTTATTTAATTTTATCTAGTCAAGCATTTATTATGATTTTAAACACTATATTGCTATTTCATCACAAGTTAATTGATAATATTGCTAATTTTCCTTTTTTCCCTTTTTAATTTCTATTCCCTTTTTTTTCTATTAAATGTTTATTTTGACTTTAATTTTGTCTGGACTTTTTAAAGGAGATAACAAGAAAGATGTGGAATTTAATTAGAGTATTATTCTCTGAAAAATAATAATTTTTTTCTGAAATTAAAAGATTTAGAAGAGTTAGGATAAATTTGATATTACGTTTTTCATTAAATAAATTAAACCAGATGGATAAGAAAAATTGGAAAAAATATTTTAATGATAAGTAAATGAACTAATTTAAGAGACGTGTTGTATTTCGTATTATATAGAGAACATCATTAACACCAAGCATAGAGGTATCAACCTAATATAGAGAAATCAACATTCATTTCTTTATATACCAAGTTAATCTCTAACAAGAAAGTAAATTGTCTCTCAGGTGACAGATCTGTATTCATAATGAAAATGAATTCGTTTATTATTAATTAATTTTTTTAGTCCAACATTTATAATGATTTTAAACAATATATAGTTAATTTCGTCACAGGTCAAGATTACAATGTTCATTTAGTTAGTTAAAGAAAGGTAAAATATTTTATATCAATGATTACAACAAAAAATCATTAACACCAAACACAGAGAAATCAACATTCATTACTTTACGTATCAAGTTAACCTCTAACCGGAAAGGAAATTATTACTCAGATGACAGATATGTATTCGTAACGAAAATAAATTCTTTCAGTATTTATTAATTTTTTCTAGTCAAACATTTATTAGGATTTTAAACACTATATAGTTAATTTCATCACGGGTTAATTGATTATAGTGTTAATTTTCCTTTTTTTCCCTTTTTAATTTTTATTCCCTTTTTCTTCTATTAAATGTTTATTTTGACTTTAATTTTGTCTGGACTTTTTAATGAAGATAACAAGAAAAATGTGGAATTTAATTAGACTGTTACCCCAATGAAAAATAATTATTTTTCTCTGAAATTAAAAGATTTGGAAGAGTTAGGATAAATTTGATATTACGTTTTTCATTAAATAAATGGATAAGAAAAATTGGAAAGAAATTCTTATGATATGTACTCTAAAAGTAAATGAATTAATTTAAAGAGACGTGTTTTCTTTCGTATTATACGGAGAAAATCTTTAACACCAACTATAGAAAGCAACATTCATTGCTTTACAAATAAAAGTAATCTTTAACTAGAATAGAAATTATTATTTTTAGATATGTATTCATAATGAAAATGAAATTATTCAGTATTAATTAATTTTTTCCTGTGAAACATTTATAATGATTTTAAACACTGTGTAGTTAATTTCATCACGTGTTAATTGATTATGGTATTAATTTTCCCCCTCTATTTCCCTTTTTATTTTCTTCCCTTTTATTTTTCCCTTTTTAATTTTTTTCCCCTTTTTCTTCTATTAAATGTTTATTTTGGCTTTAATTTCGTCAGGACTTTTTAATAGGGATAACAAGAAAGATGTGGAATTTAATTAGAGTGCTACCCCCTGAAAAATAATTATTTTTCTCTGAAATTAAAAAATTTGGAAGATGGGGATAAATTTGATGTTACGTTTTTCATTAAATAAATTAAACTAGATGGATAAGAAAAATTGGGAAGAAATCCTAATGATATGTACTCTAAAGTAAATGAACTAATTTAAGAAACGTGTTTTCTTTCTAATTATATAGAAAAAATCATTAACACCAACCGTAGAAATCAACATTTGTTACTTTACATTTCAAGCTAATCTCTAACTTAGTCACTCAGTTGACAGATATGTATTCATGATGAAAATGACTTCGTTCAGTATTAATTAATTTTTCTAGTCAAACAGTTGTTATAACTTTAAACAATATGTAGTTAATTTGGTCAATGGTCAATTGCTTATAGTGTTCTTTCAATTAATTAACGAATTCAATTAATTTGAGATCAATGACAATATATATTGGGTAAACGCTTTAAAATCGATATTGGTTTACAAAATACTGTTAAACTATTAATGATAATTATATTAACAATGATTATAAATTTTTCTTTTTAAATTCGTTCAATTTTGTCAGACATGTTATGAACGTGTCGTGCAGTTCATGAGTCATGATGCATGTAAATCAAATAATAATAATAAACATAAAACAAAATATTATACAATTTGGAAATATAATTAAATTAAAGGAATAAAAATAAATAATACGTCAAATAATTAATTGCTTACAAAATACCATTAAATTATTCGTGATAATTATAGTAACAATGATTGTAAATTTTCTTTTTCAAATCGTTCAATTTTGTCAATCAAGTTCTCCCGTTCATGTAAAAGAATACATGTTCATAGAACGTTAGATACATGATCATCGTATTTATATAAAATAATATGGATTTCAATATCTTATTTACTATTCCATAATAAAAACGTAGTACTTATCGAATCTAATTAGATTTTAGAATATAAATTAATACATAAGAAATTTGTATTATTAATATGAAATATAAAACTTGAAATGATATCAATGTTACTTTATCTTGACTATCAAAAATGATTTAAAGGAAGAGTTTAACTTTAAATTTATGATTGTCGTACTTATATTAAATATACAGTACTCCATTGTAAAATTGTAGTACTTTTCAGGTTATAATTAAATTTTAGATGTAATAATAATAAAGTAATAGTAATAATAAGAAGTAATAATAATTACACATAAGAATTTTTAATAATTTTTTTATGTAGCGTATGAAACTTGAAATAACCTCAATTAATCTATCTTGACTGCCAAAAATTCTTTTTAAGAAAGAGTTGAACTTTAGATATATGATTATCGTGTTTATATAAAATATATCGATTTCAATATCTTCTTCATTAATCCATCATAAAAATTTAGTACTTTTCAATTTTAATTAAATTTTGCGAGTAATAATAACTTACACATAACAATAACATAATTACACATACACAATTTTTCTATTATTGTGAAACATAAAATTATCATGAAATGATATCAATGTTACTGTATGTTGACACCCTCAAATACTTTAAAGGAAGAGTTGAACGTTGTTGTTCGCATTTTTGACAAATACGACACTTTGATTCGATAAAGCTGCCAAAGCAATTACTTAAAACAGCTTTTATTCGAGATTAAATCTACTGTCAAAAACTTTTTCTCAGATGAAGAGCATTTTTTTTAATACATATCTATCATTTTGGGCTGAAGTCAGAATTCTATTGTTGTCCTAAAACTTCTGCATTTTGAAGTAATAGGATCTAAAAATAACAATAAAAAATCTCTTTCTTCATTCTTTGTATTCTTCTTCATTCTTAGCGAAAAAAAGAAGGGAGCTAAGAGACAAGATGAACTGAATAAAATATATTACTAGTGATAAAAAAAATCTGTAAAAAAAAAATGTCATTTCAAACCGATGCTATGAAGCGGAAACTGTGTTTCAATGTTGTAGTTCTATTTTTTTTTTTTTTTTTGCGCCATTTTTTTATTATTTGGAGCCATTTTTTTTTATTATTATTCTTTCAACAGTAACAAGTACGTTGAAATTACCTGTCACATCAACTCCAGCAATTGTGGCCGCAACGGAAATTGTAATATAATCTTAAAGATACTTTTTTCCCTGAAGATATTTCCCTTTAGTGATCTTTTGTTGTTTGAGAACTACGCCATTTTTTTTCTTTTACCATTCAACTTGTGACGCTACTGAATAGGCAGGGAAGAAGAGAACGTTTGTTAGACATGAGGGTCAGTCTTTCTCACAAAAGGCGCCCAAAATATAAGTGGAATTTATGTGACCCTATAGCTCCAGGCTTTCTGTCGGGATTACGGCGTGTAGCTTTGCTTGGTTCTTACTGTCTTATCTTGGTGGAAGAAGAATAGGAAGGCCACAATTTAGACCGGAATTTCTTTTCGAACAAAAAAAAAAAAAAAAGTCGTGGGCGTGCTTTGTATTCTTATAAATCGAGTTTTTGGATCGAAAATGTTCTTTGGTGGTCGCTACAAAACCTCGAACAAAAGAAACGAATTGTGAAAAAGTTGTTACTAACACAATTCAGAAGATCAAGTGGATTTAGCTCAATAAAGAAGGACAAGCTTTTGTAAAGGACTATAAGGGTTACTCTACTGAATGTAGATGCTTTCTAAAAAGAAATGGCGCTTTGAATGTAAAGTAATAATAACCATTGCCATTGTTAAAACAATCAAATATTTATTTTTAAAGCGTATATGGTATTTGTTGCATAATATTTTTAAAAACATTTGACAAATATCTTCGAACTGCTTTTAAACCCAGTTTGTTAGAACTTGTTTTTGTTCTTGTAAAAAATTGATAAACATCTTTGTAAAACTTCTAATCCTTTATTTTCAATTGGTTAGTATTAAAAGCATATCTATTCAAATTGGTTAGTATAAATAGCAGATACAGCCTTAAATTGGTTAGTGTGAAAATCATATGCAGATTCAAATTAGTTTGTTTCAAAGAAAATTCAGATTCAAATTGGTTAGTGTCAAAAGCAGATACAGATTCAAATTGGTTAGTATCAAAAGCAGATGCAGTATTCTGCTTAAAGCCACGATTTATTAAATGAAACACTTATTAAGTAACATTTATTATAAAAATAGTTCCTGGTCTGTTATTTTTTTAATTACTTCATATTCTATATTACATTTTTTAAAGTAAATAGCTAAATGGTTTTCTACTTCGAATGCAGATGCTTTCTGAAAAAGAAATGGCGCATTGAATATAAAGTAATAATTATCCTTGCCATTTGTAAAAATAAATATAATATTAATTAAATATTTCTTAAAATGTACATGGCAATTATTGTATATTAGTTTTAAAAACATTTTACAAATCTTCGAACTGCTTTTAGTTTGTTAACAGTTTGTGGTGGTCGGTCGAGTGGCTAGCGCTCTGGCGCTCGGTACTACAGGTTTCGGGTTCTAGTCCCGGCGGTGCCATGGATGTTTGTAGTGGTTCGGAATCCACTTTAAGCTGTAGGTCCCTGTCTCATATGACTGCAAAGAGTGACACGGAGCAAAAGTTAGACTTCTGCCTACGGGTTCTCCATCACAACTGAGGCTGCTTCCTTTTCCTTCTACCATGAGTCCATAGGGCTTGGTCTAGATTGGATATCTACCAAGTGGAATAAGTAACAACAACACAACTTATTAGCACTTATTTTCGTCCTGTAAAAAATGTACAAACATCTTTGTAAAACTTCTAATCCATTATTTTCAATAAATACTTCAAATTGATTAGTATTACTAACACAATGAAGATCAAGTGGATTCAGCTCAATAAAGAAATGCTAGCTTTTGTAAAAGACTGTACCGGTTAATTTACTGAATGTAGGTGCTTTCTAAAAAAGAAATGGTGCATTGAATATAAAGTAATAACAATCATTGTCATGGATAAAAATAATATATAATACCAATTAAATATTCCTTAAAACGCACATGATATTTGTTATATATTATTTTTAAAAACATTTGACAAATCTTCGAACTGCTTTTTAGCCCAGTTTGTCAGGACTTGTTTTCTTCTTGTAAAAAAATTATGACCCATTATTTTTAATTAGTATCAAAATGGTTAGTATCAAAAGCAGATGTAGCTTCAGATTGGTTAGTGTCAAAAGCAGATGCAAATTCAAATTGGTTAGTATCAAAATGCAGATACAGCTTCAGATTGGTTAGTGTCAAAAGCAGATGCAAATTCAAATTGGTTAGTATCAAATGCAATGCAAATTGGTTATCAAAACAGATGCAAATTCAAATTGGTTAGTATCAAAAGCAGATGTAGCTTCAGATTGGTTAGTGTCAAAAGCAGATGCAAATTCAAATTGGTTAGTATCAAATGCAGATACAGCTTCAAATTGGTTAGTGTCAAAAGCAGATGCAAATTCAAATTGGTTAGTATCAAATGCAGATACAGCTTCAAATTGGTTAGTGTCAAAAGCAGATGCAAATT
This sequence comes from Caerostris darwini, assembly GCA_021605075.1. Lineage (NCBI taxonomy): Eukaryota > Metazoa > Arthropoda > Arachnida > Araneae > Araneidae > Caerostris > Caerostris darwini. Next base: position 458,370 of record BPLQ01012004.1, read on the forward strand.
CAAATTGGTTAGTATCAAAAGCAGATGTAGCTTCAGATTGGTTAGTGTCAAAAGCAGATGCAAATTCAAATTGGTTAGTATCAAATGCAGATACAGCTTCAGATTGGTTAGTGTCAAAAGCAGATGCAAATTCAAATTGGTTAGTATCAAATGCAGATACAGCTTCAAATTGGTTAGTGTCAAAAGCAGATGCAAATTCAAATTGGTTAGTATCAAAAGCAGATGTACAGCTTCAGATTGGTTAGTGTCAAAAGCAGATGCAAATTCAAATTGGTTAGTATCAAATGCAGATACAGCTTCAGATTGGTTAGTGTCAAAAGCAGATGCAAATTCAAATTGGTTAGTATCAAATGCAGATACAGCTTCAAATTGGTTAGTGTCAAAAGCAGATGCAAATTCAAATTGGTTAGTATCAAAAGCAGATACAGCTTCAGATTGGTTAGTGTCAAAAGCAGATGCAAATTCAAATTGGTTAGTATCAAAAGCAGATGTAGCTTCAGATTGGTTAGTGTCAAAAGCAGATGCAAATTCAAATTGGTTAGTATCAAATGCAGATACAGCTTCAGATGTCAAAAGTAGATGCAAATTCAAATTGGTTAGTATCAAATGCAGATGCAGCTTCAAATTGGTTAGTATTATAAACAGATGCAAAAATCTGCTCAAATCCACGAATTATTAAACGAAACACTTAATAAATAACATTTTCAAAATATAATTAATAAATTCAAAAATAAATGAAAATAATTCCTGCTATGTTTGTTATTTTTTTAATTACTTCTTATTGTATATCACATTTTTTTTAAAAGAAAATAGCGAAATGGTTTTCTACTAAATGTAGATGTTTTCTAATAAAGAAATAACGCATTGAATATAAAATAATAATAATCATTGCCATGGATAAAAATAATTATACTGCCAATTAAATATTTCTTAAAGCGTACATATTATTTGTTGTATTATATTTTCAAGAACTTTTGACAAAACCTTTCGCTACTTTTAAATCCAGTTTATTAGACTTTGTTTTCATCTTGCAAAAATTGAATAAATATCTTTGTAAAATTACTAATCCTGTTATTTTCAATTGATTAGTATCACAAGCGGATGCAGTTTCAAATTGCAGTATCAAAAGCAGATGCAGTTTTCTGCACCAAACCACATTATTAAGCGAAGCATTTAATAAAAACATTTTTGTGTGTATTTTTTAATTATTTAATATTCTATATCACATTTTAAAAATAAATAGCGAAAGGGTTTTCTACTGAATGTAGCTGTTTTCTAGTAAAGAAATGGCGCATTGAATATAAAGTAATAATAACAATTGTCATGGGTAAAAATAATTATAATGTTAATGAAATATTTCTTACAAAGTATATATATGCAATTTTAAAAACATTTGTCAAATCTTCGAATAACTTTTAAACCCAATTTGTTAAGAGCTTGCGTTCGTCTTGTAAAAAATGGATGCATGTAAAACTTCTAATCCATTATTTTGAATTAATATTTCAAACTTGTTAGTATCAAAAGCAGATACAGTATTCTGCTTAAAACCACGAATTATTAAACGAAACACTTAAAAAATAACATTATCAAAGTATATATTAACGCCCGACTCGTGGCAGCATGCGCCGCTGGTGAGCATTAGTACTTAGGTTCAATCCACTATCGGCTTGTTATAGGCACAACTGTTTCAAAAAATGAGGACTCGCGAAACACTTAATAAATAACATTTTCAAAATATAATTAATAAATTCAAAAATAAATGAAAATAATTCCTGCTATGTTTGTTATTTTTTTAATTACTTCTTATTGTATATCACATTTTTTTTAAAAGAAAATAGCGAAATGGTTTTCTACTAAATGTAGATGTTTTCTAATAAAGAAATAACGCATTGAATATAAAATAATAATAATCATTGCCATGGATAAAAATAATTATACTGCCAATTAAATATTTCTTAAAGCGTACATATTATTTGTTGTATTATATTTTCAAGAACTTTTGACAAAACCTTTCGCTACTTTTAAATCCAGTTTATTAGACTTTGTTTTCATCTTGCAAAAAATTGAATAAATATCTTTGTAAAATTACTAATCCTGTTATTTTCAATTGATTAGTATCACAAGCGGATGCAGTTTCAAATTGCAGTATCAAAAGCAGATGCAGTTTTCTGCACCAAACCACATTATTAAGCGAAGCATTTAATAAAAAACATTTTTGTGTGTATTTTTTAATTATTTAATATTCTATATCACATTTTAAAAATAAATAGCGAAAGGGTTTTCTACTGAATGTAGCTGTTTTCTAGTAAAGAAATGGCGCATTGAATATAAAGTAATAATAACAATTGTCATGGGTAAAAATAATTATAATGTTAATGAAATATTTCTTACAAAGTATATATATGCAATTTTAAAAACATTTGTCAAATCTTCGAATAACTTTTAAACCCAATTTGTTAAGAGCTTGCGTTCGTCTTGTAAAAAATGGATGCATGTAAAACTTCTAATCCATTATTTTGAATTAATATTTCAAACTTGTTAGTATCAAAAGCAGATACAGTATTCTGCTTAAAACCACGAATTATTAAACGAAACACTTAAAAAATAACATTATCAAAGTATATATTAACGCCCGACTCGTGGCAGCATGCGCCGCTGGTGAGCATTAGTACTTAGGTTCAATCCACTATCGGCTTGTTATAGGCACAACTGTTTCAAAAAATGAGGACTCGCGATGGCATTTGTGATGTTCAGACTATTGCCTCATTAATCGGAGTACCCGGTGGGAGTTTTTTGGATTTTCTTTCATACGATACACAAATGCTGGGCAGTTCACACTAAAAGTTCACCCGGAAGACACTGCGCTCCTTCTTCAGCGACCTGCAAAAAAGTCAGAACTACTTACCTATGGATGCGCCACCCGTAGATGCTCCATAAGCTAACATGATGCTAATACATACTTAATGATCAGCCATATTTGCTAGTTCATAATAAATTAAAAACATTTAATAAAAAACTTTTCTGGCTGCATTTAAACAACATGAGAAAACAGAACAGAGGTTATTGAACATGTTCAATAACCTCTGTACTAAATTTTGAAAGTTACATCTATATATATGCATATATTAGCAATAAAAATTGCATGACCACGAAGAAAAACCATTATCGAACACCTACATACATACATTTTTTGTATAACATTTTATATAATATCACTGCAATATCTATAATTACATAGATGATTGATACTTAATATACATAGAACGGAAACGATCCAGCCAACGTAGGCGCGAACACTTGTAAGCCAAATTACCACATTTTTAATACATTAAAAAAGACTAATGAAATCGCCGTCTAAATTTACGACCCCCTCCATTAATATTGCTACTTATTTATGTTGTGTGCTACTGTAATTATGCCGAAACCTCAAACCTAATATATTAACATTAAAGAAAAAAGAAATTTAAAAACTCTTCCATGTATTGCGTCACAGAGTTTTTGAATAGATGCAGATTCCATTTTGAATGCACATAGTTAATGCAAGTAATTAATAGTTAACTGCCTGCAGATCTTTATCAGAGCACGCTCTCGAAGGCTGTTTCGTAAATCTTGCGACTATTATGGCGGGGAGGAGGTTTAATTCGGTTTTGCCTCTGCGACACACGTGATGTGGAAGCCAAAGAATACCGCCATGACAGGAATAAAGATGGGCGAATTTGGGCGACTGGAAGGCTGAACCGCTGTCGGTCGCCATTTTTGTCCACATCGGAAATATATTTGTGTAGTATCATAATTTGTGCAATTCGAAAAGCAATTTTTAAAAAAAAAATCAATCTCAACTTTAAGGTAGTTAATGCAGCAAGTAAAATATTTTATGGCAATTTGGCGTAATATAAATATTAATTATCAAGTATACCATAATAAAAATAATATTTAAGAAATAAATAATATTATTTCAAATATTATATAGAATTATTTAATATTAGGAAAATAAAAAATATAATTAGTATTTAATTATTTAATAATAGAAGATTAGAAATAGAATTAGAATAGAATTATTAAATATTAGAAAAATAAAATTATTCAATATTAGAAAAATAGAATTGTTTAATATTAGAAAAATAAAATTATTTAATATTAGAAAAATAGAATTATTTAATATTAGAAAATTCTTTTTCAAAAAGGGCTATCTCATGGTCGTTGTCATTAGAATTTAAACGAAAAGTATATAGCAGATTATATCCTCATAATTTTGAACAGGCAAACCCAAGAAATCTATTGGGCAATTGGCAATCCCTGGTTTGCACCCTCCTCAAACGCAACAAGACATTCCACCTATTCTACATTCTACGTATCTAATATTTCTGTGAAGTATTCGGATTTCTGCAATTTAAAAAGAAAATAATTTAGAAATGTGAGGTTGTTAATGCAACAAGTAAAAGATTTCATGACAATTTGGCGTAATATAAATATTAATTATCAAGTACATGATATATAATATATAACTCACAAGTAGAATAAATAATTATTTAAAAATCCTTCTTTGAAAATATCTGCCTCATGATCATTACCATATTTGTATACCATATATTTGTATATATATATATATTCGAATAAACACAGATTATATCATCGTAAATTTCAACGAAAAGACCTTAAGGAAACTACTGCATAATTGACATTCCCTGGTTTGCACCTTTCTCAAAAGAAACAAGGCATTCTAACCTATCAAGAATGTCATCCATTCCCGGCCCTTACACGAAATCTAACAGTTACCATTGAATTTTAAATGACATAAGTACAGTAAATCCAGCCATCTCAATGTTGAAAGAACTATTCCATAGAAGCTATTTGTTGGTTCGTATCTTATTTAAATGCACCAGGACATTCTTACCTATCAATAATTGCACTCATTCCTAGCACAATCACGAAATCTAGATGTTACCATTAGACTTATTATTAGTTCATTAGACTTACCCAATTTTGAAAGGATATTCCCGGCTTCAAATGCAACTTGGAAGACCAACCTATTAAAAATTATAACCATCTTCACACTCATTTTAAATTTAGTAATTAAAAATATGACTCAGGTTCCAACAGCTTATTAGGAAAATCGTATAAAAGCCTGAATGGGCTTCAGCACCTGGCATTCTAAATTTCGGGTTTGAGTTATTGGATGTTTTATGGTTCGTAATCAGGTAGGTCCAGCTATGACTGTTAGCGTCACGGTGCCAGGTCAAACTTAAACGCTCCATCCCAACAGAACATTCTAATCCTGAGCAGATCAATGGGATGTCAGTCACTCAGGGCATTGAGGATTAGTCAACAACAACAGATACGAAATCTCTGGATTCGTAATTCTTGATGATTTTCAAACTATGCACTCCTTAGTACGAAACACCACCTTTCTAATAAATACAGACACATTCCCAAACACAAAACCCCATGCTTTATATGTAAAAGTTGGAAGAAAAAACGCCACTGAAATGATTTACTTTGGGGATGTTTTTGAAATAGTGATATTACTTGTGTTTTGAAGAACCCGTGGATAGCCTTACAGAAGATATTTCTAGATTTCAGTTTAAACATTCTGAGGAGATCTTATATTCCAAGTCAAATTTGTTATTTCTTATCCCAACTGGTAGGCAGCAACATTTAGACCAAGTCCATGAATCCGTGTGGTCTCATGGAAGGAGGGAAAAGCTACACATCTTCTGTTGTGATGGAGCACCCGTAGGTAGAAGTTTGACTTGGCTCCATGACGCTGACGTTTTACGGAGTACGTTTGTCAGCTCTATGTCCAACAATCATATTAGAAAGAAGCCTACGGTTTAAAAGAGGATTTCAAACCACTACAAACATCCCTGCCACTGCCGGAAATGGAACACAAAACCTGTGGCACTGAGTTCCAGAGTACTAGTCACTCGGTCATCAGGCCTACTCCAATCAAATTTGTTTTTAGCAATGTGTTAAGGATTTTTTTTTTATTCACCGAGCAATGTGATCACTCTAAATTAATCATTCATTATTAAAAATATTTATATTTAGTATGGTATTATTTATAAATAGTATGCATTATTTTTTCATTTATTTATATTATTTTTATTTTAAATTATGAAAGTGACAAAGTAGTGCAAGTTCAAGCAAAATTCACTAAATATAGTGGTTTATTACAGTTCAAGAATTGAATTACGTTGTAGGTGTACATGAAATACATTGTCAAATATCCTTTATAATTTATTGTATCGTATGTGCTGCATAATTTAATAAGTAATTTTTATAATTACATTTGGTGTACTTTCATTGCTTTGCCTTGCATAATTAAAAAAATAATGTTATATTACTTTGTGGTTTCATACAAAGACATTCACCATGGTGGGAAAAGGGTTTTTCTCATAAATGTTACTTGTATATTCTATTCTTTATTATAATTAAACTATTGAATACAAAATGAACATCTTCTATTATAAAATTATTATTGTCTGATTGTCAGTTGATCAACATTTGGTGTTTTGTATGCCTCATGTTGAATAATTGTTTTCTTGAAATAATAAGTTTTTTTATTATGGTTTGATGACAAATGTAACAACTCATTATGTGGATATACGATAATTATATTTTATTCAGAACAACGCTAATTACCTAAAATAGAGATAAATCTACATTTGCATTTTAAAAAAGTGTTTTGAATTTTTATTTTATGTGTATGCAATTCATTCTGCAATTTATCAAGCCACTGAGTAAATTTATGGCTTTTAATAAAAATTGTTGTGTTAGCGAAATTTGATTTGGTTTGGTTTGTCGTTCTACGGTCATCTTCTGTCTCACGAGGGTTATTGTCGAACCACTACAAATCCATGGCGGGACTCGAATCCGAAACTATTACCGAGTTTTACCAATGTTGAAGGCATAGAATATACCAATGTTATAATATTTTTTCTAGGTTAACACAGTTTTATGGGTTATTCTAGTAATATGGGTATTTGTAAAGGAATGATTGGGTAGATATCACCACCATACTCGCTCATATTAAGTTTCAATTCAAAATTTTCGGGTAAAAAAAAAAATGATGATAAATCTTATTATTTATGAAATTGGCATTAAAAATGGATACATATTGAATAAACCCCAAAAAGAAATAATTCTGGAATGTACAGTTTGGAGCACATAGAAAACAAAAATAATTTTACGTTAAGAGTCAGTTAACAGATGGGCTGAAATGTTCCTAGGCTGACACATAGATGGTGCTACTAGTACTTAATCCATATGATTTTTAGTTAGCCCTAACCTTCAAAAGGCACGTGTATAAATTTGACAGCTGTTGTACTATTAGTATGTGAGTTATAGCATTTTTAGTGACGTCAATTTTTGTTAGTTTGAAAAAATGGATAAAAAGGAATTTCGTGTGTTAATAAAATATTGATTTTTGGCCAAAAAAAAAATACTATTGAAGCCAAGGCTTGGCATTGATAAACATTATTCGGACTTTGCACCAGGGAAATCAACCATAAAGTGGTTTGCTAAATTCAAATGAGGCGAAACGTGAAACGCGAAACGCAAAGGGACGTGTTGGATATATCGTGAATGAATATTTGGATATGCGAAAGCTCTGTTCAAAGTGGGTTCGAGCTCACAATTGGCCCAAAACAACAACGAATTGATGATTCTAAGCAGTGTTTGGAGCTGTTCAATCGTAATAAACACGAATTTTTGCGTCGATATGTGACAATGGATGAAACATGGCTCCATAATTTCACACCGGAGTCCAATCGACAGTCAGCCGAGTGGACTGCACGTGATGAACACTAAAAATGCTATAACTCACATACTAATAGTGCAAACAGCTGTCAAATTTATACACGTGTCTTTTGAAGGTTAAGGCTAACTAAAAATCATATGGATTTAATACTAATAGCGCCATCTATGTGTCAGCCTACGAACTATTCAGCCCACCTGTTATAAACTTTTATTTGAGATGTTGTTCCAAATTATTGTTTTTCAAGAATAATTTTCAACATATTTAAGCAAAAAGAAGAAATAGTGAGATAGTTTGGAAGGCATTTCATACAAATTTGTCTCTGTGACAGTCTGTAATATTAAAAAATTCTTTTATGATTCACTATAATGTTTTTCATTTATGTTCTTAAAAATATGGATGACGTCACAGTATTAATTCTATCGTTTATCTCATTCGAAGTTCAATTTTTCATCTGTAATTCGCTATTACAATTGCCACTGCTATTTTTCACAGCTACAATAAATAAGTACCATGCTGAATATACCGGTTCTCGTTAGATCACCGAAGTCAAGCATCATTGGGCGCGGTCAGTACTTGGGTGGGTGACCACCTGGGAACACAGCGTGCCGTTGGCAAATTTGGGACCTGAATGGCCGAGTGTCTAGCGCTCTGGCGCTCGGGGCCACAGGTTTCGGATTCGAATTCCGGCGGTGCCATGGATGTTTGTAGTGGTTCGGAATCCACTTTAAGCCGTAGGTCCCGGTCTTCTATGACTGTAAGAGCGTCACGGAGCAAAAGTCAGGCGGCTTCTACCTACGGGTGCTCCATCGCAACAGAAGCTGCTTTCTTCCCCTTCAACCATGGGTACGTATGGGCTCGTGGGCTTGGCCAGCCAAGTGGGATAAGAAACAACAACAACACAATAACTAAAATCTTGGGCCTGAATGGTCGAGTGGCTAATGCTCTGGCGCTCGATACCACAGGTTTCGGGTTCGAGTCCCGGCGGTACCATGAATGTTTGTAGTGGTTCGAATCCACTTTAAGCCGTAGGTCCCGGTCTTCTATGACTGTAAGAGCGTCACGGAGCAAAAGTCAGGCTTCTACCTACGGGTGCTCCATCGCAACAGAAGCTGCTTCCTTCCCCTTCAACCATGGGTACGTATGGGCTCGTGGGCTTGGCCAGCCAAGTGGGATAAGAAACAACAACAACCCAATAAATAAAATCTTGGGCCTGAATGGTCGAGTGGCTAACGCTCTGGCGCTCGGTACCACTGGTTTCGGGTTCGAGTCGCGGCGGTGCCATGCATGTTTGTAGTGGTTCGGAATCCAATATAAACTGTAGGTCCCGGTCTAATAGGATCGTAGAGCGTTGCGGGGGCATTATTACTCCGCGTCCGTGGCTTATCTTCAAGTTACACGCGCCCCCGGGGTAATGCAAAGTGAGTACGTCTGTGCAGCGCTTGCCTTAAGGCATCCAAGACCAAGCTGTCTAAGTGTTTGCCCGCTGCATTAGAACGAAAAAAAAATAAATAAAATCTCAATTTTCAATATCTTCCTTCTATCCCAAAAAAAGTGGAAAATTTAACAATAATATACTCACATTAGAATAAATTGACACGGATAGAATAATAGAACACGTTTATTGACATCTATCACTACATAATCATCTTGTACTATGATTTCCATGCTAAACAAATTTCTTTAGTTTATTTTACAATAAACTGTGACAAAAACTACAACGTAAGGCACACCAATATGAATGGCTTCACAATATTATTTTTTTTCCTACATCTCATTCGAAGTCTATTTTCTATCTGCGATTTGCTGTTATATTTTTCACTTTGATTTTTCAAAACTACATTAAATAAAATCTCAATTTTTAGTATCTCTCTTTTTCCAAAAATGTGAAAATTCTAACAAAAATAGAATGATATTAGAATAAATTGATACGGATAGATTGATAGAACACTTTTATTGACATATATCACTGCATAACTATCTTGCATTATGATTTCCATGCTAAACGAATTTCTATATTTATTTTTACAATAAAATTGTAAATAAAACAATTTTAAATATGGTTTAATTAGCATATAAATTAAAAGTTAAATATGGCTGATTTATAGTGAATCATGGAGTAAGGGAATAGATATAATATTCTAAATCAAATATTTTCTAATATATGGTTTCTGAATACATTCTCTCCATTTTTAAGGAGGATGTATTAAACTAATTGTACATTATTACTAATTAAACTAAAAGTATTAAATTAATTAAATTTTGACATATTACTGAAGATTTATCGAGAATTGAGAAAGCATAATTATGATGTTATTAAAAAATAACGTACTCAGAATAATAGATTGGAAAAAAACTTGATTATTGGAAAGTGAATCTATAATTTTTCTCTGATAAAAATTTAATTATAAAAATTCATATATAAATTTGATTTCATAGATAAATTTGATTTTGAAAATATCCTCTCATAAACCTGTTTTAGAATAAAGACTAAACGCTTCCAATGAATTCAAATATAACTAACAAGAAAAAAAAACTTGTTTTAAATTTTAAACAATTTTTAAACAATTAACAAAACTTTCATTTTGATGTCGGGTTTCTTTTAATAGTCATATAATAATATTGCATATATTTGTAATTGTATTTTTTCCCATGAGGCAATTAAAAAATTATAAAAAAAAAGTAAATAGCATCGAATTGTTTACACTTAATTTAAGATGCCTTAAAGATATTTTTTTAACTTTTATATATACAAAGAAATGATTTTCTCCCAGACATATTTAGAAATACATAAATATGCAGTATTTTAAAATTAAATTCTAAGCTTTAAATGTTTGTTATATATTCTATCCTGTGATGTTAAAGGCTGAAATCAGTTTTTTTTATTTAAAATTAACACTATGCAACTACATAATTGTAGAAAAACTTAACAATTGTTTCTGGTGAATAGCTGCCATAAATGTTTTCTACTAAAAGTCTCCTAACACCTAAGCACATTCTAGAGTGCCCAGCACTCATTCCCCATGTTTTGCAATTGGGTACGGTGCCAGTCGAGACCAACTTAAGAGAAGTCCTGTATAGTGAAGCGGCGCCGTTGCTAGCGGCCGCTATCGTGAAGACGTTTGACTTTAATAATAATATTTTGAATCCATGGACACGATCGCAACCACAAAAACTAAAAGTTCTTATGTAGAGAAATTCCGAAACATATTTCAAACACGTTTTATTCCTATCATTGACATAAACGTATATATAATTATCTATGGTTTGAAACTCGACAAACTTCAACATATTTAATTACTTTTATAAATATTGTTTCACAAATATTGTGTAAGTACGAACTAATATTTACTAGGGTAATTTGTTTGTAAATACAACTTCATAATTATAAAATAGAATTCCATAATTAGTACGACACAATTTCACAAATTCTATAAAGGTGTACAATCAGTTATAAAGTGTTGAAATCAGTTATTTTCATTTAAATTTAAATAACATAAAAATACAAAATTGCAAAAAAAAATAACAATATAAGCGTAACAACGTATAAAAATCAAACGTAAATAAACGTATAGTAACCATAAACGTATTCTACTAAACGTTCTACAAAGATAAATTATAAAACAGTATTCCATAATTAGTATGGCACAATTTCACAAATTCTATAAAGGTGTACAATCAGTTATAAAGTGTTGAAATCAGTTATTTTCATTTAAAATTAAATAATATAAAAATAAAAAATTGCAAAAAAAAATAAATAAATAAATAACAATATAAGCGTAACAACGTATAAAAATCAAACGTAAATAAACGTATAGTAACCATAAACATATTCTACTAAACGTTCTACAAAGATATATCCAGAAATATATTTCAAACATGTTTCATTCCAGTAATTGACATAAACGTATATTTAATTATCCTTGATTTGAAACTCGACAAACTTCCGTATATTTGATTATATTTGTACCAATAGTACTAAATAAGGTGTAAATATGAAATAATATTTACTAGGATAATTTACTTGTAAATACAACTTCCCTATTACGAAATACTATTCCATAATTAGTGTGTAAACAACTTCGCTAATTCTGTAAAGGACCATTTCAATTCTATAAACTATGTGGCGTAGTGTAGTATTATATAACACACTTTCCATTAAGAACTAGTGTTTGCATTATTTACATATGAATGCATAAGGGTTTGAAATATGCCCACGTGAAAGGCAGGAATTACGTAAAATTATTAATATTATTGAAGTGTGAAGGGAAAATCAAATTATTATATGGCCATTTATTAACTATCTATATTTCGCCAAATGAATTCACATTAGTTAATATACTTAAATAAGGGAATTTATCGTCAAACCCAATCATTAAAATTCAATTACACCACTCTAATATTACTAATTACTATTTACATGGTGACATGATGGCATGTTATATATAACTGCAGAGAGAGAGAGAAATTGATTATTATTAGTTCTCATGTTCAACTTATGCGAAAGACCACTTTGACGGGTGATAAGGAGAGTACATTTCCCTCCGGAGGATATTTAAGGGCCCATATATGAGTGTCATATGAGAGAAAACCCAGATAACTCCAAATTCAGGGGCAGCCTGATGGTTAGGACATGCATCATTCTAATCGACATCGACTGAGATGATTCCAACTTGAATCATGTAACCGACTTGAATCATTGTAGCCTGCTAACTACTTAACAGTGGGCTATGATTCAATTATAATTTGGAGTCTGACTATGGATGCAAAACCAGGTGGTTTAGGCATGTTTCAACCTATTCGCTATCGACAGCAATGAAAACGTCGCTACTGGATTCCAACTTGAATCATGTAACCAACTTGAATCACTAAAATATATTAACTGCTTATAAATGAGCTACGATTCAATTATAATGAAGATTCAGTTATAATTAGGAATCTGACTATGGATGCGAGACAAGACGGTTTGAACATGCTTCATCCTAATCGCCATCGATTGCAATGGAAACATCGTTACTGAATTTCAACTTGAATCATATAACCAACTTGAATGATTGAAGCATGTTAAATGCTTACCACTGGGATGCCATTAAAATTTAATGAGGATTCAATTATAATTTGGAATCTGATTATGGATGCGAGACAAGACGGATTGAACATGCTTCATCCTAATCGTCATCGACTGCAATGAAAACGTCGCTACTGGATTCCAACTTGAATCATGTAACCAACTTGAATCATTAAAATATATTAACTGCTTATAAATGAGCTACGATTCAGTTATAATGAAGATTCAGTTATAATTAGGAATCTGACTATGGATGCGAGACAAGACGGTTTGAACATGCTTCATCCTAATCGCCATCGATTGCAATGGAAACATCGTTACTGAATTCCAACTTGAATCATATAACCAACTTGAATGATTGAAGCATGTTAACTGCTTACCACTGGGATGCCATTCAAATTTAATGAGGATTCAATTATAATTTAGAATCTGACTATGGATGCGAAACGAGATGGTATCGATATGATTCATCCTAATCGTCATCGACTGCAATGAAAATGCCTTTACTGGATTTAAACTTGAATCATGTAACCAACTTGAATTCTCTAACTACTTATCACTGTGATACGATTTAATAATAATGAAGATTCATTTATACGATTCGATTACATTTTGGAATCTGACTATGGATGCGAGACGAGATGGTTTGGACATGCTTCATCCTAATCGCCATTGACTACAATGAAACCGCCGTTACTGGATTCCAACTTGAATCATGTACCCAACATGAACTATGCGTTGTATGTATGTTAACTGTATACCATTGTGTTAAGATTCAATTATAATGACATATTGTAGCTCATATATTTCACATAAAAATATTAAATATATAGTACAAGGTAATAAATATGAGGATTTAAAATATGAACATTAAAATATCCTAAAATATTAAAAAATCGTAGCCATTAGATGAGTTATTAAGAAAACAAGCTTAAAATACTTTTTCCACTTTATTAATTAATTTTTTAGATTGTCAAAAACCTCAATATATTTTGATATTATTGTACCTGAAAATAATACATTATAGTACATTAAAAATATTAAACGTTTAATAATTATTAAAGGATATTGGACATTATACAAATATTATTAAACAATATTAAAAATTTAACAAATATTATTAAACAAAATTAAACATTTAACAAATATTCTTGAACAATATTAAACATTAAACAAATATTATTAAACAATATTAAACATTGAATAAATATTATTAAACAGTATTAAACATTGAACAAACATTATTAAACATATTAAACATTAAACAAATATTATTAAACAATAAGCATTAAACAAATATTATTAAACAATATTAAACATTAAACAAATATTATTACACAATATTAAACATTAAACAAATATTATTAAACAATATTAAATTTTCATTGAAAGTCATATTATGAGCTTTTGTTCCGGAAATTGTTTGAAGTAATCCTAATATTAATTTATATACATATGATTGTGGTCAAACAATATTAAATATTAAACAATTTTGAACATTAAACGATATTCAACATCGTTGAACAAATATTATTGAACTATATTAAACATTAAAAATATTACTAAGCGATGTTAAACATTAAACAATATTCAACATCAAACAAATATTATTAAACTATATTAAACATTAAGCAAATGTTATTAAACAATGTTAAACATCAAACAAATATTATTAAACAATGTTAAACATTAAACACATATTATTAAATAATATTAAACATCAAACAAATATTATTAAACAATATTAAGCATCAATCAAATATTATCAAACAATATTTAACATTAAACAAATATTATTAAACAATATTAAATATCAAACATTAAATAAATATTAATTAAGTCATATTATCAGCTTTTGTTCCGGAAATTGTTTGAAGTACTCATAATATTAATTTGTGTCTATATTACTGTGGCCAAACATGGTGGTCTCTCAAGTATCGGGTTTGTCAGTCAACAATTAAAGCAGGTCTCCTATTTGTGTGGGACTCACTGGATCGTGACGTCAACCACCTGGGGAATCATCTTTGACCACACCCAGCCATAAGTGACACATTTTCTTTTTGAAGCGAGCTCTAAAAGTGTTATTATTAGAACAGGAGGGAAAATCACCCCGACGTTCGAGACCGTCTCCCGAATTTTAAGCAGATGCTTCAGTTTTACTTATTTTCAAAACAGTTCGGCTTGAGTGATAGGGTGCTAATATATGCACAGCCCGCTTTGGCATAAAGCGTTTATTTAAAAAACCCTGCCATTGTGCTTCGCGACGTTGACAGGTGCAAATGTTAATTGCGATTAGGAAGAGGAACGCTGTAGGGAAAGTTAATTTCACGCATGCTTAAAAATCCCTAAAGATTTCCCCAATTTGCATATTAGCTCGCATTCTGCAATGGACTTTTAAGAATTTGTATCTATTTTTACCTGATCGTTCTGGATTGCGCTTGATATTAGTATGCGTGTAGTTAAGGTTTTCCTAAATATAATTTGTGTGGTTAGACTTATTTGCGAGGTGTAGGTTTTTCCTTGTGTATGATTTATTAGTACAGTTTGTGTGGTTGTTGTGAAACGATTAAATAAGCAATAATTACATGAATTTGTGAGTTAAAAATACTATTTTAGGCACATTTTATTTAAATATTGCTTACAACAGCGATATGTCAATGCTGTTTAAAAGGTTGTGTTTTAAATATATAACTTCTAATTTTAACTTTTACCTGTTGGAAATATTTAATAAAAATATAGTGATAGTTATTAAGAAAAGAGTAAATTTCATTTCCGTTATTTTTTTTTCATAGATATCAATAATGTTTTTATGTTTTTTATATGCACTTACACTTTGATATGAGATCCTTTTCTACTAGAATTGCAAATATACAGCAAATGTAACATTATCCAGTGTATACCAGAGAGGTTGCTCGGCTGCTCGAGAGAGCTTTTCTCGCAGGGTTTCGAACCGATATCCAAAACAGTTACGAATCCCAACTTGCTATTTTCCATGCTGATCCTCCTCTAGAAACATTTTTATTAGAAGTATTGTTATGAAATGGAAATTAGTTAATTCTATCAATTTATGTTTTTTCTGTATCATCATATTTTATTCCTAAAGAGCCAATGAATACATTTTACTCCAAAAACAATCATTGGATTTTATTCCAAAAACAATCAATGAATTTTATTCCAAAAACAATCAATCAATACATTGCATTTCAAAAACAATCACAGATTTTATTTCATAAAATCATACAATACATTTCATTTGAAAAACAATAATTAGATTTTATTCCCAAAGCGATCAATCGATAGATTTTATTCCAAAAAACAATCAATCAATACATTTCGTTCCAAAAACAATCAATCAATTTTATTCCAAATAAACAATCAACAGATTTTATTTCAAATACGGTCAATCAAAACATTTTATTTCAAGAACAATCAACGGATTTTATTTCAAATACGGTCAATCAATACATTTTATTCCAAAAACAATCAGTAGATTTTATTCCCAAAACCATCAATCAACAGATTTCAAAAACAATGAATGTAATCATCTTACAATATGTAAGTAAAATACTTTTTTTTTACAATTTGTGATATTTTTTCATATTTCTATGATACAAAGTAATTTTTGCTATTTAGGTAATTAATAAAATATTTTAATTCAAACCAAAACTACTCCACTTCAGTACATGCAATTTTAAATAAAATGTAGAAATTTATGTGAGAGACTCCTTTAGGAAAATATAACAGCAATATAAGAAAAACAATACCATAAAGACCTGTTACAAAATTAAAGACCACACGCGGAAAACAAAATAACTGTCTTTGTCTGTAATTGTCTTAACAAATTTAGGAAGGTGTACAATATGATTTGGTAAACATAGTAAATTTTTGAGTTCTGATCAAATTTCGGAATAATGTCCCATTTTTTGCATAACGACGAATTCCTATTCATATACCGAATATCACTGTCTGCTTCTTTCTTATACTTGGTGTGACAAATTGCGCACAGTTTTTCTGTGTTTAGGTTGAGGAAAAGATAAAACAATGATATTTTCTTTTCTATTTTTTTAAAAATGCATGGTTATTTAAATACTATGAATAGATACCATTAGATGATATGAGTAGAAGCATTATCTTAGTGGAACTTAACGGTAATAAATTTCGTATAATATCCGTGAAATTTGTTACAGTTAATTTTGCAATTAGCTCTCAGTAGATCACTTTTTCTTGCGTAAGAATCTTATCAGAATAGTTAACGCCACCCTGATTATCCAAATTAAATTTGTTTTAATCTGAAAGTGTCATCTTCTTTGCTTGCAGAGTTTCAGGGTACAACATTTTTTCACATACGATATTTTTTCTTCTTTATAATGTTTAATTCCCTTTGTTTTCTTAGTTTTTGAAGATTTAATATCAACTTTCGATATTAAATTTCACTACCCTGCTGCTTGAGACACTTGTTATCTATTGTTCTACTTTAAGTAGGTATAAGTTAGTTTTTCGTTGCAAAATTTAAATTGGGTCTATTGTAAAGAGATAATAGAGAGTTTTTGCATACCGTACGTTAGTTACCGTAGGACGTCCGTTAGCTTTTTCTACCTAGCGCGCATGCTCATAGGAAATTATGTTACGGTAACTAACGTACATGAAATACCGTACGTTAGTTACCATAACATAATTTCCTATGAGCATGCGCGCTAGAGAGAAAAAGCTAACGGACGTCCTACGGTAACTAACGTACGGTATGCAAAAACTCTCTAATAAGTGCCAGATCTTCTCAGCTTTCAATATTTTATGGTATATTTCATTTCTCTAAATACTCTCGATTGATTTTATTTTTACATCAACACATTTCATACCTAAAGAATCAATAAAATTTCTAAATACTCAAAATATTTCATTCCAAAAACAATCTATAGATTTTATTCCAAAAACAATTAATCAATAGATTTTTTTCCAAAAACAATCAATAGATTTTATTCCAAAAACAATCTATAGATTTTATTCCAAAAACAATTAATCAATAGATTTTATTCCAAAAACAATTAATCTATAGATTTTGTTCCAAAAACAATTAATCAATAGATTTTATTCCAAAAACAATTAATCAATAGATTTTTTCCAAAAACAATTAATCTATAGATTTTATTCCAAAAATAATTAATCTATAGATTTTATTCCAAAAACAATTAATCAATAGATTTTATTCCAAAAACAATTAATCAATAGATTTTATTCCAAAAACAATTAATCAATAGATTTTATTCCAAAAACAATTAATCTATAGATTTTATTCCAAAAACAATTAATTAATCAATAGATTTTATTCCAAAAACAATTAATCAATAGATTTTATTCCAAAAACAATTAATCTATAGATTTTATTCCAAAAATAATTAATCTATAGATTTTATTTCAAAAACAATTAATCAATAGATTTTATTCCAAAAACAATTAATCAATAGATTTTATTCCAAAAACAATTAATCAATAGATTTTATTCCAAAAACAATTAATCTATAGATTTTATTCATTTCATCAATAGATTTTATTCCAAAATAGTTAATCTATAGATTTTATTCCAAAAACAATTAATCTATAGATTTTATTCCAAAAACAATTAATCAATAGATTTTATTCCAAAAACAATTAATCTATAGATTTTATTCCAAAAACAATTAATCAATAGATTTTATATGATTTTCATATTTTTCTGCTTCATTCCATAAAGAAATGTATACTATCGGTTCATTATTATCATGACGTTAACTTATTTTTATAGTTAATTAAAAGAAACAAAAAATTATTTGATTTTCTATAACGGGGTCTGCTAGTTATTTACAAAAATAAAAAATTAAAATAAAAAAAAAAACTTCAAAAATTTTATTATAAATTTCTATGTAAATGAAAATCTAAATTTTCACGATCCTTTACAGTCATTTATAAAATTATTGATTATTCAGAAGAAAAAATTTTTTCATAAAATATAAATTGCACATTTGAACCGAATTTTCTTTTAATACTATTGTTTCATTGAAAATTTATATCAAAATTCTTTCCACGATAAATTTCAATTCATTTTGAATTCAGAAGTGGAATATTTATGTCCAAATTTCTGTTTCGTTAAGTCATTATACTTCTAGAGAAAAATGATCTTTGTGAAACTTGTTTATTGAAGCTAACATCTCTTGATAAGTTATTCTAATGAATTATTCACATGTATCATTTCGTAAGCAATAAACCTAGCCTCTTATCTCAACAAAAACTATTGGACTTGATGATTCTATCCTGTATCTATCCTACTAATGAAAGTCTGCTATTCAACCCATAAAGACTCCCCAGAAATTAATCTTAAAACTCACGTTATTTATCAACAGTGCTGCGCCATTATCCAGGCTGTCACGTTACTCTATACACCACCTGAATTAATACAAAGCGACGAACAATGGACGAGCGAGGACATCTCATTCATTTCCTACGATAAACGCACTTCACTAATGGACGCAGTAAAAACGAATGAAATAGACATTCTGTGTCCATATTATTAATGTGCTTTCGTAGGAAAGTCTATTCTTGACTATTCATTTTCAAAATTCCCTTCTGGACGATAAATTATGACAGGAGCCCGTTTCTAAATATACCACAGGTAAAAATGTCACATACCGACTCATGATGAATTGGTGGTGCAATTAACAAATGTCACAAATAGACTCTGGCAGACAGTGTCACTGTCCTTGCAAAGCATTCGATGGTTAAGTTAAGGCTAAAATTGTTTGGAAATTGCTTCCAGGTGTTGGATTAGTTGTCACAAACTGCTGCTATGCCCACTCGCTGGACATTTATTAATATCACCCTTGGGAGGCTAACAATGAAATCAGCAATTGCTGCTAATGACATTAAATTAAAGTAGATTGCTTTTGTTTTCTAATGACGCAAGTGGAATAGTTGCAGACAAACACTTACAGAGTGATGATAGGGTGGGTTGCTGAAAAGGTATGTCATTAGATGATAACAGTTCGGCTTAGTAGATACAAAACAGCTGTTATATCTAATCTCTTGAGAGATTTCAATGTAAAATGTCAGATATTCATAATAAAGGTGCTTTTTTTGCTTTTATGTGTAAAAGGGTAGCAGTAAAAAAGTAAAAAAATCTGCTTTGAAGCTTTCAAAAGGATATGTTGTAAATGCTTTTGTTCTTCTTTTATTCTATCAATTTTAACGATTGTTCAGATTTAACGATTCAGAATTTTAACGATTTTTGGCGTTAAGAAAAATTTAAAATATTAAGGTTTTAATAAAAGTTTTTTGTTGTTGTTTTGATGTGTAAAAAGTAGCAGTAGAAGAGACAAAAAAATCTAATTCGAAGTTATTGAATGGAAATCTTTTAATGCTTTTGTTTTTCTCTTATCATTTCAATTTTAATGATTTTATGAACGGCGTTAAGAAAAATTTAAAGTATTCATTAAGATTTTTGTTATCGAGGCAATTACAAAGTTATGTACATTTTTTTAAATAAAATTTTAAGTAATTTAAAAATTTATGCATTTGTGTTTGTTAATAAAGTTATAATTAAAAAATCAAGTAAAAGGATATAATCGCAAAAGTATTTCGTAGTATAGTTTTATTTTGGGGAATGTATGGAACGTAAATAACAAGAAAAAAAAATCTTTTGTAGAATTTTTAAAACAACAATTTTTTTAAAGATCATATTGGTTTTGTTTAAAATTTGAAGTTTAATAATAATTTTATGGTAGTTTTTTTAAAATAAAAAAAGTTGTAAATCATTGAAAAGTTTAAAATTGGTGATTTTTTTTGTAATGGTATTTTTTATTTTGTAATTTAATTTAATTTTTTTTTATTTTTGTAATTTTATTTATTTATTTATTATTAATTTTTTGCTTGGGAATTTTGTAGTTTTAATAAATTTTGAAGTCTTCTAAAATAGCTTTCTATAAAAGTTATGTAATTACAATTCTGGAATATGTCTAAAATTGCTTAGTTCATTGCTATTTCTAATGTCAGTTGATATATTAAAACTGTTTTTAACATTTTATAATCAAACATCTTATATTAAACGTAACTATCAAAGATATGTGTGAGATCCAATCTTTTCATAACTATTAGTAAAATGAATTTATTTATGAATATAAAATGAAATGTATTTTTTATATACGCTTTTAATATACGTATTAATATTTTTTATATACGTAAACTATTGATTGAAAATGATTATGATAATAATGAAATAAATTATAAAACACTTATTTAGTAACCATATTATAATTTAGTTTTAAATAACTTAATTACTTACAGAAATAAAAAAAATTTGTACTAAAAGTTACTGATATATATGTTATTTTAAAATACCAGGCACTTTGACTCAAGGTTACCATTACACCATTGTAAAGACAGAACAGTTGCAGGTCCCAAATTATTAAACTACTTATAAATTTTATTACCACAATTTTGTCATTCGTTTTATTATAATTCCATATATGTCTGCTTAAACATCTCTTGGGTTTGACTCTCAATCTTTCCTTCTCAAGCCCAAATGAATGACTCCTTGACCTATTAATTAATCATACTCATCTGTATCCATCGATTTTTCATACCCTCTTACTCTTCAAGCCCATAAGGACCCACTGAAAAGACCAAAGTGACCTAATCTTTGACCTATTAATTTATCGTACTCATCAATATTCTAATATGACTGTACAGCATTGGGACATGCATACAGCATGACAACTCTGCCCCGTAAAAAGAAAACATCGCCTGTATCGAAATCTGCCAGTTGGCAGACGTCCTTGGCCCATGATGGGGTTGTTACGCCGTTGAAGAAGACTCACATACATCCGTCGAATATTCCTTGGGTGGTTTCGAAGTGGTTCTGAAACTTTTTACGATTTCTAGAATGGTTTATGTTTAAAAACACTTTGGTGACTAGCGGTTGCTTTTAAAATTTAAATTAACTTACACACACACACACACATATATATATAACCTATTGTTAATACAATATTCATGACACATAATTATTTAGTCGAAAGATGACATGCTCTAGTCATTAAATTTCAATTCTGATTTCATCAGGTTGGATGTATCAGTTAAACAGTAATAAGTTAAATTTAACTGTTATAAGTTAAACCAGTTGTACCACGTTTGATTTTGTTGTGGACAGTATTGAAATTTCATTTGTCGAGTTTAATTTGTTTCATTTTTAATGGTGGGGTTGCAAATGAAATTAATATTATTAAAATCATTTTTTACAATTTTTTTTTCTACCTTAATTAAGCTTTTTTGCCGTTGAGACAGAACAGTGCCACTTAAATCAAAATTTCCCAGTATCACTAATCTATCCATTATTAAGTATGCAAATAAGATAAGCAAACTTATTGAACTTGATTTTATGTATAGAATTTATAAATAAAACTGAACATAAACCAACAACTGAAAAAAATAATTTTTTAAAATAGTTAATTATCATTTTAACATCAGTCTAACTGATTAACTGACAACACTACAACTAAATTAATTTATATCTTAGAAGTTGGATTTAGAAGGCCCCTCAACATAACAGAACATTCAAAGTTTAACAACTGTCATATAGAAAAGAAAATCTCACCAAGTCAAAAAATAAACTGCCAAAATAAACAACATCAAACAGCATAAAATTTCAATTGTTCTTTCGTGATTCTCCAGAGGATCTAAGGGACAGATGTCAAATGTAACGAAAGGCACTAATAACAATTAAAATCATTTTTTTAAAATTAGAAATCCTCATCTTAACTGTTAAATTGGCACAACTAAAATTAAATTAATTCACATCTTAAAAGTTGCACTAAGTAGACCTCCTAACTTAACATTATCAGAACATTCAAAGTTTAACAACTATCATAAATAAAAAACAAAAAAATCTCACCAAGTCAAAAAATAAACTTCGTTGGCAACAACAGTAAATATCATAAGAGTTGGACTAACTAGGCCTCTCAACATAACAGAACATTCAAAGTTATCGTTTATCCTTTAGAAAAGAAATTCTCACCATTTCAAAAAATAAACTGTGAGTGGCAACAACAGCAAATATCATAAAAGTTGGACTTAGTAGACCTCTCAATATAATATATAAA
The DNA here is from genome assembly GCA_021605075.1 of Caerostris darwini. NCBI lineage: Eukaryota > Metazoa > Arthropoda > Arachnida > Araneae > Araneidae > Caerostris > Caerostris darwini. The sequence continues at coordinate 481,318 of BPLQ01012004.1, forward strand.
GTTTAACATTTATCCTTTAGAATAGAAAATCTCACCTAGTCAAAAAATAAACCAGGAGTTACAACAACAGCAAATATCTTAAAAGTTGGACTAAGTAGACCACTCAATGTTACATTTAAAGTTTAACATTTATCCTTATAGAAACAAAAATCTCACCAAGTCAAAAAATAAACTGCGAGTAACAACAACAGCAAACAGCATAAAATTGCAACTAAGTGTACTTTCGTGATTCCCCAGAGGATCTCGAATCCCTGATGTAAAGGTAAAATGCAGATGTCAAATGTAACGAATGGCAGTAATAACAATTAAAATAATTTTTCATCATCTTAACATTAGTCTTAACTATTAAATTGACAGCACTAAAATTAAATTAATTCATATCTTAAAAGTTGGACAAAGTTGTCTTCTCAATATAACAGAACATTCAAAGTTTAACAACTATTATTTAGAATAGAAAATCTCATCAAGTTCAAACATTAATTTGGAGTGACAACAACAGCAAATAACATAATATTCAACTAAGTGTCGTTTCGTGATTCTCTAGAATATCGCGAACCCCTGATGTAAAGGTAAAATGCAGATGTCAAACGTAACGAATGGCAGAGATAACAATTAAAGCCATTTTTAGAATTGGAAATTATCATCCTAACATTAGTCTAACTGTTAAAAATGACAGAACTGAAGTTAAATTGATTCATATCTTAAAGTTCCCTCTCAACTTAACAGAACATTCAAAGTTATCATTTATAATTTATGAAAGAAAATCTCACCAAGTCAAAATATAAACTGTGAGTTGCAACAACAGCAAATAGCATAAAATTTCAACTAAGTGTCCTTTCGTGATTCTCTAGAGGATCGCGAACCCCTGATGTAAAGGTAAAAGGCAGATGTCAAATGTAATGAATGGCAGTTTATTTCCCCTACATATAGCCCTGAGGGTAGATTGATAGTAAGGGGAGAGTCAGAATTTTTAAATTTCCCTTTGGGATGGAAAGAACGTATGGGGTGACGTGACCGTACCGCATCCCTCACTGTAATCCGTCATACTGATATGGGTTCAAGTTTTAAAGATAGCGAACGCTTCTCATATGCATTATCGTAGAATGGAAGATGTGTTTGAAAGGCATGTTCAATAATAGATGAGCGATTATGCTAAATTGAATGATGCTGTTTGCCACCAGTCGTTACCAAAATGATATGAATATTTATATTTTTTTTGTCATTTGCCATATATTTTGGATACTTTAAAAACTTTTTTGTGAACGTATATATATATAGAGAGAGAGAGATAGATAGATAGATTTTGAGATAGGCGATGTCTTATTTTTACAGAGTAGGGTTGTTAGACATACGCCCAACGATCTATATCCATAATAGATCGGGACCTACAATTTAAAGTGGATTCCGAGTCACTACAAATATCCATAGCATCACCGAGATTCGAACCCGGAACCTATGACAATGACAGCCAAAGAGCTAGTCACTCCGCCATCAAGCATCATTTTCTCATTATGGTGAATGATTTTCACATTATCATTTGAATAGTATTCCTTCTCGTTTAAATGTTATGTTGACTAAGATATATATTTTATTCTTATTATTCTTAATACAATACTCTTTTGTCTTTGAATACCTGGCAATAGTACCTCAGAAATTATCCGCTAGAAATCAAATGAGTATTGAGGCAGATTGAATAACAATTAGATTGATGCACTGCACTATGTCACAAATGACATGAAAGTTTTCTGAAGAGGACCTCTGTTCGAAAAACTCTCTCTTGGTTCGATGATTTTAATTCCAAACTAGCAATTCATCAGGTTACCCTGACTTATTTTACTATAAACGGTCTGATGGCTGCTCTAACCTTAGATATCACAGCCTTCAGATTCAAAATTCAGATGGCGGTGGCATGTTTGTCTGTGGTTCAAAATCCACATTAAACTGTAGACCGTCTTGTGCACAAAATGACTGCAGACAAACCAAACATTTGGCTATATTATAATACATTAAAAATTATACAAAGGTTTCCCAAACTTTATGTTTAGTTGTTTATTACTATAATGACAGGGATGTTCGCCTGTGATTTAGGACAAACCAAACCTTTTACTATGTTATAATCGCAATAAAAAGGATACGAAGGATTCCCAAACTTTATGTTTAGTTGCCTATAATGACTCAAACTGAGGATTTCTGCATGGTATCATGCTTGTTGTTTTAAACTGAAGAGTTTAACATCCAGTTGTTCGATTTGTCCTTCTCTGCTTCCTAAGAAGGAAATTAAAATTGTAGTGTGTAGGGTCGTCAACCAGAATGTAACTGGGTGTGGTAGGATTGAGAAACTTGAAGCAAAGTTTTGAGAACTCCCAGCTTAATTTACCAACACACATACAATTAGAGACATACAATATTTAACTCATTTAAAGACAGAAAATTCTAGATTCATGAACTCCACTTATAAGCTGAAACCCAAAACTCGGATACGCGCAGGGTGCGCGAAATATTCTTCCTCTCCGAATGAAGGTCTATAAGCCTACTGATCATATCTCCTGAATGCCCCAGTCGGGCTCTGCTGCCAATGCGCAAGAGGAAGCATGGTTACAAAATGTAGTAAACATCATTAGATGGATTCAATATCGCAGTTAAATCCAGGATATTTGCTTATTGCATATAAAAGTCTTTCTTAATGGTTTATTAAACAAATCTTTATTCACTTAATAAGTATATGCTTGGCAAAATCTGCTTAATTTTGAATAGAAAAATTCCATGTTGCATTCTATCTGATGCTGATGAATCAACTACTTCTTCAGAGACAAGACAATGCATTAGGTTTGGTAATAGTTAAAATGACATTTATTGTAATTTACAAAAATAATATAAACAAATTTTTAATAAGAGCAATTGATATGTAACACAACATGAACACCATTTGAATATATTTTCAATTCATCGATTGATAAAAAAAAAAAGGAAAAGAAAGTTTTCTGTGAATTGACTGCAATAAATATTTGCTATCCTTGCATGCCATTTTAAGTTCACCATTTTTCAGAATCTAAAGATTCTATCTTCAGGAAAGTTTCAAAGTGTCAGATACTCAAAATTTAACTAATGCCATTATGTCTTCAACGACTAATACACCCATATCTGTCTGTACTTATGGATTATGGAAAATTTTCTAAACAGAAAAACCTTTTTTCTAATAAATATTTTATTGATATTTATGTTGTTGTTCTAATGCAGATGGCAATACAGACAGTTATACCTTATGCTATAAGCAAGGGCTGCACTACTGTTACTCATTTATCACTACACAAGAGGGCACGTGTAGCTTGAAGATATGCTACGGACCCGAGTAATGCTACCCTCACAATGCACAACGATCCTATTAGGACCGGCACCTATGGCTTAAAAGGATTCCGAACCACTACAAACATTAATAGCACCGCCGGAACTCGAACCCGATATATGTATTCCGAGTGCCAGAGCGCTAGCCACTCAGCCATCAGGCCCTTTTATTGATAACTATATCTGCAGGCAATTGCTTAAAATGACATTTATTGTAATTTACAAAAAAAAAAAATTATCAAAATTTTTTTTAATAGTACCAATCGATATCTAATATAACTATGAATACGATTTGAATATATTTTCAATGTATCGAATGATAAGAGAAAAGGAAAAACAAAGTTTTCTCTGAAGTGACTGCAATAAATCTTTGCTATCGTTGCATGCCATTCTTTGACAGTGCATTCGTTACAAATTGCTTTCTTTGCACAGAAAATATGTCTTTTAAATGTGTCAAGTGTTAATTATTTGAATCCAATACAAAACGCCAAGATACATAAATTTATTGAACACAAAACTTACAATACATGATAAGCTAGGTCATTAAATTGTCTACCAAGAGAAATGGGCTTCCATGTCTGAACCTCATAATTTTCCACTTTCCAAGTACATACTTACATTTCCTACCTTTAGGGACCCATTTGCTTTTTTTACTTCTTTCCTGATTTTTCTGCAAGTGCTAAATTCAGGATATTTATTACTAATACAAATCAGCAGTGGTAGACGATTTATTTCCTTTTGAAACAAAGTTTAACTACGAATATAGTCTTTTGCTGAACTTGGATATAGTTCAAACGTCGGATATAACGTATATACCCTACTTAATTTTCCTGCAAAATATAAGCTTTAAATATTTGAGGTCGTTTTCTTTGAACGTGGTGTAAGTCTGGACAAGTTTTAGCATCTCACAAAACCAAGCGTAACTCAAGCACTAATGAATATTTTGACGTAAAATTTCACACAGATATAAAGGGCAGTGCCAACAACCTAAAAAAGAAAGAAACACTGAAATACCATATGCCCGGGAAATTTAAATTGAAAACTGGTCTTACTTTTTGGACACAGTAGTATACCTTAGTTTGGAAATTTAACAGCCATCAACTAAATCAAATTTAACAACATTAATGATTTGAAACTTATTGGTTTAGAATTCACAGTGATGTAATAATTGTAACAAAACATTTCAGGGTAATAAACGATAATGAAATTTGTTTGTCCTTCTACGCTAACAATCTAAATTGTCTAATCTGTTGCTATCTAGATTAGAAATCTATTGCTGTAACTTACTCATGCAAAATCATCACCAATGAATTATTTATTTATGTGCAACTTAAGACAACCGAACAGAAAACTATTAATAGTAATAATAAAACTATTAATTAAATAATTATCCTACTCATTCCTATATGTAAAAGAATTATTTCTATTTGCCATAGCTCGTCGAGTTTAGCATGCAGCACTTTCACCTTAATTCGAAATTCAACGCCAGATCAGCTAAATAAATTTAACAGCATTAATTTTAAACAATAAAGATTTAAAACTTATTAGTTTAGAATCAGTAGGGATCTAATAATTAAAACACGGCATTTTACGGTAACAATCTAAATTACTAGGTGACAATATTAACTATTGTTGTTAAATTACTCAATTGCTGTAAATACTTACCTATTGTTGTAAATTATTCAATTGTTTTTGTTGTTAAATTACTCAATTTCTCTAAACACTTAATTATTGCTGTAAATTACTCATTTATTGTTGTTGTCAAATTACTCAATTCCTGTAAATACTTACCTATTGTTGTAAATTATTCAATTGTTTTGTTGTTAAATTACTCAATTTCTCTAAACACTTAATTATTGTTGTAAATTACTCAATTTATTGTTGTTGTCAAATTACTCAATTCCTGTAAATACTTAACTATTGTTGTAATTTACTCATGCAAAACCATTGCCAATGGATTAATTATTTCTGTGCAACTTAAGATAACCGAACAGAAAAATATTTTGGTTATATAATTCTACCCATTCCCATATGTACAACAAGTCTTAATGTTTGCCATAGCTTGCCGAGTTTATAAAGCAATACAAACACATTAATTAGGAAATTTAACGCGACATCAACCAAACAAATTTGACAACATTAAATTTAAACAATAAAGATTGGAAACTTATTAGTTTCGAATAATACAGTATTCTAGTAAATAAAGTATAATATTTCTGCCTAACAAACAAGTAATATAAAAAAAAAAATAAGTCAATACACTGTATTGCAGAAAAGATCTTTGCAAATAAAGTTGAAGTTTTTCTCTTACATCTGGCGCCATCTATTATTCGATATATGCAACTTAAATTAAAAAAAAAAAACTAAAATTAATTAATTAATTTAATTATTAATTAATTAATGATGTGCAAATGAGAAGCAAGAGCAGCGTGAATATATGAATATTTCTCCCATATAAAACTAAAATTAATTAATCAAATTTAGTTTATGAATTAATCTTTGAAAAAACTGTATTAACATCAAGTGCAAGTTCAAAAAAATGTATTTGAACTTGAGTGGATGAATAAAAAGTATTTTATGAACGATTGAAAATTTGAACAAGATATATATAAGAAGAGTGTGAACTAATAGTAGGAATAGAATAATAACTTTTTTAACATCTAAATAACTACCAGAAAACACTAATTTGTTTTTAACTAGTGTTATCAAGTTACATATATATACGTAACCATTACCATCAAACTATTTATATCTATTCAACTCAAAACACTCATGGAAATAATGGGTTTTATTTTAACCACTTGATGGCTGTGTGGTTAACCAGCACACTTGACAACCCATCCTAACTATCTTCAGCACCATTATTACTATCGTGACAACACCATTAACGCTATGGCAACACGTCAACAGAACCTATTTCACCCAATATTCAATGATTCACGAAGCAGCTTGATGAATGGCGGACTTTCCGTGGCATTCCGACCGTAGCATTTGGAACGAAATCATTAGCCAAATGGGTGATGAATGATTTCGCCAACTCGGCGTGAGGGGAAAGACTTGCCTTGCCATTTGGTAAAAGGGGGGATAACACGTTCCGCTTGGCGAACACCAGACGATTAAACTTCACTTTGCACTCGCCTTCCAGCTACTATTTGGCAGAAGACAATTTTCGTGTCGTATTTCCGTGGGCATTCGAACAAGTGGTTCGAAACTCGAAAAGCGAGAGCGAAGTTTTGGCGAGGAATCTTTGGCGTGGCCTGAGGGGTATAATGGAAATTAATGATCGATGTATTTGCAGTGGACGCATTGAAGATGATGCGATCAATCTTAGTTGAAGCAACTATTTGTCTAGTGTGCTTTCATTTTCATTTCTATCTAATGTTGCATAAAATAAAATAGTTTATTGATGTAAGTGAAATTGCGAATAAATTTATTAATGCGTTGTTTCAAATTGAAATTTTTCTTTAAATATGAATATATTTTTTGATGGATATTGAGTAAAATTTTATGTCAGTATAGTATATTTTATAGTATTAATAGTATCGGATAGAAATAATAATATTATTTGTTGTTATGAATAATAATCAATAAAAGTACAAATTTTAGGCTGTACTTTTTTTGAGATCGTTGTCTTAGAGTCATATGTTCATATTTTCTCAGAATCCTATGTTCATATGATACTCACGTGTTTATTTGAGCTTTCAAGTTGTTTTATTGAGTTGCCGATTCAAGCGTCAAAATGTATCCATATATCATGTTCATTAATTGCATATGCTCAACAAGGAAAAATAAATTTATACAACCACCTCCACTTTAGCAGTTGCCAGGTCCCATATAGTGTTATATGAGACAAAATAAAAGCTTAGAAAAGCAGTTCTCAGTCATGTTCAGTTCTATGGCCTAAAGTTGCATAAATGCAGTTCAATATGTATAGTGTATGTATGTATAATTTAATATGTATAGACATTTTATATAGTTCAAATTACAAAATTCCCTAAAACATTGAAATTTTAATGCACTAATTTTATAAATGTTTTTAAATTTCTGTAAAAAGAAAATTGAAAATTTTTACATGTTTACCATTTATTTTTCCTATTTTCTTTTTGATGATTGTTCTTACTTTAATAATTAAAATTTATTATTATATATTTTTATTATAGTTTAGTTTTTTTATATTATATTACTATATGCAACGAGTATTTTATGATGTACAACAATATATTTTTTATAAGCATCTAGAATATATCGATTCACCACATTTTTTTTAATTCGTTCACAGAGTTTTCTTTAAAATATAGGTCATATTTAAAGTGTTGCTCTTTATTGATCAGATTTTTTTAAAACGGTTTTGTTTCAGTATATTTGTATATTTCAAAAATATTTTTTGCTAAAATCAAAAATATTCATTATGATGAATGAATTTAATTTTTTATTATAAATTATTAATAATTTATTAGAATAATTATTAATGGATTAATTATAATAATTATAATCCTCTGATTCATCACCCGAGATTTCAAGATCACCACACAATACATTGCTGCTATTATCACTAAACTAATATTTATTCAATTTGAAATCAGTCACAAGCAATAAACTTGTACAATTGTAATTGTAATCCACTTGTACAATTGCAGAGCGAGCTGGTACAATGTAAATTACTTGCTTTAATCTAGAAATTAAAACTAATTTTCGAACGAGTTAAATCGTGTTTCAAAACAATACAAATATGAGATGCATGTATATCCGGGAAAGTAATATGATATGTTAATCTAAACCAACAAGTAATAATAAAAAAAAAAAATTAAGTCAATTCCTACTTTTTTTCACTCTATTGCAGAAAAGTCCTTTAGAAATAATTTTCATTCTTTTTTTTTAAGTTTATCTGGCGCCATCTATTGGTAGATATATGCAACTTAAATCTAAAAAAATCTAAAATTAATTAATTAAATTTAATTACTGAATTAAAATTTGAAAAAACTGTACTAACATCAAATGTCATCCACTAGAAGTTAAAAAAATGTATTTGAACTTGAGTGGAGTAATAAAAAGGGTTTTATTAACGATTGAAAATTTGAACAAGATATATATAGTGAGAGTGTGAGCTAATAGAAGGACTTGAATAAATACTGAAGTTACAGAATGAAGTCTGTCTACTCGTATATGCACATAACTGCACGTGTTAGAGAACAAACATATTAAAACCAGTGTACCATATGACACATTATGCACTGGTTATAAAATCCGACTTATACTAATTGCGAATTCATTTTCGCATGAGTTGACTCGTTTTCATTCGAAACTATACAAATATGAGGTACTAGTATATTCTGTCTAATCAAAAAGGAATCAAGGTTGAAGTTATATTATTAAATCTGCTTAGCTCGTATGTGTACCATCAATCCTCTACATTATGCTACACATATTAGTATATTAACTACACTGGAAATACCTTACATAGTTCTAGTTATACAATCCAATTTATGCTATTTGAGAATTAATTTTCGGATGAGTATCAAAAATATGCATACATGAGATACGAGTGTATTCGACATAATTTAAAACAAATCAACAGCGAAGTTACAGAATTAACTCCGCATTACTCATATATGCACCACCAACGCCCTACATAATACTAAACATATTGATATACTAACATTGTACACTGAAGTGACAAAAGTCATGGGATACCTCTTAATATCGTGTCGGCCCTCCTTTCGCCCGGCGAAGTGCAGCAACTCGACGTGGCATGGACTCAACAAGTCGTTGGAAGTCTTCTGCAGGAATATTGAACCATGCTGTCTCGATAGAAGTCCATAATTGTGAAAGCGGTGATGGTGCAGGATTTTGGGCACGAACAGACCTCTCGATGATGTCCCATAAATGCTCGATGGGATTCATGTCGGGCGATCTAGGTGGCCAGATCATTCGTTTTAATTGTCCAGAATGTTCTTCAAACCAATCGCGAACATTTGTGGCCCAGTGACATGGCGCATTGTCATCCATAAAAATCCCATCGTTGTTTGGGTACATGAAGTCCATGAATGGCTGCAAGTGATCTCCAAGTAGCTAACATAAGCATTTCCAGTCAATGTTCGGTCCAGTCGCACCAGAGGACCAAATCCATGCCATGAAAAAACAGCCCACACCATTACGGAGCCACCACCAGCTTGAACAGTGCCTTGCTGACAGTTTGGGTCCATGGCTTCGTGGGGTCTGCGCCACACTCGAATCTTACCATCAGCTCTTACCAACTGAAATCTTGACTCATCGGACCAGGCCACGGTTTTCCATTCATCTAGGGACCAACCGATATGCTCACGTGCCCACGAGAGTCGCTGCAAGCGATGTCGTTCTGTCAGTAAAGGCACTCGAGTCGGTCTTCTGCTGGAATAGCCCAAGAAAGCCAAATTTCTCCGCACAGTTCTAACAGACAAGTCCCTTGTACGTCCCACATTGATTTCTGCGGTTATTTGACGCAGTGTTGATTGTCTGTTAGAATTTACGACTCTTTGCAGACGTCGCCGGTCTCGGTCGTTAAGTGCAGGCGGTCGATCACTGCGGTGTCCATGGTGGGATGTTATGCCTGAAATTTCATACTCTCGGCACACTCTTGACACAGTGGATCTGGGAATGTTGAATTCCCTAACGATTTCCGAAATGGCATGACCCATGCGTCTAGCTCCAACTAACATTCCGCGTTCAAACTCCGTTAATTCCCGTCGTGCGGTCATCATCACGTCAAAACCTCTTCACATGAATAACTTGAACAGAAATGAAAGCTCTGCGAAAGCACTGCGCATTTATACCTGTTCTACGCGATGCTACTGCCATCTGAAAATTTGTATATTGCTATCCCATGACTTTTGTCACTTCAGTGTATACTATAAGATTAATATTATATAACTATATACTACATAATTATATACTAACACTATATAGTACAAATCTAGTGCTATAAATTATTTTTATAGCGCTAGTTATACAATCCGACTGAAATTATTTGAGAATTAATTTTCGCATTTGTCAGCACTTTTGCATTCGAAAATATACAAATATGAAGTACTAGTGTATTCGGTATAATCTAAAACTAATCAACACTGAAGTTACAGTTGCTGACAGTTAAAATTATAGTTGATATATTTTCGGTACTCAATAAGTCTGCATAGCTTGTATTTGTGCCACCAACAAATTACATAATACTGCACATATTAGTGTACTAACACTGTATACTAAGCATTCATTATACAACTCAAGTTATACAATTCCTCTTATGCTATTTGCGAGGAATTTTCGCATGAGTTTTCTTTCGAAAATATACAAATATGAGATACAAGGTATAATGTAAAACGATATTCGGTATAATGTACAACGAATCAATGCTGAAATTACAATATTAAGTCTGCATTGATCATATATGTAATGAATGATTAATCCAGTGTATTAGTGTATTTGATATAATCTAAAACAAATCAAAGCTGAAGTTACATCTGCATAGCTCGTATGTATGATAATAATCCCCTAAATAATACTACTAATATAAGTGTACTAACTACACTGATATTATCTTACATAGCACTTATAATACATAGCAATTAATGAGTGTATTCGTGTATTCGTTTTAATCTAAAACGAATCAACACTGAAGTTACACGATTAACTCTGTATTGCTCATATGTATGCCATCAACCCTCTACATATTACCACACATATTAGTTTACTAACACTATATACCAGGAATCCATTACATAGCACTAGTTATACAATGCAATTTGAGTTATTTGTGAATTACTTCTGCAGGTGATTTCTTTCGAAAATATACAAATATGAGATATTAGTGCATTTGGTGGATAATCTATGAAGCGAATCAACACTGAAGTTGAATAATAATATATGTGACACTATCCCTTATATAATACCACACACATTAATGTACTAATACTATATACTAGAAATTCATTATTTATAAAATGAATTATATATTATAACATTTTATATACAATTTGATTGAAGTTATTTGCGAATTAAATTTTTTGCATGAATTTTCTTTCGAAAGTATAAAATTATAATGTACAAGTACATACAGTAAAATCTAAAAAGAATCAACGCTGAAGTTACAGCATTAAGTCTGCATAGCTCATTTATATGCCACCAACCAGGTGTCTAATACTATACATATTAGTGTACTAAAACTATATACTAGAAATTCATTATATAGGACCATTCACGCAATCCGACTTATGCCATTTTGCGATTCAAGCATTCCCATAAGTCACTGCGAGTGATGAATGACCCATAGTAATGGCTGGTGTGATTTATGTCTCCAGTGCGTCATCATGTCTGGCATTCATTAAAAATCAGCATCAAACAGCGAGCGTTTGCCTTGTCACTCCACTTCATTAAAGGCATCCCCAGTCTTTTAGTGACTGTTTTATTCGGGTGCCTTCATTATGACTCTAAAATGCATTAGAATAGATATGTGGGTCAAAAGAATGATTAATCTGCCACGCCGAATTGAATGCCGGTTGGAGATTCGGCGCTGCGATAGTTGCTGTTGCAATCTCTTGTTAAGCGGGCACATCCTCGCTTTATGCAGGGGATATCTGCATTTGAAGGGGACTTCCAGGGTAATAAATAGATGGTGCGTTTATGTCCTGCCAAGGATTCTTGGGAGATAGGAAGGGGTATAGGTTAAGGTTCCTTGGGGAGTTTATCTGAATACTGGTGCATTTGCGACTTTGCTGAAGTCACTCGCCACCTGTGCTACTTTTAATAATGTGGCACTTTTTTGTCATGACTTAATTTAAATGCGTAAACTAAAAATTGTTCATTTAAACAAAATAGACTTTGGAAATCAATCCACTTTTTAATGTATATTTATTATTTATCTGTAAATTACAGAAAATTGAACACAATAACAGTGAACAGCAAAGAAATTCTTATTATCAAAAATGTATTAAAATATTCTAACAAAGACAATACACATGTTGTACACTTACGCATTTTTGCATTTTAACTCAATACACATGTAAATTTTGTACTGCTAAGGATTCTTTGGAGATATGAATGGGTATAGGTTATGCCTCCTTGGGAATTTTATCGGAATACTGGTGCATTTCCACTTTGCTGAAGTCTGTCGCTACCTGTACTACTTTTAATACTGTTATACTTTTTTATGACTAAATTTAAATGTGAAATCTATAAATTGTTCATTTAAATAAAATAGATTTTGAAAATCAATCCACTTTTTAAAGTATATTTATTATTTACTTGAAAGTGACAGAAATAAGAAAAATCCAATAAAAAAGAAATTCTTAATGTCAAAAATGCATTAAAATATTCTAACAAAGACAATACACATGTTGCACACTTACACATTTTTACAACTCAATACAAATGTAAATTTTGTCCTGCCGAAGGATCTTGGGAGATAGGAAGGGGTATAGGTTAAGGTTCCTTGGGAAGTTTATCTGAACACTGGTGCATTTGCGACTTTGCTGAAGTCAGTCGCCACCTGTGATATTTTTAATACTGTGATACTTTTTTTACATGTTTTATCTTAAATGCATAAACTATAAATTGTTCATTTAAGCAAAATAAGCTTTGAAAATAAATCTATTTTTTATTGTTACTTATTATTTATCTGAAAGCGTAAAGATAAAGTTACAGAAATCAGATAATTCCAATGATGACAAAGATAACACGCATGATATACAAGTATTAATTTTTACATTTTAACTCAATGCACGTATACATTTTGTCCTGCAAGAAAAAAAGAACAATTTTATTATTATTATTATTATTATTATACTAATATTTTAATGAACACGTTATTAGTCGCTCTGTACATATTTTTGGACCTTCTTTTTACACACTAGGCAGACCTAGATTCTTTTTTGGAGAATATAACAAAAACATCATTCACTCTAGTTATTGAATTTACATTTTACAATATTGGTAAAAGGAAAAGTCAACTTGCAGTGTCCATCCAGCTGAAACAATCACACGCGACAAACACATTATGTAGGCAGAAAAGTTCCAAGAAATGAACAGTAAATAGTCTCGAAATACAGTGTAATAATTTTCCTAAATATAGAAATTGATAGTGACTATAATAGTTACCTAAATAAATTTGAATTTTTTAAGGCATCAAGACATAAATTTGATTCATTAGAACTGGGACTTCGGTAGGTGGACAAATCGTCTAGTGAGGAAGATGACACTGACTTTCCCGCAAGTAGATACTGCGTAGTGAAATTTCAATAGAACCATGTTTTAGTTATCAATTTTCGATATTTTCCTGAAGAATTATGATGAGAAGTAGAGCGAATAGAAACTGACCAGTGTCAATCCTTATTATGTAAAATAAATAGTTAAAATACAGTAAATAATAATTCCTCTTTTGCTCTGATATCCTTTTTTCCTAATAATTTGGATCGCGTGAAGACGTCTTCCGTTTAGGCTTTATACAGTAATTGAATATTTATATATCGCAAGAGATAACTAGAAAAATATCCCAAGTATTCAGATTGTCAATGCTATCTATCCATGTCGAGCGATCCAGACTGTCGGCGGGATCCATCCATATCGAGGCATCCAAACTATCGATGCGATCCATGTCGAGCCATCCAGACTGTCAATAAATAGAAAACATACACATGTTAAGTCATTAAGTATCGTTATTTATGAACGCAGTTACTACAAGTACGCCTCCGACTGATTTGTCTCATTTGATCTTCATCAAGAGTCCACAAGTCAAAAATATTGCAGTAACAAATATTATTTAACTAAAGTTTCCATAAAGATTTGGATCCTAGATTCTTCACCTTGAGGTGAATTCTCCGATACTCATATGGCTGATTCGTTGCACATCAGATGTTCGATGAATCATTATATTCTGCGACACCTGAATATGTGAGAAATCTTACTGAAATAGACTTTAAGAAAATTACTTCCTCGTATTTATGCTATATGCGTAAAAACCCATGTAATTATAGACAAAGAAAATGCAAAGGTACTCTTTCAAAGGGCAAGCAATCTACAGCTAAATGGCCCAGATTACGAGTAAGTGTTAAAGAATCAAATCCGCAATCTTTTCTTCCCAATTAGCCACCACCCATTCAAATTTCGAATACAACATTCAATTTACAACAATATGTTTATTACAAGTATAATATTCAACATACAAATATTTCGACAGTATTTTTTTTTCTGTATATTTTGGAATTCGTATTTATGACAATCACCAAATCAGCCATGGTTGATTACCATAACTACGAATGCCAAAAAATACAACAAAAAAGATTGAAAGGGTTAAATGTTTGCATTGGATTCTCTCTAATCCGATATCTATGGCAACATATAACTGTTGAATTGCGAAGAGTGTTTGGACTACATAATGTCAATAAAAATATACACAACATTCTACTACATATGAACTAAAATTAAGCAAACACAGATGCAATATATATTCATTTCCGCAATCTTTTCTTCCTTAATAGCCACTATCCATTCAAATTTAGACATTCTGATTAAACAAGCCATGGTCGGTGATAGCCATAAATACCAATGCCAAAAAATACAGTAAACACGTAATATAAAAAAAAAATTAAATCCATTCCTACTTTTTTTCACTATATTGCTAAAAGTCCTTTATAAATAATTTTCATTCATTTTTTTCAGTTTATCTGGCACCATCTATTGGGAGATATATGCAACTGAAATCTAAAAAAATCCTAAAATTAATGAATTAAATTTAATTACTGAATTAATATTTGAAAAAACTGTATTAGCATCCAGTGTCATCCACTACAAGTTCAAAAAAATGTATTTGAACTTGAGTGGAGGAATAAAAAGCATTTTATGAACGATTGAAAATTTGAACAAGATATATATATAGGGAGAATGTGAGCTAATAGAAGGAATTGAAAAAAGAAAACAAAAAATTGAAAGAGTCGAATGATTACATTGAGCTCTCTCTAATCCGACGTCTATGGGAACGGTTAACTATCGAATTGCAGAGAGTGTTCGGACTACAGTTCGGAATTCGACAAATATACACTACATTGTTGCTGTTTCTTATCCCACTTGGCTGGCCAAGCCCACGAGCCCATACGTACTCATGATTGAAGGGGAAGGAAGCAGCTTCTGTTGTGATGGAGCACCCGTAGGAAGAAGTCTGACTTTGGCTCCGTGACGCTCTTACAGTCATAGGAGACTGGGACCTACGGCTTAAAGTGGATTCCGAACCACTACAAACATCCATGGCACCGCCGGGATTTGAACCCGAAACCTGTGGTACCGAGCGCTAGACTCTCGGCCATTCAGGTCCCAAATTTGTGAATGCCAACGGCACGCGGTGTTCCCAGGTGGTCACCCACCCAAGTACTGACCGCGCCCAATGATGCTTGACTTCGGTGATCTAACGAGAACCGGTATATTTAGCATGGTATAGCCGTTGGCACACACTACATTGTACATATGAAATAACGAACAGATAGACAGATACAATATATATGCATTTCATAAATACATATTTGTTAAAGAGGAAAGAATTTAATTGCGATGATGATACAAACTAGTAATAAATGAGTAGCAACAAGCTAAAGAAAGCAATTAGTGCACGAAGGTGAAAATAAGAATTGGCAAAGTAGAAGGACTTAAAGGAAAGGTGGAATCATCGCGTGGGCACGTGTTAAAAGAGGTGAGTCGGATTAGTAGGGGTGACAAAAAGGCTAGTATCAGATTGCAGAGGGACTACTGTAGTCACCATTAGGGATTGCAATATCTTAAAAGTTCAATACCGGTATTCGGTATTGTTTAGATCTTAATACCGGGATACCTGTTTTAATACCGGCAGTAGAAATTTTAGAAAAAAAAAGAAGAAAACACAGGCTTTTTTTTTGTTGTTTTATTTGCCAGTTTTATTAGAGAATGTACATATCACAAAAAAATTTGTAACTTAAACAGTATATAAAGAATCAAAAAAGTAAAAGAACATCTTATTTATTTAAATCACAAAAAGTGTGAATATCACCATTCAGTCTGTGGTACTATTAAAAATTTTTGAAATGTGATCTTAAAAAACATATGCATCAATTGTACTATCATTAAGCCTGGAACGTAATTTTGTGCAAAAATTCTCAGCTGTCGAAAACGCTCTTTCAGCATCTCGACATGGCAAACCATCTAATGCTGTCATTTTACTTTTAATTTCATCCAATTATTATTTTTTTTTTCAAAATAATCTAAAATTCCGAATGGCTTGGGTTTAGAAATTGTGCTTAAATTTGTATCATCATCGCAATTAAATTATTTCCTCTTTAACAAATTTGCATCATGTTTCGTTTTTAAATGTGTATGGAGTCCGTTTGTACTTTCTCCATTCACTTTAAAAACTCTTGCATTTTTACATTGTGCCACCACATTCTTTTCATCATATAAAAAATGAAACCAAACTGAAATGCACTCATGTCCATAAATTAAGAATAATTCAGAATCACACAGAAATTGAACTCTAAAATAAAAATGTCACCTGTAGCATATTCTTGAAGAAGAATATGCAAATTACAGGAAAACCACCAGATGGCGCGAATAGTACGTCACAATGACGAGAGTGTAAGAGAGTGGCAAAGAAGTAAAATTGTTCCCCAGCGCTTTAAAAGCCTTTGAGTGCGATAACCGCATAGTTATGGCACAAAGGAAGCATTTGGATGATTTTTTACGTGGTAGAATTATCGGACGACTGGAATGTGGACGTACCCAGCTGGAAGTATCCGAGGAACTTGGAATCGCCCAGAGTGTCATCTCCAGGCTTTGGCAACGATTCCAAGATGATGGTAATGTGAGTAGATGTTACAGCTATGGTTCTTTAAAGTTATTCTTATTCATTATTATGGGTATTATTTATAAGTATATATATAATAAATCTGAAAAATATTTTGAACTCTAAAGTATATGTAAATACAATGTGATTAACAAACTCACCAATTTAAAAACAACTACTTCACAACTACAACCTTGTTTTCACAGATAAGAATTTCTAGTTTTAAGATAAGAATTTCTAGTTTTAAGATAAGAATTTCTAGTTTTAAGATAAGAATTTCTAGTTTTAAGATAAGAATTTCTAGTTTTAAGATAAGAATTTCTAGTTTTAAGATAAGAATTCACAGATAAGAATAAGAATTTCACAGATAAGAATTCTAAATTCCTAGTAAATACCGAAAAAACGGTATTTAAACTTGTGAATACCAGTATTACAAAATTGTACAAATGGCTCAAAATACCGGTATTCGGTATCCCGGTATACCAGTATTGCAATCCCTAGTCACCATCTAATCTTGTAAAGGAAAATTAGAATAAAATGAGGAATACCACTAGAAAACAGACTGCAGTTCGTCTGTCC
The DNA here is from genome assembly GCA_021605075.1 of Caerostris darwini. Taxonomy (NCBI): domain Eukaryota; kingdom Metazoa; phylum Arthropoda; class Arachnida; order Araneae; family Araneidae; genus Caerostris; species Caerostris darwini. The sequence continues at coordinate 499,064 of BPLQ01012004.1, forward strand.
ATATTTTATTCAAATTTTATTTACACACATTTGGGCAAATATTTATAATCCTGAATTGTTAATTATTGAATTTTTTTTTCTAGTAATGACGTAATCGTAATATAATTGCTAAATTTTATTTCATTGATTAACTGAAATCTGAATTGAAATAAATGGAAGTCAAACGATGAAATCTATTTAATTGATTTTATAACGTTATAAAGTACCATTCTTTAAAATTATATTTTGTCAAACAAATATAATTTTAATAATTTTAATAAAATTTAATTTTAATTATACCTTAAAATTATATTTTAGTCATAAATATAAAATTTTAAGCAATGGTACTTTATTCTAATAATATTTTTAAGAAATTTATACAAACAATAAATTGAATGAAAATTGTAAATTTACCTTTTTAAAGTAAAAATATATTTATTTTTTTAAAGTAGAATTTTTAAGAGTTCAAATTATGATGGTCAGAAGGCAAATTTCTAAAAATATTTCAATTGCAATTTTATTTTTATTAATTTTTTTTTTTTAGTTATTTTGATTGTAAAATTTAAATGTTTCTTTATAAATTCTAAAAGTGGTATTGATAAAATTTATATCCCTTTGAAAGATTTTATTTCAAAAATATCTATATTAAATCAAATGCACAAAGCCTCTTAGATAGAAATGATAAAAGAGAAATAAAACAAAACATGCAAGTTAAAAGTAAATGGAAAATAAAGCTTGTCAAAAAAATAATTCAGTGTCAGTTAGTAACTGAATTCTTTATGCTTCCGCTTTTCTTTCTTGATAAAATTAGTATGATATGGTTAAGAAAAAAACAGCAACTTCAAAATAAGATTTATTTTCGAACATATTTTATGAATTTAGTAAAAGGGTTTATGATCCTACATTAAAAACATTGTTAATTTAAAAATAGAGTGTTGATATTTGCCTTTAAAACAAATTATTTCTCATAAACCAAAAAATCTATAATTATAACTCCGTTGTAAAATAGATTTTCAATTATAGAAGGTATGGATTTATAATAATTTTAAGGATTAATAATAATATTTAATTGGATTTATAGTGGATATAATATTGATTTATAATAGTAATGATAATTTTAAAATAATTTTAAACATCGATGGATAATGGATTATATGGGATGGATTTATAATAATTTTATGGATGTGGATTTATAATAATTTTATGGATGAGGATTTATAATAATTTTACGGATGTGGATTTATAATAATTTTAAATGGATTTATGCTAACCTATGGATCTATAATAATTTTAAATGGATTTATGATAATCTACGGATTTATAATAATTTATAAATCCACAGATTACCATAAATCCATCCACATCCTTTAAAATAATGCTTAATTATACAAACTTAGTAATATCTTGACTTATCAATTTTTTAATAGTTAACTGGCATATTAATTTACATAGCGGTAAATTCTGCTTCAATTATAAAATAATTATGTGTAAATTAATATCTATACTAATTTTCATAATAATATTTAATTCTTTAATAATACCTATAACCTCCATTTGCATGTAATATTTTTACTATATGAACTGACTATCCACATATATGATTCAGATATAATAATTTTAAACATGGATGAAATAATGCATTATATGGAAAAGATTTATAATAATTTTATGGATTTGGATTTATGATAATCTTAAATAGATTTATGATAATTTATGAATTAATAATAATTTTAAATGGGTTATGATAATGTATGGATTTATGATAATTTTAAACATGCTTTAAAATAATGCTTAACTATACAAACTTAGTAATATCTTGAGTTATCAATTTTTCAATAGTTAACTAGCATATTATTTTATATAAGAGTGAATTCTGCTTCAATTCTATGGATTTATAATAATATTTAATTGGATTTATTATGGATATAATATAGATTTATAATAATTATAATAATTTTAAAATAATGTTAAACATGGGTGGTTAATGGACTATATGGGATGGATTTATAATAATTTTATGGATTTGGATTTATCATAAGTTTAAATGGATTTATGATAATCGATGAATTTATAAAAAAATTCATCATCCTTTAAAATAATGCTTAATTATACCAACTTAGTAATATCTTGAGTTATCAATTTTTCAATAGTTAATTAGCATATTAATTTACATAACAGGGAATTCTGCTTTAATAATCAAATTATAAAATAATTATGTATAAATTAATATTCATACTAATTATCATATTTATATTTATTTTTTGAATAATACATATAACCTCCATTTGCACGTAGTATTTTTATTATATGAACCGACTATCAACATATATGATTCAGTTAAAAGGACTTTAAAACCCTTCAACACCAAAAAAGTTCTTTTGGTGGTGAACATCGCTGTTAAATGGATTGTTAATTTTAGAAGGAATGAATTTATAATAATTTATTATGAATTCTTATTAATTTTAAGAATTAATAATTTCTCTTAAAATTAATATGAATCCATTATAATTTTAAGAATATATTTAATTCTATGAATTTATAATATTATTTGATTGAATTTATAATGGATATAATATGGATTTATAAGAATTATAATAATTTTAATATAATTTTAAACATGGATGGATAGCGGATTATATGGGAAGGATTTATAATAATTTTACGGATTTGGATTTATAATCATTTAAAACATGGATTTATGATAATTTATGGATTTATAATAATTTTAAACATCCTTTAAAATAACGCTTAATTATACAAACTTAGTAATATCTTAAATTTACAATTTTTCAATAGTTAATTAGTTTATTAATTTACATAACAGTGAATTCTGCTTCAAATCTATAGATTTATAATAGTATTTAATTAAATTTATCATGGATATAATATGGGTTTATAATAATTATAATAATTTTAAGCAATAATGGGCAATGGATTATATGGGGTGGATTTATTATAATTTTAAACATTCTAAAAACATATATATATATATATATATATATGAATAATACCCGTATCCTGCATTTGCACGTAACTTTTATAATATATGAACCGACTATCAACATGCATGATTCAACTTAAAGTACTTTAAAACCATTCAACACCAAAAAAGTTCTTTTCAACCCCTCCCCCACATGAAGTCAAAAAGCCAGAACCATTGCCACCCAACCATTCCATGTCCAAACGACTTCTGGCTTCCTCTGATTAATGACCAAACCTCCCCAACTAGTACGATACCATTATTAGTGGATGGCCCCGTAGCAGGGTGATAAATGCAGCAGACCCTTCACTTGTTACGTCCTACACACTGGACACAGTGTGGACATTAATTAAAAATTCGCTCCAAAAGATCTTAGATCCGTTCGAAGCCCGGCACTCGCCTTTGTGGGATCCCATCAGAAAGCAGGCTGGACTTAGAGGATTGATCGTTGGTGATGCCTTCACATGTGCAAGCCTACATTAGAAGCAGGGGGAAAAGTATGCTTAAGGAAATGGTACCATAAAGAGTGCCAAGCGTGTGCCCAATGCAGGAGAATTTATGATGAGTCTGTCCATTCTTGTTATCATTATGGCGTGTGCCATAAATTATCCCAACGCGTTTGTCAATGTCAAAAAGAATGTTGCCGAGTTTGAGGTGAAGGAAATATATATGCAGTTGTTGAAAGAAGCAAGTTATGATGGTGTTGTATTTTATATGAGTGTCTTTGCGTTTGTTTTTTATTAATGTGTATAATAAATCGAGGCCCAGATGAAATAAATACTGATGCCAATGTTTATTTTCTAAAGAAATAAGAGAAAAAGGATTTCTTATTATATGTTATTGCATATCATCAAGTTTTTATGTGATTAATAGTTTTATGAATTGCTTTTGTGAATTTTAGAGTCATTTTCTATTATATTCGTAAAAAGATACAATCAAACCTATTTTTGTGCTGTCTATCGTGATTTTTTATGTCATATGCATCAAAAACATACTAGGCATAAATAGAAACTTAAATGTACGAAAATTAAATACTGCCCTCAAAGCTGTATTGTGCCATCCTTATTATCCACAGCACAAAAGCGGCCTGGTGGCTAGCGATCTTTGCCTTTGGTACCACAGGCTTCAGGTTCGAATCCTGGCGTTGGCATGGATGTTTGTTAGTGATCCCGAATCCGCTATAAGCTGTAGGTCCCTGTCTGTTTAGCCCTCGTATGCTCAAGATGACCTTAGAGCGACAAACCAAACCATAGCACAAAAACAAGATTGACTTTGTACATTTTAAGGATTAGGTTAGTAAATAACACTACCTAATTCCCAGTATATACTCTATCAATAAGGGATTAGTAACGGATTAGTACACAGTCAATAAATGATTAGTAATAAACTAGTACACAGTCGATAAGGAATTAGTAATGGATTAATACACATTAAATAAGGAATTAGTAATAGATTAGTACACAGTCAATAGTTTTAATGCATGTGAACAATAGTTACATTTTAAAAATATGTACTAAATCTACAAAAAGGTAGTGATGAAATATAAAAAAAAGGCCATTAGCCCATTCTAAAATCGATAATATCTTTTTTAGTACTAACATTAGGCTCTCGTGGATCAGGCTAACAAAGCTACATGAGACTTATAGCTTTTTCAAATGTCAGCAATTTAAAATCTTAAAGTTTCTTAAAGCAAAACATTTTTATATATTGTAGTGTGCTGGTTAGGCCACCAAATTGTAACTGGTAGAGATACTTGAGAAACAAGTTGAAGAACTCACAGGTTTATTTATATACGCACAAACACCACACACATACAGTTAGAGACATACAATATTTAACACATTTAAAAAAAGATAATTATAGATTCGTTGAAGGATTTCAATTCTACCGAAAAGCCGAAAACATGAAACTCTGCTAAGCGCAGGGTGCGCGAAATATACTCCCTCTTCGGGTAAGACTCTGTTTTTCTACTAAAGCGCCAGGATCCACTAAATAAATTTCCTTTCGGAAAGAGAGACTATAAACTTATAAACTGAAATTATTTTCTTCAAAATTAATTTTATTATCATCGTCATCAATAATAACGCAACAACACCAGGATAGACCATGTTCGTCTTCCTTCTAGCAGATTTTCTTAAACAGGAAATGTTTTCTTTTTTACGGGTAGAGTTGTCAGTCCTAAGCTCTACAATCATATTAGATCGGGACCTACAGTTTAAAGTGGATTCCGAACCACTACAAACAACCATGGCACGGTTGTAACTCGAACCCGAAATCTGTGACATCTGAGAACAAGTTATAAATATATATATATTTTTATAATTTCCGTGAATTTAATATTATTACCACATAAATATTTCATAAAACAAAAAATAAAATGGATATACGTATATCACGATGTATTTATTTTAATTATATATTTATGCTATACAAATAGCATAAACTTTATCTTCTTACGAAACAAAACAAACAAATCAGCAAAGATATATAGTAGATGAATAAACCTTCCAAAATTTATTAGAACCTTTGTTTAGTCAAAATAAATATATCTTATGACACGTTTGTCGTGCAAACGTTTCAGAAATGGCCATATAATAATAGTTAAAAGCGATATATCATTTTTTTTTTTTACTTGAATCAAGCATTCATTAATTTTTCAATATACTCGTACTGAATTTTGTTGGTATATCGCTGCAAAGATACCACTCAAGAAATTATGAGCATTGTGCGATATGAATATTATTTATTGACATCTTAAAAATCTAATCTTAATCGTGTAATTCCCTCTATATAAACATAATAAAAACAATAATAATAACAATATAATGATAATAACATAATAAAGAATATAATAAAAACAACGTATAATATATTTATACATATAATTAAAATAAACCACAATAAATAGACATAAATTTTTCAAAATTAAAAAAAAAAATATTTAAACGTTTGCATATCATAGTTTTGGAAAATTTAGGAAATGTTATAGAAAATATGTGTGCATTCAAGAAATTTTTACAAAATTTAAAAGCCTACAACATATGCGAAGATTATTTAATTATCTCACATGAAAAGTATTCATAAAATTATCCGAAATCTTATCATATTAATTGTTTATTATTATTAATAACATTTTGCTCTCATTTTTTTATAAATCTAATATTAATCGAGTAATTAACTCTGGATTGTCTAAGTTTTTTTCCCTAACGCAGCTGCAAACATTTAGACAATTGTCTTTGATGACTTCAAGTAAGCGCTGCAACGATGTTACTCACTTAGCACTACCCAGGAGGGGCGTGTAGCTCGAAGATGAACTACAGACGCGGAGTAACACAATCCCTACAAAATTTTACGATCATGTTAGACCGGGCCCTACAGTTTAAAGTGGATTCCGAACCACTACAAACATCCATGTCACCACCGAGACTCTAACCCGAATTCAATGGCACCGAGCGCCAGAGAGCTAGCCACTCGGCCATTCAAGTCAATGGACTGTATCAGTATAGTAACATGAACAATGTAGAATGTATTTATGCATATAATTGAAATAAACAAAAATATGTAGACTTAAATTTTTCATAATTAAATATATAATTTTTCATAATTAAATATATAATTTTTCATAATTAAATATATATCAGTATTTGCATATCACAGTTTTGAAAACTTTAAGAATATTTCAGGAAATAGTTTTGAATTGAAGAAATATGCATAAAATTTAAAAATGCTCAACATACACGAAGATTATTTACTTTTCTCATTCAGAAAATTATCCGAAACATTGACGTATTAATTGTAATTATCAAAAACATTTTGTTCCCAATTATTTTACTATTTTTTTCAATGAATAAAATCTATTGAAGATCAACAGATAGATATAATTTATTTCGTTAAACTTAGTAAAATTTTGGTTTTTGTCTCTTATCCGACTGATAGATAGCAACTTCTAGACAAACTCCAAGAACCAGTGTGGTCTCATGGAAGAAGGGTAAGGAGGTGGCAGCTTCTTTTATAAATATTAAAATTATTTATATTACCTAACTGTTGATAAAATAAAACACACAATGATGGAGCACCCGTAGGTGAAAGTCTGACTTGGCTCCCTGACGCTGAAGAAGGAAGGCAGTGCCTTCCGGGAGGATTTTTAGAGGGAACTACTCCGCATTTGCATATCAAATGGGAGAAAACCTTGTAACCTCCCACCAGATAGTCCAATTAACGAGGCAGGACAATGAACATCGCAACCACTATCCAATCTCTGAATGAATCCTTCACTCTGGCCACCATTGAATCTTTTAAACTTTTTTTAGTTTAGGCCAATTGGCAGGAGTTCTGACCTTTGGTGATACAGGCTTCAGGTTCGAATCCTGACGGTGGCATGGATTCTTGTTAGTGGTTCAGAATTCACGTTAAACTGTAGTTCCCGGTCTAATTAACTCGAAGTGTGCCCAAAATAAATGTAGACAGACAAACCAAAACAATTAAGCAAAACCTCGTTTTTTGAAACAGTATCTACAACAAAGCCGCTAGCGGATTGACCTTCCACCCTTATGCTTTCCAACGGTGTGCGTTGCCACTGCGCCACGAATAGGGCTGGTAAAATTTAAAATGATTGAATTTGATTGTCATTTCAAAGTACTATAGAAACCATAAGTATAATAAAAATACTTAGCTACTTAAACTCATTATTAAAATTAATTACATTTTCAAGAAATATTTATCTTATAGTGAATTTTAACGAATGTTTTCTGTGGAACTACACTGCACACACATTGTACCATATAAATTTTCAATATGCACCACTGGGCGTGACATTTTCGCATTAACTTCCCCATTTTTATGATCACAATAGAAAGACATTCCAACACACAGATTTTTCGTGGAGATTCTGAGGCATTCTTAAGTAAGTATTCTTTTTCAGAAGCACAGCAAACTGTCCGTTCCGGTGTTTTGATATAAAACTTTGCTTTTCACAATTGCTTTGTTATACTCGTATTTAACAATGATTTACTTAATCTCACCTAATGTGTGCAGATATTATTCAAACAAACTAAGCTGTATAAGAATTGTGTAATTTGCAAATACTGCGTTACGATTCTACCAATTCTACCAATCTACCGTCTAAATTCTACCAATCATGCCTTACCTGTATAGTTATGATAGTAAAACGCTTTAATATGACTGCTTATTAAAAAAGCGTAATGTTAAGGCTGAATTTATCACCCTATAACAAACTGAGCATTTATTTTGCCACGCAAATATTTATTCAATTTGTATAAATGAAAATTTCCTCCATTAGATCTATAGATTTAGTATTTATAAAGCCATTTTTAGGTTTGAGCTTGTGAGTCTGTAGCATCTTTTGTATATATTTCCCAAACCAAACTTTTTGTTTCAGTGTAGACGAAACACGCAAATAATGCGAGAAAGTATGCGAATTCTCGGTGAAAGAAAATCTCCTCTCCAGATAGAGTCGATTTTTAGCTACGCATCAAAGGATTTACGAATTTCCGTAACACTTTGAGGATTCAGTGATAAACGGAGATGAAGGGGGTTTGTTTTTGAGATGGACACTGAAATGCTCGGAAAGATACTCGAGCTATGCTCGAGCTCTTAGCTCAGCATTCAAATGTAAACGTCCAAACAACTCAGTTACTTAGAAAATAGTTCTACCAAAAAGGAGTAAAAGTTGTTCTTTTCTTGATAAACAAACTTCAGATGATTCAATATTTTCCCATAAAAAAGATTCTCCAGACAATTTTTCTCTTCTCTTTTTAAGCTCCTTGAAATACAAACAATCAAAATCCGTTTCTTTTCAAAGATATTTTCCTACGGCAATTTGTTTAGATCTAACAAACTCTATTAATAATTTCTGAAAGCAGTAGGATTACCAAAACAGAACAGGTTGTTTTCTATGCTTCCTTTGAAACTGTATTTCAAAATCTTTTTTTTATAAAAATCATTTATTTGTTTCCATCAAAAGCAACAGTAAAATCTTTATCAATTGGATTATTTTATTCTAGTTTATTCTCTTTTTATATTTACTTAATAAGTTTAAAAGCAGGAGAACATATTGAGAAGTTTGATGTATTTTGTCTAAAATGCATTTTATTATTTTTTATGTGTATTATATTCATGCTTATGTTATTCATTTTGATCATGTAAAAGAAAAAAAAAAAGAAAGTTAACCCAATTGTAAATAGGTTACAGTGAGACATTCGATATAGTTTTATTGTTAACAACCTGATGGAAATTCTGATAACATGACTGCATAAAATCCAACATCTACGCTTTTGAATGCTAAGCATTTTGTACACCAAGTGTTTCTCTTGGAAGCTACAATGGCATAACTCGCGAGAGATAGATTAGATGGCGCAGTAAATCATACAGTTTAGATAGGAGGCGAAACGCATTCGTTTTGTTATTTAAAAGGCAAACATAGCATGAAAAATGTGTAGAAAATCGAGTTTTTTTAATTAAAAAAAATTGTTTTTACAAAAAACAAACATTAAAAATTCTGGTGTTTCAGCAGGATGGTGCACCTCCGCACAGCACTGATGCATTGGACGTACTTCGTCAGCACTAAGACTGACGATTCAGTGTCGACATTTCTCTGAGCGTTTATCTGCATGTTTGTCTTGCCCCCCACCTACAGCCTGACTTAACGGATTTCGTAATGAGGGGTACTTTAAAGATTGTAGACACTTCCCTAATTTGCACGTGCTGTCAACACGGAGCTGAAAGTGCAGTGATCCTTACTCAAACCTTATGACATGCAGCCAGCAGTTTGAGACACTTGCGCGCCATGTTATGGCAGCCGAATGATGTACATAGACTACTTTTAGAGGCCACTTGTTCCAAAACAATTTTTCTCCTTCCTCCAATAAATATAATTCATTCATTATTTTCTTTTGGTAGTTACCCAGCGAAGCATCCAGTATTCATGTTTTTGGTAAACTTATGTATATAGTGCAATGTCTTAAGATGTCTTTTAGACTCTTGTTTGCCCTATTTTTCTTACTTTGTCGTATATCGTTTATCACTTCACTAAAAAAATGATATTTATGTATTTATTTATTTTTTGAAAAGTTTTCAGATTTTGATGAAAGATTAAAATTGGGAAACTGATACAGTTTTATTTTAATAAAGAAGCAAACATTTAAAAGTAAAAAAAAAAAAGATGCATGTTTTCTATTTTATTGCAGACTAGAAGTTCTTAATCTTTGTCAGTAACGTACTAGCTTAGATGCATAATCCTTATTGCAGACTGGAAATGCTTAACCATTGTCAATAATCTTCTAGCCTATATCTATGATCTCTATTGCAGACTAGAAATTCTTAATCTTCTTCAATAACCTACACGTATGATCTCTATTGCAGATTGGAAGTTCTTAATCTTTGTCAATAACGTGCCAGCCTAAGATGCATGTTACTTTATGTAACTTTTTTTTTTATTTCCCCATATTTATTACCAAAAAAGTGTTATAATTTAGTGAGTGTAGATGCTATTGATCTTAAAAAATATATATAAATGTTCAACACTGTTTTGATTAATACATGTTGTAAATAGGGGCCTGAATGGCTGAGTGTCTGGCGCTCGGTGCCACAGATTTCGGGTTCGTGTCCCGGCGGTGCCATGGATGTTTGTAGTGGTTCGGAATCCACTTTAAGCCGTAGTTCCCCGTCTCCTATGACTGTAAGAGCGTCACGGAGCCAAAGTCAGACTTCTACCTACGGGTGCTCCATCAGAGCAAAAGCTGCACCCCTCTTCCCTCCTTCCATGAAGGACACAACAACACGTTGTAAATAAGTAATTTTAGGCAAGTATACCACAAAATCGAAAAATAAAACCATTTCTCTTAAAAATTAATTTTCTTGTTTGGTTATTAAAAAATTTAACCAAATGAAAACACGCATAAATAAATTTAGTATCACATAGAAAAATGTTTTTTTGCTTTTTAATTATATTGCATTACATATTAATTTAAAATTTATATATGTTAAATAAATTCAAAGTTTCTGATTTATTATTGTTATATTTTTTGTACACCTACGGTTTTTACAAGTTTGTTCCACGTAAAGGCAATACAGATCTATATTAAACAGATTTATATTGCTTTTTACATTTATTTAACTTTTGGTTTAATTTTAATTTACATAATTTCACATGCCGTCAAATTCTGCATGATGTATTATTAAAGACCCTGGTTTATATAATTGTTATTTCAGAATCTTTAATTTAGAACATATTGAAAGATGGGAAAATTTTTATCTAAAAATTATAATAATTTATGATTTTTATAAACCTCTGTAGAGAATTCTTAATGTTTTATTTTCCGTCTGTGAAAAATAATTTAAATCCCAATTATATTAATTTATTGCAAGCATTTTTTATTAATATATAATTTTTTTAAGTTATGAGGATATTCGGTTAGAAAATGTATTTATTTATTTATTATTATTAAGTAATTAAGTTATATAATTCTCAGTTTAGTTTTTATATCATAAATAATAATATAAACTATCCCATCATTTTCAATAATGAAATTACAAATAAAAGCCCCCATGAAAAATGACAATAATTAAAATGTTTTTTAACTGGATAAACTTTAAAATTATTTATAGAATAATTAATTTATAAAATAATATATAATCACATTCTAAAATATCCCATTATATCTATCAAAATATTTAATGCCATTTAATTGTGAATAATATACAAAATTTGTTATGAATTTAAAAAAAAAAAAATGAATGTCCAAATAAACTGCTTCAGCTACTTTTTAAACAAGTTATTCAAAATCTCATCCTGTGATTTGTATTTGAATTTTTTGTTAATAAACTGACAGTGAAAAATGAATATTTTAATCTATTCCATTTATTCATCGATCACAACTTAATGTTCACATGAAACCTGTTTCAAAAGTTTTTCTGCAAAACTGAAATCATCGCAAATACAGTTCCGGTTAAAAGGTTTTCAAAACACAGTTTGGAAATAATATATGAAATTTCTTATGAATTTAAAGGAAAAAAATGAATGTCAAAAATGCATGAGAAATCTATTTTCTGCAATACCGAAAGCACCATGAATACAGTTCCAGTTAACAGGTTTTCAAAACACAGTTTCATAATAATATATAAAATTTATTATGAATTTAAAGAAAAAAATGAATGTCAAAAATGAATGAGAAATGTATTTTTTGCAATATCGATATCACCATGAATACAGTTGCAGTTACAAATTCTACAAAACACAGTTTGGGAATAATATATAAAATTTATTATGAATTTAAAGAAAAAAAATGAATGTCAAAAATGCATGAGAAATCTATTTTCTGCAATACCGAAATCACCATGAATACAGTTCCAGTTAACAGGTTTTCAAAACGTTGTTTCATAATAATCTATAAAATTTATTATGAATTTAAAAAAAAAAAATGAATGAGAAATGTATTTTTGCAATATCGAAATCACCATGAATACAGTTGCAGTTACAAATTCTACAAAACACAGTTTGGGAATAATATATAAAATTTGTTATGAATTTAAAGAAAAAAAAATGAATGTCAAAATGAAAATAAATGAAGAATGAATGTCAAAATGAAAATAAATGAAGAATGAATGTTATGAAAACTGCTTTAGCTACTTTTTAAATAACTTATTTAAAATCTTATCGTGTGATTTATCTTTCAATTTTTTTTTTTTAATAAACTGACAGTGAAAAATGAATATTTTAATCCATTTCATTTATTCATCCATCAAAACTTAATGTGTTCACATATTTATAAAAGGGAAACCTGTTTCAAAAACTTTTCTGGCAATACCGAAATCATCGCGAATACAGTTCCAGTTAAAAGGTTTTCAAAACACAGTTTAATGCGCATAAAATTACTTCCCGCCCTTTGGACCCGAACTGAAAATTCCTTACGCTGCAATGATTTCCATTTGGCAACACTTCAGAATCGTCTGTTTCGTCGACCAAACAAAGAGTACAAAAAGAATAAAAGCAAAACCGTTTAGAATAATCTTTGGGGGTTCTTTTCTACGGGAGAAATGTGAACGTTTTCTTGGCTCTTATTCGCCATTTCTGATTTGAACGGTTCTGAAGTTGATGAATCGCTCGTAGAAACTTCTCAGCAGATAACCATCTCTCCACCCGCGATCTAATTTATGGTCCGTTCTTCCTATCTGACGCGCTTAATTTAGTCTAAAGAGGAATACTACAGTCGTAGCATGTCCTGTCTTCTGCGATATTTCATTGTTGTTATCCACGAGCATAGAAATTGGTCGTGGCGATCTATTTATTCGGATGATACGTATCGTCATTATTTTAAGAGACTCGGTAGATATATTGCCGCAGTAAACTAAATGCATTTGGATTTATGTACTAATAAATATATATTTCCTGAGGACAAATTACTTGGGAGAATTTCTGTGAGACCATGAATGAAGTTTGTTCGACTATATATTAAACACCCATGTGATATGTTGTTGAGATTTGATTACTTTTGTGATTTATTATTGTTGTTGTTGTTTCATATATAATTACAATTTTAAAAAAGGAATGCATTTCTTAGGGCTGAATGTCTTTTGTGATTCCTGATTGTTGTTATATAAGGATGTAGGAATAGCTTTGGTCATCTATTTATTTGGGTGATATGCAATTCTAAACCATGGTCGGTTTGATTGGCATACAATTCCAAGGTCATGGCCATTATGTAAAGGAAATTGATGGATATGTTGAACTAAATTAATATTTGATTAAGTTATTACTAAATATATTTTCTAAGGACAAATTACTTGGAAAAATTTCTGTGAGACCATGAATGAAGTTTGTTGGACTATATATTAAACACAAATGCGATATGTTGTTGAGGTTTGATTACTTTTGTGATTTATTATTGTTGTTGTAGTTTTATATTTAATTGCAATTTAAAAAGGAAATGCATGCCTTCGGTTATACAAGGGTTATTATTCGGTTCTTGTTACACAAGGTTGCAGGAATAGCTTGGGCCATCTATTTATTTTGGTGATATGCAATTCATCCAACATACAATTCACTATGATCTATGTGACATGCAATTCTAAGGCCAAGGCCATGGCCATTAGATAAAAGAAATTTATGGATATATTGAACTAAATGCAAATTTGATTAAGGTATTACTAAATATATTTTCTAAGAAAAATTAGTTTCAAAATTATCTTTTAGATTATAAATGACGAATGTAATTTATACATCCCTTTATAAACCATAATTTTATGATTAGCTAAATGGTGAAATATTTTGTCTTCGATGCTGTCCTTTGAAATATTTGCAATATATGCACGATTAATCATGAATATAAGATTTGTTTTGATATCAATTTATTTGGATGATAGACGATATATATATATATATATATATATATATATATAATGGTATAATGGTATTACTAATATATAATGGTAATACACTGAAGTGACAAAAGTCATGGGATAGCAATATGCAAATTTTCAGATGGCAGTAGCATCGCGTAGAACAGGTATAAATGCGCACTGCTTTCGCAGAGCTTTCATTTCTGTTCAAGTTATTCATGTGAAGAGGTTTTGACGTGATGATGACCGCACGACGGGAATTAACAGACTTTGAATGCGGAATGTTAGTTGGAGCTAGACGCATGGGTCATGCCATTTCGGAAATCGTTAGGGAATTCAACATTCCCAGATCCACTGTGTCAAGAGTGTGCCGAGAGTATGAAATTTCAGGCATAACATCCCACCATGGACAGCGCAGTGGTCGACCGCCTGCACTTAACGACCGAGACCGGCGACGTCTGCAAAGAGTCGTAAATTCTAACAGACAAGCAACACTGCGTCAAATAACCTCAGAAATCAATGTTAAACGTACAAGGGACTTGTCTGTTAGAACTGTGAGGAGAAATTTGGCTTTCTTTGGCTATTCCAGCAGAAGACCGACTCGAGTGCCTTTACTGACAGAACGACATCGCTTGCAGCGACTCTCGTGGGCACGTGAGCATATCGGTTGGTCCCTAGATGAATGGAAAACCGTGGCCTGGTCCGATGAGTCACGATTTCAGTTGGTAAGAGCTGATGGTAGGGTTCGAGTGTGGCGCAGAACCCCCGAAGCCATGGACCCAAATTGTCAGCAAGGCACTGTTCAAGCTGGTGGTGGCTCCGTAATGGTGTGGGCTGTTTTTTCATGGCATGGACTTGGTCCTCTGGTGCGACTGGACCGAACATTGACTGGAAATGCTTATGTTCAGCTACTTGGAGATCACTTGCAGCCATTCATGGACTTCATGTACGCAAACAACGATGGGATTTTTATGGATGACAATGCGCCATGTCACCGGGCCACAACTGTTCGTGATTGGTTTGAAGAACATTCTGGACAATTCCAACGAATGATCTGGCCACCTAGATCGCCCGACATGAATCCCATCGAGCATTTATGGGACATCACCGAGAGGTCTGTTCGTGCCCAAAATCCGGCACCATCAACGCTTTCACAATTATGGACGTCTATCGAGACAGCATGGCTCAATATTCCTGCAGAAGACTTCCAACGACTTGTTGAGTCTATGCCACGTCGAGTTGCTGCACTTCGCCGGGCGAAAGGAGTGCCGACACGATATTAAGAGGTATCCCATGACTTTTGTCACTTCAGTGTAATATATAAGGGTATTACTAGATACCCATACACTATGTCTTCGAAGTTTGATTACTTTTGAGATTGATTATTGTTGTTGCTTATATTTGCGTTTTAAAAAAGGAAATGCATGTATTTGGGTTGAACGCCCTTTGCGATATATGATTGTTATTATTTAAAGGTGTAGGAATATCATTGGTCATATATTTATTTGATGAGTCTATAAATGAAGTTTGTTTGCCTATATATTAAACATCCATACAGTATCTTGTTGAGGTTTGATTACTTTTGCGATTTATTATAGTTGTTGCTGTATATTTGCAATTTATAAAGGAAATGCATGTCTTCAGTTATACGAGGATTATTACTCGATTGTTGTTAAACAAGGATGTAGGAATAGCTTGGGCCATCTATTTATTTGGATGATATGCAAAGCACCCAATTCACTCGATATGCAGTTCACCATGTTCTGTGTGGCATGCAATTCGAAGATCATAGCCATCAAAGGAAATTGATGAATAGTATATCTATTTATTTGGATGACATGCAATTCCAAACCATGTTCTGTGTGTTATACAATTCTAAGACCTATAAAGATTGTAATATACAATTTTAAGACCATTAGGTAAAGGAAATTGATGGACATATTGAACTAAATGCAAATTTGATTAATGTATTACTAAATATAATTTCTAAGTAAAATCAATTTGAAAATTTAAGTTTAGCTAAAAGATGAAATATTTCGTTTTCGAGGCTAAATACCCTTTGCAATATTTGAAATGTGGTTAATCATAAATATGATTTGCTTTACTGTCTCTTTATTTGGATGATAGACGACGGATATATATATAATTGACTATTCTCTAATTAAAGGATTGCTCTATACCCATACACTATGGCATCGAGGTTTCATTACATTTGAGATTTATTATTGTTTTTATTTTATATTTGGTTGCAATTTGAAAAGGAAATGAGGGCTGAATGCTTTTCTTCGGGTTAAAAGCCTTTTGTGATATTTGATTGTTGCTATCCAAGGATGTAAGAACAGTTAAGGCCATGTATTTATTTGGGTGATATGCAATTCTACGCCATGGTCCGTGTGACAATTCTATGACTATGGCTCTTGTGCAAAGGAAATTGATGGATGTACTAAACTAAATGCAAATTTGATTTTGATATTAGTAAATATATTTTCTGAGGACAAATTACTTGGAAAAATTTCTGTGAGACTATAAATGAAGTTTGACTATATATTAAACACCCATACAATATGACAAAGAGGGTTGATTACTCTTGCGATTTATTATTGTTGTTTTATATTTAATTGCAATTTAAAAAAGGAAATGCAAAAAAATGTAGGAATAGCTTCAGACATTTATTTATTTTGGGAGATATGCAATTATGAACCATGATCTGTGTGACATACATTTCTAAGATCATGGCCATTCGGTAAAGAAAATTAATGCACATATTGAACTAAATAAAAATTTTCTTATGGTATTACTAAATATATTTTCGAAAGAAAATTACTTGAAAAAATTTCTGCGAGACTATAAGTGAAGTTTGTTTGATATGTCGTCGAAATAATTACTTTTGCTTATTATTATTGCATGTTTTATATTTAATTACAATTTTAAAAAAGGAAATGTGTGTCTTCGGACTGAACGTCTTTTGTGATTCCTGATTGTTGTTATACTAGGATGTAGGTATAGCTTGGGCCATATATTTATTTTGGTGATATTCAATTCATCCAATGCATTCGCCCAATATGCACTTCACCATGGCCTGTGTGACATGCAATTTGAAGACTATGACTCGAAGACTAAAAAAAATTGATAAATAGTATATCTGTTTATTTGGTGATATGCTATTCCAAACCATATTACGTGTGATATACAATTCTAAGACCTAAAATGAGTGTAGTATACAATTTTAAAACTACTAGACAAAAGGAAAATGATGGATATATGGAACTAAATGCAAATTTGATTAATGTATTACTAAATATATTTTCTAAGTAAAATCAATTTGAAAATTTTAAGTTTAGCTAAATGATGAAATATTTTGTTTTCGATGCTTCAATATTTGCAATGCGGTTAATCATAAATATATGATCAAAACAAATCATAAATATCTGATCAAAACAAATCATAAATATCTGATCAAAACAAATCATAAATATATGATTTGCTTTGCTATCGATTTATTTGCATAATAGACGACTGATATATTTATTTTAATAGGAAAAATTAGTTTGAAAAATTTATTTTAGATTATAAATGAATAATGTACTTTATACATCCATTTATGAATCATAACTTTGAGTTAAGCTAAAAATGAAATAATTTATCTGCAAGGCTAAATCCACTTCGTAAAATTTGGAATGGGGTTAGTTATAAATATAAAATTTGCTTTCCCATCTATTTATTTGGATGATAGGCGACGGATATCTATCTATCAATCTATCTCTTTCTATATAAAGAATAATAATAATAAATTGATGAATATAATGGCATTGTAAGCTAAATAAACTGTAACTAAAGCAATATTATATTTTCGAGGGCTCTTTCCAATCATAAATCGTTGTAGTTAATAAATATGTGATTACATCTATTTAATAAAAGTTTACAATTAAATGCATTTTCAAAAATAAATGTATTGTTACCGCGTTTGTCTTCGACTCTAAATACTTTCTGGTGTATATAGTTGCTGCCTATGGATACGAGAATTACTAAGCTAAGATATGATATCTGAACTAAGATATGTCTAAATATATTATATATAAAACATTATTGGAAAAAAATTTCTTTGGGTTAGAGTGAAGTGTATAAACATACATACATATAAAATATTACATATCTATATATTTATTATCATTAACTTAATCATATAATGAAGAAATTTCCAGTATTCGAAGTATCATACCCTTTTGCGGTATTTGATTGTTGCTATTGTGATACATAATTGCTTAGTTATTTATTTATTTGGATAATTGGCAATGCATATATATATATATACATATATATACACTCAAGAGCCAAAACATCATGACCACCCCTACATTTTGCAATGAACTCGCCTGGATGACGTGGAAGGCACGTGAACAGGTGGAAGTGGTATTTAACTGCTGCTGGAGAGTCTGAAGAATCATTCTTTCACTTCGATCTAAGCGACTTTGAGAGAGGGCAGATTGTAATGGCTCGAAGGCTCGGAACAAGTATTTCCGAAACTAGACGACTCGTGGGTTGTTCGTGATCTACAGTTGTTAGTACTTATGCAAAGTGGATGAATGATGGTGAAACCAGCAGTAGACGATATGGGGTTGGACGTCCACACGCTATCAAAGAAAAAGGTCGCCGGCGACTGTCTCGCATGGTGAAGAAAAACCGGAGCCAGACAGTGGCTCAGCTAACAGCCCAATACAATGCAGGTCCAAGTAGAATAGTATCGGAGCACACTGTTCAGCGGACACTGTTGGATATGGGGCTACGCAGCAAACGTCCCACTCGTGTGCCTTTGCTGACCAAGCGTCATCGCCAACTGCGCCTGCGCTGGGCCCGGGAACATCGTGAATGGTCCATGGATCAGTGGGAGAGAGTTGCTTGGTCAGATGAATCACGGTTTGTCATTCATCACGCCGATGGCCGTGTCAGGATACGCCGTCCTCCAGGCGAACAGTTGCTCCCTCAATGTACAGTAGGTCATACACAGGCCGGTGGTGGCGGTATTATGCTTTGGAGGACGTTCTGTTGGGCGTCTCTAGGACCCGTGGTAGTGGTAGAGCAGACCATGAATGCTGCAGGGTATCTGAACATCATTGCGGACCAGTTGCACCCTTACATGGCCTCTGTTTTTCCAGCTGGAAATGGAATGTTCCAACTGGACAACGCCCCTTGTCACAAGGCTAAAATTGTGTTGGAGTGGTTCCAGGAACATGATGCCGAATTCCAGTTAATGTCCTGGCCGCCTAAATCACCGGATATCAATCCGATAGAACACATTTGGGAGGTCCTGGTACGGCAGCTCAGATTTCAAAGACCACCAATTCGCAATATCTCGGATTTGCGTGACCGTTGCTTAAACATCTGGTACAATCTGTCTCCGGCCATCTACCAAGGACTTGTGGCATCCATGCCAAGGCGGGATGAAGCTGTGTTGCGCGCCAAAGGAGGGCCAACTCGTTATTGACAGCTGGTCATAATGTTTTGGCTCTTTAGTGTATATATTAAACCCTTATTTAGAAGGGATTTATAAGTTCTGACTAGTTTCTTACTAATACTGGACAGTTTGATGATGGTATTAAAGCTGTGGATACCGCTATGCTGCACAGGGTGTTTCAAGAGGCCTTTAGAAATTCGCACCTGGCTCGCTGAGAACTACGGAAGGGCGAACCAAAGTAGAGTGGATTCCGAACCACTATGAAACATCCATGCCACAGCCAGGGGTCTTATCTGAAGCCTGTGGTACCAAAGGAGAGTGTTTGCCAATTGGTAATCAGGTAGCAAGAGAATGAGAGCGAAGAGTTCCAGGATGTACGTAGAGTGCAAGAAACAAACATGACATGATATTGTATTCTCGAAATTAACAGAATTTTATGAAATGATCATTATTTTTTATATATAATTATAAAACAAAATTGTATGATTGAACAATAAGCAAGTACTCTTTATGAATTATGAAAAAGTTTTTCCATAATATAGTAATATCTTAATCAAATTTTATTAGGACGGTCAGACAGGGTTTTAAGATGATTTTGTAAATATTTGATATATAATTGTGTTTTGTGTTGTAGTTGTGCAGTTCTGTCTTATCAAATTTTAATAAATATTGCAGGCTAAAAGTTTAGTTATTATTTAAAGAAATAATTCAGTTTAACCATGAATCAAGACCACATGCATATAAGGCCCTAACTTTTACTGACAGTCGACATCCATTTAAAGTCCATCCCCTGTTTAACAATTAAGCGGTTTTGGTTAAATTTCACACGTCGGGTTTCGAACCCAGTTCCTCCACTTTGAAAATCTTCAATGCTCTGATCTGTCCATTAAGGTGCTACCTTCCTAACAAAATTTGATTAAGATATTACTATATTATAGAAAAACTTTTTCATAATTCATAAAGAGTACTTGCTTATTGTTCAATCATACAATTTTGTTTTATAATTATATATAAGAAATAATGATCATTTTATAAAGTTCTGTTAATTTCGAGAACACAAAATCATGTCATGTTAGTTTCTGCAATTAAAAGCCCTCGGCAATATTTCACTTTTGTTGGTCATGTTTATGAATTGCTTTGTCCATTCATTTAATTCATTAATAAATATATGAATGCATATCCTTTGTTTAATAAAATTTTATTTAGATCGAAAGGAAATTAAAATATTTCGAGTTTGTTTTCAAAGTTACATATCTTCTGCGATATGTAATTGTCCATGGACATTGAAATTATTATCTATGGATTACATCTGGATGGATTATTATTATCCATTGATGGACATTGGAATTACTTAAGTCATCTATTTACAATTATATACAATTCTATGATCATTGTTATTATGTGAAGGAAATCGGTATAGTAATATATATATATATATATATATATATATATATGGATTGAAATGTTTCTAGAACATCTGAATATCTGAAGAATATCTAGAACTTCTGAATATAAGAACATTATTTGATAAAGTTTCTTCCACGTTGTTGACAAAGAATGTTTGATGCATATAATTATCTTGATAAATGTATGAAACCATGGATTATCGGTATAGTAACATATATATATATATATGGACTGAAATGCTTCTAGAACATCTGAATATCTGAAGAATATCTAGAACTTCTGAATATAAGAACATTATTTGATAAAGTTGCTTCCACGTTGTTGACAAAGAATGTTTGATGCATATAATTATCTTGATAAATGTATGAAACCATGGATTATTGGTATAGTAATATATATATATATATATGGATTGAAATGTTTCTAGAACATCTGAATATAAGAACATTATTTGATAAAGTTTCTTCCACGTTGTTGACAAAGAATGTTTGATGCATATAATTATCTTGATAAATGTATGAAACCATAGATTATTGGTATAGTAATATATATATATATATATGGATTGAAATGTTTCTAGAACATCTGAATATAAGAACATTATTTGATAAAGTTTCTTCCACGTTGTTGACAAAGAATGTTTGATGCATATAATTATCTTGATAAATGTATGAAACCATGGATTATCGGTATAGTAATATATATATATATATGGATTGAAATGTTTCTAGAACATCTGAATATAAGAACATTATTTGATAAAGTTTCTTCCACGTTGTTGACAAAGAATGTTTGATGCATATAATTATCTTGATAAATGTATGAAACCATGGATTATCGGTATAGTAATATATATATATATATATGGATTGAAATGTTTCTAGAACATCTGAATATCTGAAGAATATCTAGAACTTCTGAATATAAGAATATTATTTGATAAAGTTGCTTCCACGTTGTTGACAAAGAATGTTTGATGCATATAATTATCTTGATAAATGTATGAAACCATAGATTTTGATTTATTAAATTTTATGTATTATTTCAAGAAGAAATAAAGTCTTTATATTTAAGTCCTTGAAGCTGAACATAAATATAAAGATGGAAATAAATACATGTTTTCTGTGATATTTGATTGTGGTTTGGCCAACTATTTATTTGGAGGAAATATGATGGTTATTTCTGTTTGCAATGTAAACAATTATTTTTTAAATATCTGGGTATTAAAGAATAGATAAAGTTAAAAATATTAAACTTTGATGTATTAAAGTAATTTTTACTTATTTGGAAAAGTGCTTTTTTCGTATTAAAAATGGAGGTATTAAATTTGCTTTAAAGAAAAATATTTTTAGTTGGAAAAAAAGAGCTTCTTTTAATCATCAAATGTTTATCAATTTTTTCATCTTAAAATAAACATAAAAACTTACATATTTACGATAGAAATATAGAGTAATTAAGTGAGCCCAATTAATATTTATTAAAATAAATCAGGATTTTAAATATTTTGATTTTTTTTCCCTTTAATATTGTTTGTAATTAGTCATTTTGCTACAAAAGATTGCAAGCGAAAGCTGACTAAATTAGTTACTAAGAGCTCTAACTTTCTTCATTAAGAAAAAATAACATATATTACACGAACAATACATACAAAATTATCAATGCATTATTTAACACTGATAATTCTGCGATACTAATAAAAACCACACAAAAAAAAAACCCCTTAACAAATAATCTATATTTCACGAATAATACATACAGAATTATCAATGTATTAATTTCTACTATACTAATAAAATAACACTAATGAATAAAGACTAGAAAAAATAATATGCGTTACCCGAAAAATACATACAGAATTTCCGTGTATTATTTATCACTGATAATTCTGTGATACTAATAAAAACAATACTAATGAAAAAAACACTAGAAAAATAATATATATTACACTAATAATACATACAGTGTATTATTTAACACTGATATTTTTGAGATACTAATAAAAAAACACTAGAAAAAATAATATATGTTAACCGAATAATACATACAGAATTATAAGTATGCTATTTAACTTTGATTATTCTGCGATACTAATAAAACAGTAGAAAAAAATTATGTATGTGCCACGATACTAATAAAACAGTAGAAAAAAATTATGTATGTGCCACGATACTAATAAAACAGTAGAAAAAAATTATGTATGTGCCACGATACATACAGAATTATCAGTGATTATTTAATACTTATAATCCCACGATACTAATAAAAACAACACTAATGAAATATATATATATATTTATATATATTACAAGAATAATACATACAGAATTATCCGTGTATTGTTTAACACTTATAATTCTGTGATACTAATAAAAAACCACTAGAAAAAATAATATATATTACACGAATAATATATACAGAAATATCAGTGTATGATTTAAGTGATAATTCTGTGATACTAATTAAAAAAAAAAGAATAAATAATACGTATTCCACGAATAATCCATACATAATTATTAGTGTTTTATTTAACGCTGATAATTCTGCGATACTAATGAAAACAGCACTAATAAAAATACATACATTTATTTTAAATAAAATAGCAATTCAGATTTAAATAAAATTAGCATTTGTTTTCAAATTTATATTCAAATTTCAAAATACTATTTCAATGGCTGTTATTTGCATCTGATAAAATACATACGCCGCATACAAAAAAAAAAAAAAAAAAAAAAAAGTAGCGAAAATTTCTTTATATATGTAAATACAAACACATTACAATTCATGAGCAATCTGGTTGATAAGATTATAAAACACGCGAGTTTTAAAAATTGATTGGTCAATGCCCTTAAAATACAATACCTCATAATTAAAGGCAAAAAATAATAAATAAAAACGCGATAAGTTAGCCTAGCAACCACTGAGTTATCACTTGTTAGTTTGTAAGCACAACATAATTAAGCTTACAATTTTTCTTCATTCAATACATTGAAAACACAGACATGTAGCGCCATCTGTGGACTTCTGAAATAAACATTTTTAGTATCAAATTAAAAATAAGTTCAATTAGAAATACCATCAAGCTTTAACTGATTGAATATTTAATAACTTTTTTTACATTAAATATTTTTATTTCTTTAAATAAAGATTACGCTCTAATAAAATGATAATAAAATAATACAATAAAATAAAATTTAAATGATAATAAAATAATACAATAAAATGAAAGTTAAATAATAATAAAACAATAAAATAAAATTTAAATAATAATAAATTATAATATTTAATAAAATTCAATAATGTTATTTCAATCATTTTCAGGTATTACTTTTTACATTTCCAAATTTGAGAAATTTTCGTTATCAATAAATAAACACAACAGTTTTTTTGGTTTGAAATATGAATGAATTTATACTAAATAATAATTTTTAAGGAACTTAAATTTAACAGTCGATTAACTTACTTTATTGGTAGTTATCATATCAATCGATATGATTGATAAAATATCATATCAATCGATTATAGTAATAAAAAAAAATTTCTCTGAGATTATATTTAAAGATATTTATTTCAATTTGATATAAATAATTATCTTATACTATAAATAAATTATGGAAATAATTTCAATTCATTATATCATGAAAAAAGAATATTAAAAAATATATATAAAATTTGTCGTTTTAAATTTGCTTGACAAAATATAGCAAAAATTAATTATATTTCGACTGAAATTAAAAGAACACAAAATTATTAAAAATTATAAGATAATAAATTGTAACTTTACCCATTAATTTTTAATTATAATTATATACAAAAAAAATTTAACTGCTATTCTTACAAAATAAAAAAGACTTTTACATACATAAAAACGTTAATATCTGCTTTAAAAACTTAAACACATTATAAACATTCTGAAATTTTAATAATATTAAATTCGTAGTAATATTTTTTATTGCTTTTTGAAAAATTACTTCATTACTCAAGAGAAATAAATTGGTTTTTCTATAAAATATGATTTTATAAACATGAAATTTATTCCTGAATCTTTTTCGTTAAATTTACAATTTATTACTTCCTATTTATTCTAATTTATTCATTTTCATAATTTTTTTCAGTTAAAATTTTAAATGAAGGCGAGTTTATAAGACAAACTGCAAGAAATTTCATACAAGATATCATTTTATCCATCTAATTATCGAAATTTAAACTCTTTATTCATGTTTTCTGCATTTTTTAACTCATTAAAAATATTATTGCGGTTTGAACTTTGGATATTTGATTTAAAAATAATATTGTCATGTGATCGTTTGATACTTAATTTAAAAATATTGTTAAAAATATCGTTTGAAAAATCATTTGCTAAAATTTAATTATTTTATTTTATTTTTAAATAAGGAGCCCTTCTAAATTATTTTTCAAATTAAAATTTATTTGTGCGCATATAAATTAATTGACAAACATATTTTATTATGTATTTTAGCAAAAACCTAATATTTAGAGGATAATTTATGAGAAAAATAAGTATTGTTCCATGAAAAGTTGGTATTTTCTGATGAATTCATGTTAGGCATATAAAATGTTAAGTACAATTTTATAACTCTTTTGTAACTAAATTCTAAAAACATAATTTGCACATATTCAAATGTTTAATATTAAACATTCTCTTCCATTAAAATTTTTAACTTGTCATAATGAAAATTTAAATACGCAGTAAAAATCACACGAATAATTAGAATTATTCTACTTGAAAATCAATGCTTTCTTATTTCAGTCATCAAATTTTAAGGTTTATTTATCATAAATTATACAATCCATCCAAATAAAATTTTTCTACATTAACCTATTATAATTTTAATATTCTGCATAAATCTATGTACTTTAAAAAATTATTTTTAACAGAAATTACCAAAACACATTATTGTAAATCAACACTAAACAATAAGTTGTTACATTTGACTTATTTAAAATTAATTTTTAGCATTTTCATACTAATTTTATTTACTTCAGAACAAAAAATGAAAACATCCGAGCAAAATAGAAATTAGAGCTTTCGAATGTTTTCTGTGAATAATTCAAACTATGCATAGTTAATATTTTGGAATATTCACGTATGTTGAATTATTACATATTTGCTATTCTTTTTTGTGTTTTCTTTTTTTTTTATTCTACCCCTTTACGTAATAAATATATTAAAAGCGATTATTATATTTAATAACTACTAAACTTGGTGAATATGATAAATTTATTTTTTAAGCTAACAATCATGTGTTTTGTTTGCTATGGTTTTCTAGTTTTCAGCTGGTATTATATTATACTTATGTATAATATAATATTTGTATATACAGTCTATTAAACAACAAAGTATGAAGGACGTTACTTTATTTAGGGATAAGGACCACATTTGCTTTTCGTATGGGTGAAAGCGGAAAACTCCCACAAGTTAGTTCAAATACATCAGTATTTGAACTACCTGATGGGAGTTTTCCGCTTACAAAGCGCTTGCATACATTGTCAACGACATAGGTTCTTCCATTTCTAAAAGTGGTTACTGTAACGTATGCCAGCAGTGGATTCAAATCTAAACTTTTTTGCACATGTTACAACTGAGTCGTCAAACACAATTATCGGTGAATATGCACATTCACCAACACTTCTCCAGTATTATATATAATTATACATTCCCCATCATCATTGGCACAACAGCCCCATTGCGAGCCAAGGTCGTCTGCGTCGGGGTAAAAAGAAAACATTGGGCCCTATGGCCAAAGCTCAACAGCCATATTAGGCTGGGACCTACGGTTCAAAATGGATTCCGAACCACTACACACATCCATTGCACCGCCGGGACTCGAATCCGAAACCTGGGGCTCCGAGTGCCAGACTCGGCCATTCTGGTATTGTACACATCATAATACATAAATATAAGTTTAGAACTATTAAACATTTTTTTTCCTTGCAATTAATTTAATTCTAAAGCTCTGGTTTTCTTCAATAAATTTGTTAACATTTTGTGCATAAAAATCTAATGCAATTTCTTTTCAATAGAACGTTTTTTTAGAAATATATATGAATGCTCTTTTAAATGCCATATATATATATTTTTTTTAATCATCTAAAAGCTTTTCCACTTTCGAATAGATACCAAAACTCACATCACACGAAGCCATAACTTTCAGCAGTTTTAACTCACACCGAGTTAAAGTAAAGTATCACTACTCTAGGACCGTGAAAACCAGAATAGATCTTCGGTGGAAAAGGGGAACTTGATTTAGACCAGGGCCCTTTCTAATCTCGGCTGTGTCCTGCTGGCCCATAAACTCTGAAATACTGCCCGTTCTCCCCTGGCCTGTAATCTGGGCTGCACGGCCAACCAACAATGGGCAAAACTTTATCAATGGGCTTCCTAGCTCCCCTGGACACCTAACGGCCGCTATTAACATCTGACCGCTCTTCGCCAGGGTTGCCAGCTTGGCGATATTTAAAAGCGGAATAGTCGCCAAGTACCCTTTTATGACACGAGTAGTATTGTGAAAAGGATGTGTAAAATCATAATATAAAACAAGTAATATAAAAAAAAAAAATTAAAGTCAATTCCTACTTTTTTTTCACTATATTGCATATATAGTCCTTTATAAATAAAATTATTTCTGGTGCCGTCTATTGGTAGATACATGCAACTTAAATCTAAAAAAAAAACCTATAGTTAATTAATTAAATTAAATTACTGAATTCATATTTGAAAAAACTGCATTATCATCAAGTGTCATCCACTACAAGTTCAAAAAAAATGTATTTGAACTTGAGTGGATGAATAAAAAGAACGATTGAAAATTTTAACAAGATGTATATATAGGGAGAGTGTATGCTAATAAAAGGAATTGAGAATAACTGTAATTATAAGTAAGGTAATTTACTTGTACGTACACATTTTACTCATAAGGATATGTGAAATAAAAGAGTAAAATCAAATTTATAAATTTTAACTCTCGATTTGATGACTTAGTATGGAATTCATGAACATTTATTTGTCATTATTATTGGTATATTACTGTTATTCTTATTATGTGTTTTATGTGTTATTGTGCATAAATTTTAAGGAGGCTTTAATGAAAAAATTTATTTTCTTTCATCAAATCTGAATATGATATTGTTCATGTTCAGAAAAAAAAATGGAAACTGAAAAAATATTATTTGTGTTTATTAGATTTGTACCAGCTTTATATAATTGATGATATGAGTTAACTTTACATAAAATATTAACACACCTCTGGTGTATTGAAAAAATATTGGTGTATTAGTAAAATGGTGTTACGTGTTACTTGATGTATTAATATTTATTAACACACCTCTTGGTTATTAAAATATTTTAATTTGTCGGTCCGAGGCAAACTAAAAGAAATATATATTTATATATTATATATCCATTTCCTTTTCTACTTTGATGAAATATTATTATATATATATTTTTTTACTTTTTTTCAAAGGACTGATAATCTTTTTACTTTCTCTATTTTTGTGCTATAAAACAAAAATCACACAGACAGCTTTCAATCTGGTAAAATGTTAAAAGCGGCAGTTCTTCGTTAGTTGTAGCTGTAGATTTTTGCCAACAAGTTACAGTTTTACAAATCCTTATCGAAAGTAAGTTTCCCAAATTTAATATCTCACGCACACGAAATCAGTGCTATGTTTGCTTCATCTTATATACGGAACAAGTGTTTCCAACTATGAACCTCAGACAGAATTATTTCAGTAGTAGACCGACAGATGAGCATTTAGCCTCGTTCCTTAGAATCAGTACACTTTACTTCGAACCTCAATATAAGGAACTTTTAAAAATGAAATCGCAATTTCATTCATCTCATTAACATATTTAAATTGTAATATCTGTATATCGTTTTTAAAATTTTCGAAAATTTATCTTGGCCCCCCCAAACTTTTTTTTTTTCGATTTTTGGCCCGCGACCGAAAATGTTTGCCCATCCCTGCACTCTACCGTATATTTTTCTAAAAATGACGATTCTTTAATTGCATAATCTTTGTCCACCTGCAAATGCCAAGTTGAAGATAAAAATTATTTTCCAGCCACCCTGCTCCGTCATAACTTGCATTTTCACGCGAATATTCCTGGAGGACAGCCTGCACCTATAAAAGATCGACGGGGCGACAGTCAGCCCCGAACCCAAGCGCATAAATTCCTAATCTCCCTCGCAAAACGGGGGCTACCAGGGGCGTCGTCTCCTTGCGCCCCCATCAATTTAATCAGATGCTTCCATCACAAGCCCCTCATCGACTCTTAATCGGCAAAATAGGTACAGCCAAGGAGGGTTATCGCATTTTCCGCCAACTGCATAAACTCGATAGGGTGACTCCACGCCAAATAAAAGTAAAGGAGGGTTGACATACAATATCCTCAGAAGAAGCCGTCCCGCTGGCTTCGTGAGTGGGATTGTAGGATATAGTTATTGGCTCATATTATATCAGATATCTTCGGGTTCGGGGGATTATTTGAGAGTGATTTCATTTCGAAGAGATTGCTTTTGCCATGAGCTGTATGGGACTTCGGGTTTCGTTCTATTTTTGTCGCACTGGTTATTTGATATGTAGGGACCCTGATTTAGTGTGTTATGGATTGGCATACTTTGTTGAATGGAGATGTCATATCGTTATATAGGGTTGTCTAACTCATATTGGCTATACTTTAGCGAATATTAATAGAGTTTAATCAATTCGCTTTTTTTCTAATTAATTCTTTAATCAATTCGATTTTTTTTTATTCAATTCGGATTATAATATTTTAGGAAAAAAATTTAACACAATGCAAATAATTTTTAATGCACAAGTAAAATTTTAAATAAATTTATTTCTTAAAAATATTGTTAAATATATACATACAATAACACTACAATTACATATATTACTATACATACAATTAACCACATATAATATTCATCGAATACTACAAATAAATCATATGAATCATATTTAAATGTAGAATGACCGTACCTTGCAAGAAACGTCTTCCAGTGAAATTATTTTGATCAGGTTATTTGATAAGTAAGGATCTGATTTAGTGCTATGGATTGGCATACTTTGTTGAAAGGGGATGTCGTATCGTTATGTAGGGTTGTCTAACTCATTTTAGCGATACAATAACATATATTTATGAAGTTTAATTAATTCTCCTTCTTTGTTTTAACTCATGCTTTAATTAATTCGATATTTTTTTATTCATGTAATGTAGGATGTAATGTTTTAAAAGTATTTATTACATTGTCGATTGTTTTTGATACACAAATAAAATTTCAAAAAAATATTGTCAAAAATATACATATATCCTTTAACCGCGTACAATATTAATCGAACACTATAGAATCACATGAATCTATAGATGACCCTATCCTTGCAAGAAAATGTCTATCAAAAAATTATTTTTTGTAGCAATTATCAATGATTCCAAGAATGAATATACATATTATTCACATATTCATCACATTAACATATTCATCATTCATTATTCACATATTTATCATTCACATATTCACTTTTTATTTCCATATTAATCTTAAATTCTATATGGAATGTTTCCTTTATAAAAATTTCGATCTAGTGTAATTATTTTTTCAGCAGGTTATTTGATATGTAAGGACCTAATTTAATGCTATGGATTGGCAAATTGGTAGAAAGGGGATGTCATATCATTATATAGGGTTGATAAATTCATAGTGGTGATACTATATAAATAAAGTTTAATTTATTCACTTTCTTTAACTAATTCAATTTCTTTATTCAGTTTGGGTGTAATGTTGTAGAGAAGGTTTGTTAAATTGTAAATAATTTTTAAAATACAAATAAACTTTTAAAAAAATTTGTAAATATTGTTAAAATTATGCATACAATATCCTTTAACTGCATACAATATTCTTCTAACACTGTAAAGAGATCACACGAAACAAACTGAAACATAGATGACCGTATCCCCGCAAGAAAATGCCTATCAGAATTCCTAAGAATTATTTTTATGTAGTTATTTATTAATATTGTAGCAATTATCTATGATTCCAATAATCAATAAGTGATTTTATTTACATATTCATCTTAGCATGTTCTATATGCAATGTTTGTTTCCTTTATAAAAACTTCGATCTAGTGTAGTTATTTTTTTAGCAGTTTATTTGATATGTGAATGCCCTGATTTAATGATATGGATTGGCATACCTTTTGAACGAGGATATCATATCGTTATATATGGCTGTCAAACTCATGTTGGCGATTCGATAGCAGATATTAATAAAGTTAAATTAATTCACTTTCTTTGATCTCTTTAAAAAATTCAATTTCTTTATTCAGTTTGAATGTATTGTTTAAGAAAAGATTTATTAAATTGTAAATGAGTTTTAATATACTAGTAAAATTTAAAATTTTATATTTTAAAATATTGAAAAGTATACATACAATATCCTTTAGCCAACGGCCATACCATGCTGAATATACCGGTTCTCGTTAGATCACCGAAGTCAAGCATCATTGGGCGCGGTCAGTACTTGGGTGGGTGACCACCTGGGAACACCGCGTGCCGTTGGCATTCACAAATTTGGGACCTGAATGGCCACGTGTCAAGCGCTCTGGCGCTCGGTGCCACAGGTTTCGGGTTCGAATCCCGGCGGTGCCATGGATGTTTGTAGTGGTTCGGAATCCACTTTAAGCCGTAGGTCCCGGTCTCCTATGACTGTAAGAGCGTCACGGAGCCAAAGTCAGACTTCTACCTACGGGTGCTTCATTACAACAGAAGCTGCTTCCTTCCCCTTCAATCATGAGTACGTATGGGCTCGTGGGCTTGGCTAGTCAAGTGGGATAAGAAACTACAACAACAACAACGAATACAATATTCTTCTAACATTGCAAAGAAATCATATGAATCAATAGATGTCCATATCCTTGCAAAAAAATGTCTATCAGAATTAGAAATAATTATTTTTATGTAATTGTTTACTAATATTGTAGCAATTATTCATGATATCAAGGATTAATATACATATTATTCACATATTCATCTTAACTTCTATAGTGAATGTTTTATTTATAAACATTTCAATCTAGTGTAGTTATTTTTTGAGCAGGTTATTGAATACGTGAATACCTTAGTTAATGATATGGATTGGCGTACTGGTTGAATGGTGATGTCATATATGATTGCCAAACACATGATTGCAATTTGTAGCAAATATTAATAAATTTTAATTAACTCACTTGTGTTCTCTTTCCTGTTGTTGTTGTTGTCGTGTCCTTCACGGAAGGAAGGGAGAGGGGTGCAGCTTCTGTTCTGATGGAGCACCCGTAGGTAGAAGTCTGACTTCTGCTCCGTAACCCTCTTACAGTCATAAGAGACCGGGACCTACGGCTTAAAGTGGATTCCGAACCACTACAAACATCCATGGCACCGCCGGGATTTGAACCCGAAACCTGTGGTACCGAGCGCCAGAGCGGTTCTCTTTCCTTCTTTGACTAATTCGATTCATATATTCAGTTTGGATGCATTGTTTTAGAAAAGAGATTAATTAGAGATGATTTTTAATAGGAAAGTGATTTTTTTTTAAATTGTTCAAAATATACATACAATATCTTTTAATATTCATCGAATACACTAACGAGATCACATGAAACGCACTTAAACGTAGATTACTATATCGTTGCATGAAAACTTCTATTAGAATTTGAAACAATGATTTTTTTAAAGTTATTTGCTAGTATTGTAGAAATAATCCATGATTCCATAGATTAATAAGTGCCTTTATACGCATAATCCTCTTAATATGACCTATACGGAATTAATTCACAATATATAAATATTTCTATGAAGTGCTGTTATTTTTTGAACAGGTTATTTTATATGTAAAAGCTTAATTTAATCGCATGGAATACGAATATCACAACATGTAGGACTAATACTTTTGCTTAAAGTGGTATTTTGAATGAAAATATTAAATTAAAGTTGGATTTATTAATATTTTCTGTATTATGCTTGAGAAAGTAATTTGTAGAATTTGAGATAGTTAGTAAACAATTTTAATATACATCTAAAATTATGGTTAATAAAAAAAAATCTTGCTTACTTTACATTCGAGAGTTATAAATTATTCAAAATGAGATGCAATATGGTGGTGAGATATAATGCAGATAGTTAAAGCCCACATTCTGTCAATAGATACTGCATACAAATTTATACAAATTTCTTTATTTATCACTGATACGAGGACGCTACAAATTTCAATACAGAACAATATTACAGTCACTAAGTACAATAACTGTGCTCATTGGCAGATTATTATTATTATTAATAATCTGCTCTACATTGTTGGACCTCTGTTTTCCCTTATATAGAAAAAAACATTGCCTTTAGCGAGGACTTTAGGGGTAATTAGCTCACATTTGAGGATTAGTAATACACTCTACCAAAAGCATCCACTATCATTGCCTCAGTGACTGTTATGAAGACTGCTTTTGGATTCAAACCTCCGGCATCTATCATTATTATTAGTATTATTTTTTGAGCATATATAGGATCGTGTTCCACTTATGTGAGCTGTGGTAAACACATTGACTGCGATTGGAGCATACAGTTTTATGATTTTAGGTATAATTGTTCTACATTTGCTTGTTGAATGGGAGAAAACCATAAACATAATTACCAAACTTCTGACCATCATTGCAAGGAGCTAGCTCTAAACATGTTGCCAATCACTATTAAGTCTCCTTATTCCAGAAAGCAGTGATTGCAATGAATATCTCCAGTCAATATTAGTTTCCTTTTATTTAATTTTTTTATGTACTTCGTCATAAGTATATAATTTGCATTAAGTAATTCGTCATAAGTATGCCATTCGCATTAAGTAACTCGCCATAAGTATGTATTTCGTAATAAGTAATTCATCATAAGTATATAATTCGTATTAAGTAATTCGTCATGAGTATATAATTAGTATATAATTCGTCATAAGTATGTAATTTGTATTAAGTAAGTCGTCATAAGTATATAATTCGTCACATGCAATTCGTATTGAGTAATTCGTCATAAGTTTAAAATTAGTTTACAAATCGTCCTAAGTATGTAATTCCTATTAAATAATTCGTCATAATAGAGATGTTTTTACTAAAGGTAATTCTTTATTTCTTTCTTTTATTAAACTGATAAAATTTTATTTACTCAATGAAAGTCTATTGATATGAAATAATACACCATAATAATATACAATATTGAGAAGATAAATTCACAATCTCAAATATTTTACAAATTCACAATACAAATTTTTGTGAGTAATATTATGTTGGCACTACATAAAATATCTTAATAAACATCAACAGAATTATAATTATATGCATAACTCATAACGTTTTCAACATAATAACGTTATTTTATATCATTTCATACCTCAACCCATAATGACTAAAGTATCGTAAAAGCATCTCGTACAAGTTTTTGACCATTGTATACGAACATCGTTTCTCTGTCGATTCTACTAACAGCTCCGTCTCTTACAAAAAGCTTCTGATCCTTTGGGTACTCCAATAGTTACGCTCATAGTTAATGAATATATCTATACATAATTAACTGGTCCGAAATGTAATGCCATAGCAATTCAATGACTTGGGAATTGATACACATTATTAATAGTAGAAAAATAGCTTCTGGTAAATGTAAATAATGTTGCATCGGTTGAATAACAATGGATTACGATGTATTGTTTTGTAATTATATCTCAATGCGTTACGAAATATGTAATGCATATATTGAAATTGTTGCTAAATATTATAACCTAATTTTAATATCTATTTATTAACATTTCCATATATAATTATTAAATAATTCGTCATAAATATATAATTAGTATATAGATCGTCATAAGTTTACAATTAGTATATAATTTTCATAAGTATGTAATTTGTATTAAATAATTCTTCATAATATGTAATTCGTATTAAGTAGTTCGTCATAAGTATATAATTAGTATATAATACGTCATAAGCATATAATTCGTATTAAGTAACTCGTCTTAAGAATAATTCGTATTAACTAATTCGTCATAAATATATAATTCGTATTAAGTAGTTCGTCAGAAGTATATACTTAGTATATAATTCGTCATAAGTATGCAATTCATAATAAGTAAGTCGTCATAAATGTGTAATTCGTATTAAATAATTAGTCAGAAGTATATAATTGGTATATAACTAGTCATAAGTTTGTAATTCGTGTTAAGTAATTCATATAATAATGATGTTTTTACTAAATGTAATTCTGTATTTTTTTTCATTAAATAGATAAAACTTTATTCATTCAATGAAAATCTATTGAGAGGAAATAATCATAAATCACAATCTTTCCATTTACAAATTTTTGTGGGTAATATTTTGTTGACAATTGATAAAATAACTTTAAAAACATATCAACATGAATATAATATATACATTCCACTTACATAAATTTACATTATTTCATTCCTCAATCCATGATGATTAAACCACCGTGAAATCATCTCGCTCAAGTTTTTGACCATTGTATACGGAAATCGCTTTTCTGCCTGTTTGCTACTAAAAGCTCCGCCTCTTGCAAAAGGCTTCTGAGCCATTGGGTATTCCGATAGTTACGCTCATAGTTAATGACTCTATATTGATAGTTAACGGGTCTGAAATGTAATGCCGTAGCAATTCTGGGAATTCAATGACTGGGGAATTGGTATACATTATTAATAGGTAGGGAAACAGCTTCTGGTAAATGTAAATAATGTTGCATCAATTGAATAAAAATTGATTACAATGTATTGTTTTGTAACTAGTATATCAATACATTACGAAATATGTAATATACACTGAAGTGACAAAAGTCATGGGATAGCAATATGCAAATTTTCAGATGGCATTAGCATCGCGTAGAACATGTATAAATGCGCAGTGCTTTCGCAGAGCTTTCATTTCCGTTCAAGTTATTCATGTGAAGAGGTTTTGACGTGATGATGACCACACGACGGGAATTAACAGACTTTGAACGCGGAATGTTAGTTGGAGCTAGACGCATGGGTCATGCCATTTCGGAAATCGTTAGGGAATTCAACATTCCAGATCCACTGTGTCAAGTGTGTGCCGAGAGTATGAAATTTCAGGCATAACATCGCACCATGGACAGCGCAGTGGTCGACCGCCTGCACTTAACGACCGAGACCGGCGACGTCTGCAAAGAGTCGTAAATTCTAACAGATAAGCAACACTGCGTCAAATAACCGCAGAAATCAATGTGGGACGTACAAGGGACTTGTCTGTTAGAACTGTGCGGAGAAATTTGGCTTTCTTGGGCTATTCCAGCAGAAGACCAACTCGAGTACCTTTACTGACAGAAAGACATCGCTTGCAGCGACTCTCGTGGGCACGTGAGCATATCGGTTGGTCCCTAGATGAATGAAAAACCGTGGCCTGGTCCGATGAGTCACGATTTCAGTTGGTAAGAGCTGATTGTAGGATTCGAGTGTGGCGCAGACCCCACGAAGCCATGGACCCAAACTGTCGGCAAGGCACTGTTCAAGCTGGTGGTGGCTCCGTAATGGTGTGGGCTGTTTTTTCATGGCATGGATTTGGTCCTCAGGTGCGACTGGACCGAACATTGACTGGAAATGCTTATGTTCAGCTAATTGGAGATCACTTGCAGCCATTCATGGACTTCATGTACCCAAACAACGATGGGATTTTTATGGATGACAATGCGCCATGTCACCGGGCCACAACTGTTCGCGATTGGTTTGAAGAACATTCTGGACAATTCCAACGAATGATCTGGCCACCTAGATCGCCCGACATGAATCCCATCGAGCATTTATGGGACATCATCGAGAGGTCTGTACGTGCCCGAAATCCTGCACCATCAACGCTTTCACAATTATGGACGTCTATCGAGACAGCATGGCTCAATATTCCTGCAGAAGACTTCCAACGACTTGTTGAGTCCATGCCACGTCAAGTTGCTGCACTTCGCCGGGCGAAAGGAGGCCGACACGATATTAAGAGGTATCCCATGACTTTTGTCACTTCAGTGTATATTTATATTGAAAAAGTTACTACATATTATAATCTAATTTTAATATCTATTTATTAACATTTGCGTATTTAAATATCTTCTATATATTGATTTGTGTTCATGTATGAATTTCTCTAGTTTTTAGGAATAAAAATTTGTCGTATTTTATAATTATTATTATAAAGTAATTTTTATTTTTAGAAAATGCCACTCAATCGGTTTATTTCCAATGTAAATATCACAACAATTGAATAACACCAAGGTATTGTTTGGAACTGCCATATCAATACATTATGAAATATGATATATGCATTTTGAAATAACAATTGCTAAATATTAAAATTATATTTTCTAAATACACTGAAGTGACAAAAGTCATGGGATAACAATATGCAAATTTTCAGATGGCAGTAGCATCGCGTAGAATAGGTATAAATGCGCAGTGCTTTAGCAGAGCTTTCATTTCTGTTCATGTTATTCATGTGAAGAAGTTTTGACGTGATGATGACCGCACGACGGGAATTAACAGACTTTGAACGCGGAATGTTAGTTGGAGCTAGACGCATGGGTCATGCCATTTCGGAAATCGTTAGGGAATTCAACATTCCCAGATCCACTGTGTCAAGAGTGTGCCGAGAGAATGAAATTTCAGGCATAACATCCCACCATGGACAGCGCAGTGGTCGACCGCGTACACTTAACGACCGAGCCCGGCGACGTCTGCAGAGAGTCGTAAATTCTAACAGACAAGCAACACTGCGTCAAATAACCGCAGAAATCAATGTGGGACGTACAAGGGACTTGTCTGTTAGAACTGTGCGGAGAAATTTGGCTTTCTTGGGCTATTCCAGCAGAAGACCAACTCGAGTGCCTTTACTGACAGAAAGACATCGCTTGCAGCGACTCTCGTGGGCACGTGAGCATATCGGTTGGTCCCTAGATGAATGGAAAACCGTGGCCTGGTCCGATGAGTCACGATTTCAGTTGGTAAGAGCTGATTGTAGGATTCGAGTGTGGCGCAGACCCCACGAAGCCATGGACCCAAACTGTCGGCAAGGCACTGTTCAAGCTGGTGGTGGCTCCGTAATGGTGTGGGCTGTTTTTTCATGGCATGGATTTGGTCCTCAGGTGCGACTGGACCGAACATTGACTGGAAATGCTTATGTTCAGCTAATTGGAGATCACTTGCAGCCATTCATGGACTTCATGTACCCAAACAACGATGGGATTTTTATGGATGACAATGCGCCATGTCACCGGGCCACAACTGTTCGCGATTGGTTTGAAGAACCTTCTGGACAATTCCAACGAATGATCTGGCAACCTAGATCGCCCGACAGGAATCCCATCGAGCATTTATGGGACATCATCGAGAGGTCTGGTCGTACCCAAACTCCTGCACCATCAACGCTTTCACAATTATGGACGTCTATCGAGACAGCATGGCTCAATATTCCTGCAGAAGACTTCCAACGACTTGTTGAGTCCATGCCACGTCGAGTTGCTGCACTTCGCCGGGCGAAAGGAGGGCCGACACGATATTAAGAGGTATCACATGACTTTTGTCACTTCAGTGTATTTAACCTCATTTTAAAATTGCATTTTTATCATCTATCATATATTTTAATATCAAATTTTATTTATAAGTATTAATATTTGATTATATTATACTCCACCAAAAGCATACACTACCCTTGTCACAATGACGGCTACGAAGACCGTTTTTGGATTCGAACCTCAGGCCTCTAGTATTATTATTAGTCACTATTCATTAAGCATGTATGGGATCGTGTTTTACTTATGTGGGCTATGACAAACCCATTAACGAAAGGTGATTGGAAAACACAGATTTACTACCGTGTCCAAAAAGTAAGACCAATTTCTTATTTAAATTTTCCCAAGCATATGGTATTTCTATTTTTCTTTCTTTTTTTCTTTGTTGGCACTGACCTTGACATCGGTGTGAAATTTGACGTCAAAATATTCATTCGTGTTTGAGTTACGCTTGGCTTTATGAGACACTAAAACTGATTCCGGCAATTTTTGAAATGTCTGCATTAATTGAGCAAAGATTTTGCATTCA
Organism: Caerostris darwini; assembly: GCA_021605075.1. Lineage (NCBI taxonomy): Eukaryota > Metazoa > Arthropoda > Arachnida > Araneae > Araneidae > Caerostris > Caerostris darwini. The sequence goes on from BPLQ01012004.1 coordinate 538,380, forward strand.
ATTTTGTTTGCGGAAACGTATAGAATTTTGCAGAAGGCATTCGGTGAGCATTCCTATATCGGAAAGAAATATTTAGAAGAGTTCAAAGAAGACAGAGGACGCGTTGAAGGCGAAGAGCCCTCTGGTCGACAACTAACCTCAACCGACGAAGCCCGCGTACAAACAATTAAAGATTTGGTGCTTGCAAACCGTTGATTTACAATTAGAGACCTTGCTGATTATGTTGGCATTCAAAATTCATTTTTAAAGGTGTTTAGGGCCTCAAACACATCAAATCTTGATTGGTACCGAAAACACTGAATGTGCCAGCTCACACTGCATTGATTCTAAGTTAACTTTTTCGACAAAAATGAATCCCATATCGTTCCGCAACCGCCGTATTCACCTGATATAGCATACTGTTACTTCTTACTATTCTCTAAACTCAAAAGACAACTCCGGGGACACCGTTTTGTGTCGATTGAAGAAACGGAATCAGTTTCAGCATCTAAAGAAACCAAGCGTAACTTAAGCACTAATGAATATTTTGAAGTAAAATGTCACACATATGTCAAAGACGCTACCAGCAACTTAAAAAAGAAAAAAAATTGAAATACTATATGCCCGGGAAATTGAAATTGAAATCTGATCTTACTTGTGGGACACAGTAGTATGTATACTGTCCTTCATTTGTTCTTTGAATGGAAGTAACCCATAAACATTTTCATGAGACTTTCTGATAATCATTGCAAGAGCTTTACACATGACGCCAATCACTATTAAGTCTCCTTGTTTCAGACAGCAGTGACTACAATGAATACCTCCCGTGGATATTAAATTTCTTTTATTTATTTTTTTAAGCAATTCGTCATAAGTATGTAATTCGTCATAAATATATATGTAGTATATAATACGTATTAAGTACATACTTCTTCTTAAGAATCTAATTCGTATTTATAATTCGTCATAAGTATGTAATTCGTATATAATTCGCTATAAGAATGTAATTCGTATTCAGTAATCGTCATAACAATCATTCTGTAATTTTTTTCAATCATCAATTGTAATCGTCATTTCTGTAATTTTTTTTTTATTAAACTGATAAAACTTTATTCACAGCATTCATCAGAAACCATCAAAAATCACAATCTCTCATCCTTTACATTTTTTATGAGAAATATTATGTTGACGTTTAATAAAATATAAGCATATCAACTGAAATACACTGAAGTGACAAAAGTCATGGGATACCTCTTAATATCGTGTCGGCCCTCCTTTCGCCCGGCGAAGTGCAGCAACTCGACGTGGCATGGACTCAACAAGTCGTTGGAAGTCTTCTGCAGGAATATTGAGCCATGCTGTCTCGATAGACGTCCATAATTGTGAAAGCGTTGATGGTGCAGGAGTTTGGGTACGACCAGACCTCTCGATGATGTCCCATAAATGCTCGATGGGATTCCTGTCGGGCGATCTAGGTTGCCAGATCATTCGTTGGAATTGTCCAGAAGGTTCTTCAAACCAATCGCGAACAGTTGTGGCCCGGTGACATGGCGCATTGTCATCCATAAAAATCCCATCGTTGTTTGGGTACATGAAGTCCATGAATGGCTGTAAGTGATCTCCAAGTAGCTGAACATAAGCATTTCCAGTCAATGTTCGGTCCAGTCGCACCAGAGGACTAAGTCCATGCCATGAAAAAACAGCCCACACCATTACGGAGCCAACACCAGCTTGAACAGTGCCTTGCTGACAGTTTGGGTCCATGGCTTCGTGGGGTCTGCGCCACACTCGAACCCTACCATCAGCTCTTACCAACTGAAATCGTGACTTATCGGACCAGGCCACGGTTTTCCATTCATCTAGGGACCAACCGATATGTTCACGTGCCCACGAGAGTCGCTGCAAGCGATGTCGTTCTGTCAGTAAAGGCACTCGAGTAGGTCTTCTGCTGGAATAGCCCAAGAAAGCCAAATTTCTCCGCATAGTTCTAACAGACAAGTCCCTTGTACGTCCCACATTGATTTCTGCGGTTATTTGACGCAGTGTTGCTTGTCTATTAGAATTTACGACTCGTTGCAGATGTCGCCGGTCTCAGTCGTTAAGTGCAGGCGGTCGACCACTGCGCTGTCCATGGTGGGATGTTATGCCTGAAATTTCATACTCTCGGCACACTCTTGACACAGTGGATCTGGGAATGTTGAATTCCCTAACGATTTCCGAAATGGCATGACCCATGCGTCTAGCTCCAACTAACATTCCGCGTTCAAAGTCTGTTAATTCCCGTCGTGCGGTCATCATCACCTCAAAACCTCTTCACATGAATAACTTGAACAGAAATGAAAGCTCTGTGAAAGCACTGCGCATTTATACCTGTTCTACGCGATGCTACTGCCATCTGAAAATTTGCATATTGCTATCCCATGACTTTTGTCACTTCAGTGTATAATACATACTTCATAACTTTTCCACGAAAATAACATTATTTTAATATATTTCATCCCCCGACCCATAATGATTAAACTACGGTAAAAGGATCTCAGTCAAGTTTTTGACCATTGTATATGAAAATCATTTCTCTTTCGATGTGCTACTAAAAGCTCCGTCTCTTACAAAAGGCTTCTGATCCATTGAACATTCCGATAGTTAGGCTCATAGTTAAAGACTCTATATGGATAGTTAACGGGTCTGAAATGCAATGACATAGCAATTCTGGGAATTCAATGATATGGGAATAGCTTCTGGTAAATGTAAATAACTTTGCATCAATTGAATAACAATTGATTACAATGTATTGTTTTGTAACTAGTTTGTCAATACGTTATGAAATATGAAGTACATATGTTGAAATAATTATTAAATATTATAATCTAATTTTAATATCTATTTGTTAACATTTTCGTATATAATTAGTATTAAGTAATTTGTCATAGGTACGTAATTCGTATTAAGTAATTCGTCATAACTCTGTAATTCGTATTAAGTAATTCGTCATAAGTATGTAATTCGTATTAAGTAATTCGCATATGTATGTGATTCTTATTAAATAATTCGTCATAAGTACATAATTCATGTTAAGTAATACGTCATAAGTATATAATTTGTATTAAGTGATTCGTCATAAGTATGTGATTCGTATTAAGTAATTCGTCATAATAATGATGTTTATACTAAAGATAATTCTGTAATTTATTTTATTAAATTGACCAAATTTTTTTCACTCAATGAAATTCTATTGAGAGTAATTAATCATAAATCACTATCTCTCGCCATTTACAAACTTTTGTGGGTAATATTATGTTGACATTTAATAAAATAACTTTATAAGCATATGAACATAAATATAATATTCACATTCCTCTCATAACGTTTTCACGTAAAAAACATTATTTTATTTTATTTCATTCCTCAACCCATGATAATTAAACTACCGTAAAAGCATCTCACTCAAGTTTTTGACCATTGTATACGAAAATCGCTATGAGCTCCGTCTACTATGAGCTCCGCCTCTTACAAAAGGCTTCTGATCCTTTGGGTATTCCAATAGTTACGCTCATAGTTAATGCCTCTATATGGATAGTTAACAGGTCTGAAATGCAATGCCATAGCAATTCTGGAAATTCACTGACTTGGGAATCGGTACACATTATTAATTGGTAGAGAAATAGCTTCTGGTAAATGTAAATAATGTTGCATGAATTGAATAACGATTGATCACAATATATTGTTAACTAGTATATCAATGCAGTTTGAAATATGTAATGCATATATTGAAATAGTTATTAAATATTCTAACCTAATTATAATATCTATTTATTAACATTTCCGTATATTATTCCTACTAAGTAATTCGGCATAAGTATATAATTCGTCACAAGTTTGCAATTAGTATATAATTCGTCATTATGTAATGCGTAATAAATAATTCGTCATTTCGTAATTCGTATTAAATAATTCGTCATAAGTATGCAATTCGTATTAAGTAATTCGTCATAGGTATGTAATTACGAGGGTAAAGTGAAAAGTTCTCGGTCTGACACAGAGATGACGCTGCAATCTCCAAAAATTTATTTCCTGCCTGGGTGCACGCGTCATTAGTTCGTTTGACAAGTTTCAACTTGTTCTCTCAATTAGTTTGTTTACACGAATTGCACGTCTTGCATGTTTTTCGTTGAAATGGATAAACTTGAATATGGTGCTGTCATAAAATTCTTCGTTTTGGATGGATTACGCCCTAAAGAAATTCATTCGAATATTACGAAAGTTTACGGGGACTCTGTTCCTTCCAAAAAGTGGTTTCCACTTCTGTTCCTTTTAAAAAGTGGCCAGCTGAATTTAAATGTGGTCGCGCATCCCTCGAAGATGACCCACGTGAAGGACGGCCAAAAAGTGGAGCCACACCGGAAACCGTCGAAAAAGTGCATGATATCGAGTGAAGGTGAGTGAGATAGCTGAGGCTGTGGGGATATCGGAAGAAAGGGTGCGAAACATCTTGCTCGAAGAATTAGGGATACGAAAGCTCTGCTCAAGATGGGTGCCGCATGTGCTGAATGCGGATCAAAAGCAAATGCGCAAACGATTTTCAGAGCCATCTTTGAACCAATTCAATGACCAATGCGGCGATTTCTCACCATGGATGAGACACGGGTCCACCACTACACCCCAGAAGCAAAACAGCAGTCCAAGCAGTGGTTGGAAACCGGTGGTTCAGCACCAACGAAAGCGAAGTCGATCGCATCTGCCGGAAAGCTCATGGCCAGAGTGTTTTGGGATGGGAAAGGGATCCTGTTAATTAATTACCTTGTAAAAGGCAAAATAATTACAGAAGAATATTACTCCAAACTTCTTGACCAGATGGAAACTAAAATTCACGAGAAGAGGCCTGGATTGAAGAAGAAAAAAGTCATCTTTCACCAGGACAACGCACCTGTGCACAAGGTTACGTTGACGATGGGAAAACTGCGGGTTTGGGGTAAGATTTGCTCGGCCATCCCACTATTCTCCTGATTTGGCTCCCTCAGATTTTCATGTGTTCCCAAACTTGAAGAAGTTTGTTTCTGGGAAGCGCTTTGCATCTAAAGACGAATTTGAGAGGGCCGTAGATGAATATTTTCACAACCTTAAAGACTCTCACTTCCGGGAAGGACTACTGATGTTGGAGAAACGTTGGACCAAGTGTGTTGAAGTCAAAGGATATTATGTAGAAAAATAAAATCTTTTTTTAACTGAAAATCGTAGTCTTTCATTGTCAGGCCGTGAACTTTTCACGTAACCCTCGTAGTATATAATTCGTAATAAGTAATTCTTCATAAGTATAATGTTTTTACTGAATGTAATGCTGTACATTTTTTTAAAACTAAATTGATAAAACTTTATTCACTCAGTGACGGTCTATTGAGATGAAATAATCATAAATCTCTCTCATACTGATTTTTGTGGGTAATAATTTGTTGACATTTAATAAAATAACTTTATAACCATATGAACAGGAATATAACATATGCATTTCGCTCATAACGTTTTCACGAAAATAATATTATTTTATTGTATTTTCATTCCTCAAACCATAATGATTAAACTATCATGAAAGCATCTCACTCAAGGTTTTGACCATTGTAATACAAAAATCGTTTCTCTGTCTGTTCGCTACTAAAAGCTCCGCCTCTTACAAAAGGCTTCTGATCCATTAGGTATTCCAATAGTTACGCTCATAGTTAATGAATCTATACTGATAGTTAACTGGTCTGAAATGTAATGCCATAGCAATTCTGCAAATTCAATGACTTGGGAATTGGTATACATTATTAATAGATAGGAAAATAGCTTCTGGTAAATGTAAATAATGTTGCATCAATTTAATAACAATAGATTACAATGTATTGCTTTCTAACTATTATATCAATGCAATACGAAATATGTAATATATGTTTTGAAACAGATACTAAATATTTTAATGTAATTTTAATATCTATTTATTAACATTTCCTTATATAATTTGTATTAAGTAATTCGTCATAAGTATATAATTAGTATATAATTCGTAGTAAGTGTATAGTTAGTTTATAATTCGTCATAAGTATATAATTAGTATATAATTCGTCATAAGTATGTTTTATTAAGTAATTCGTCTTAAGTAATTCACCATAAATATGTATTTTGTATTAATAATTCGTCACAAGTATGTAATTCGTATTAAGTAATTTCTCGCAAGTATGTAATTCATATTAATTATTCGCCATAAATTTGTAATTCGTATATAATTCGCCATAAGTATATAATTTGTATATAATTCGTATTAAGTAATTCGACTTAATTTGTCATAATCCGTAATTTGTTTAGTAATTTAATATAATTTGATTCACTCAATGAAAGTTTATTGTGATGAAATAATCTTAAATTACAATCTGTCGCCATTAACAAATTTTTGTGGGTAACATTATGTTGACACTTAATAAAATAACTTCATAGTCATATGAACAGGAATATAATATATACATTGTACTAATAACGATTTTGCGAAAATAACATTATTTTATTATATTTCATTCCTTAAACCATAATGATTAAACTATCATAAAAGCATCTCACTCAAGGTTTTGACCATTGTAATACAAAAAAAGTTTATCTGTCTGTTCGCTACTAAAAGCTCCGCCTCTTACAAAATGCTTCAGATCCTTTGGGTATTCCAATAGTTACGCTCATAGTTAATCGCTCTATACTGATAGTTAACTGGTCTGAAATGTAATGCCATAGTAATTCTGGAAATTCAATGATTGTGAATTGGTATATATTATTAATAGATAAGAAAAACGCTTCTGGTAAATTTAAATAATGTTGCATCAATTGAATAACAATAGATTACTATGTATTGTTTTCTAACTATTATATCAATGCAATACGAAATATGTAATATATGTTTTGAAACAGATACTGAATATTTTAATGTAATTTTAATATCTATTTATTAACATTTCCTTATATAATTTTTATTAAGTAAGTCGTTATAAGTATATAATAAGTATATAATTCGTAGTAAGTGTATAGTTAGTTTATAATTCGTCCAAAGTATATAGTTAGTATATAATTCGTCATAAGCATGTAATTCTTATTAAGTAATTTCTCGCAAGTATGTAATTCATATTAATTATTCGCCATAAATTTGTAATTCGTATATAATTTGCCATAAGTATATAATTTGTATATAATTCGTCATAAGTATCTAATTCGTATTAAGTAATTCGACTTAATTCGTCGTAATCCGTGATTTTTTTAGTAAATTAATAAAAATTTAAATTAAAAATTAATTTTAATTTTAAATTACAATCTATCGTCATTAACAAATTTTTGTGGGTAATATTATGTTGGCACTTAATAAAATAACTTCATAGTCATATTAACAGGAATATAATATGTACATTGTACTAATAACGATTTTGCGAAAATGATATTATTTTATGTTAAATCATTCCTCAAACCATAATGATTAAACTATCATAAAAGCATCTCACTCAAGGTTTTGACCATTGTAATACAAAAATCGTTTCTCTGTCTGTTTGCTACTAAAAGCTCCGCCTCTTACAAAAGGCTTCTGATCCACTGGGTATTCCAATAGTTACGCTCATAGTTAATGAATCTATACTGATAGTTAACTGGTCTGAAATGTAATGCCGTAGCAATTCTGTGAATTCAATGACTTGGGAATTGGTGAACGTCATTAATAAGTAGGGAAATAGCTTCTGGTGTATGTAAATAATGTTGCATCAATTGAATTACAATGGATTACAATATATTGTTTGTAACTAGTATTTCAATATAGTATGAAATATGTAATGCATATATTGAAACAGCTACTAAATATTATAATCTATTTTTAATATCTATTTATTAACATTTCAGTATATAATTCGTCATAAGTATATCATGAGTATATAATTCGTCATAACAGTTAATACATATTAAATAATCCATCATAAGTATATAATTAATATGTAATATGTGTTAAGTAATTCGACATAAGTATATAATTAGTATATAATTCGCATTAAGTAATTCGTCATAAGTATGTAATTAGTATATAATTCGTATTAAGTAATTCTTCATAATAATGATGTTTTTACTAAAGGTAATCCTGTAATTTTTTTATTAATCTGATAACATTTTATTCACTGTATGAATGTCTATTGAGATGAAACAATCATAAATCGCCATCTCTCGCCATTTGCAAATCTTGTGTGGGTAATATTATGTTGCCACTCCATAAAATAACTTTATAAGCTTATGAAAAGAAACATTATATTAAACTACTAAATATAATAAACACTAATAATAAAAACTATTCATTCCTAACAATTAAACTAACGTAAAAGCATCTCACTCAAGTTTTTGATCATAATATACGAAAATAGTTTCTCTACTAAAAGCTCCGCCTTTTACAAAAGGCTTTTGATCCATTGGGTATTGCAATAGTTATGCTCATAGTTAATGACTCTATACTGATAGTTAACTGATCTGAAATGTAATGCCAAAGCAATTCTGGGAATTCAATGACTCTTGAATTGTTAGATATTATTAAATGTAAATAATGTTGCATCAGTTGAAAACAATTGATTGCAATGTATTGTTTTGTAACTAGTATATCAATGACTTAAAATATGCAATGCATATATTGAAATATTTGTTAAATATTATAATCTAATTTTAAAATATATTTATTAACGTTTGTGTATTTAAATATCATCTTATTTATTTTTGTATATACTTAATTTCTCTTGTCAAGAGCAAATAGAAAATTATCTATTTTTTTAATTACTATTATTTTTCGTCCAGAACCACTAATTCGTTTTTTTTTCCTAATGTAAATTTTATTACATCAATTGAGTAATGCTTGATTGCAATTAGTATGTATTGTTTGTAACTAGTATATCAATGCATTACGAGATATGAAATATATATGTATTGAAATAGCAATTACTAGATATTAAAATCGTATTTTAATATCTATTTAATTTAAATTGTATACTTAAATATATTTTTTTTATCGATTCGTATTCAGTCACGAATTTCGTTCTATCTCTTTCTCTCCCTCTTTTTTTTTTTTTTTTTTTGGTGGGGGCAGTTGTCTTATTTTTTAATTATTATTATAATTTTTATGTTTGTGTCCATTTTAAATCGGGCTTTTTTTCGAATGTACATCAATTGAATAACACTTGATTACAATGTACTGTTTTCAACTATCATAACAATACATTGTGAAGTATGATATATATATTTTAAAATCACAATTACTAAATATTAAAATCAAATTTTAATATCTATTAAATTCCATTTATGCAATTAAATATCTTTTTTTATTTTTATTGATTTCTATTCACTCACGAATTTTTGCTTTGAGAAAATAGAACATTGTCTTATTTTATTATTATTATTTTACTTTGTCATTAATGAAGGTTTTTATATTATAAATATTATTATATTAATTGAATAATACATGGTAACATTGTATTGTTTGTAACTAATAATCATTAGATTATGAAATATGAAACAGGAGCTACATTGTCCAAAAAGTAAGACTGCTTGGTTTTGTGAGATGTTAAAGATGTTTGATGTTAAAGATGTTAAGATGTTTGTAAGATGTTCCGGCGATTTTTTAAATTTAAATATATTAAATAATTTAAATATATTTTTTTTATATTTATATTCACTCACAAATTTCTTTTGTAAAAAATGTTGATTGAGTTTAAATTGCAAAACTTTGATGAATCAATTTTGGTCTGTCTAGTCTTTGAATTTTACTGTAGGTATTGATGTCAAACAATGATTTGGAATTAATATCCCTAAGGATATGGCTTTTCATCCACCTTTCTTAATCAAATGTAGGAACTTCTGGATCTCATTTTTGAACACTGGAAACTTAATTTGTTTCACTTTTTAAGTTTCGATCTCCTTGTTCTTGCGCTCTGGCCTTTGGTACCACAAACTTCTGCTTCAAATCCTAGCTATGGCATGGATGTTTGTTATTGGTTCGGAATACACGTTAAACTATAAGTCCCTGTCTATTTAGCCTAAAGTGTGTAAAACAAAACCATTGAGCGGCAAACCAAATCAATCCATTATAAAGCGGTTAACAAAATTAACTTGTTCATTAGAAAACATATATACGGCCCATCATGGAAAAAAAATTCTCAAAATAAACTACATAAATTCTCAAAAACTTTATACTGTAGGTCCCGGTCTAATTAGCCCAAAAGTATGCACAAAAGGACCGTAGAGCGACAAACCAAACCAAACCATGTTCAAAACTTGTTGCCAAACAATGATTTGGATTAATATCCTCAAGGATAGGACTTTTCAACCTTCTTCTTTTCAACCATCTTCCAGATCTGTACATTTATCGTGCTCATTTTTGTACAAGGTAAACTTAGTTTGGTTCACTTTTTAGATTTCGAACTAAGATCTCCTTGCTCAAAATCGGCCCGATGGCCAATTTGCTAGCGCTTCTGGACTTTGGTACTACATGCTTCAGGTTTGAATCCTGGAGGTGGCATGGATGTTTTTAATGTGTCGGAATCCCCTTTAAAGTGTACATCCCGGTCTAATTAGCCCAAAGTCTGCACAAAATGACCGTAGAGCGACAAACCAAACCCAATCTCGACTTGTGATCGAGTTGTAACATACACTGTTAGCTTGCAGCATGACTTTGGTTCAAATTTGCTGAAAGCGTCCGATGCAATCACTGTATAGATAGCTATTTATGACAGTGTGTGTAAAGGCGTTTAATTAGTACAAAGTGTGCATAAAAGAACCGTAGAGCAACAAACCTTGTTCAAAAATTCAACACGCTGACAAACCTTCAGTACGCCTTTTAATGCAAAAGTTAATTCATTATTAATTAAACTTTTTGATCTCCATTTATAGTTTAAAAAAAACTTTGGAGAAAAAAAACACAATAAAATTCTATCACTTTACTAAATTTTTTCTTGCCAATATAGAAAAAACTCCAACCTTTTTAACTCCTTCCCGACCCAACACCTTATTCAATCAAGGCCACACACCTTTCGCCCTTTACACCGGGAAACCGGTCCCGACAGTTTAAAATAGATTCCGAACCACTAGCAAACATCCATGCTACCGCCAGGATTTGAATCTGAAGCCTATGTTACCGAAGGCCAGAGCGCTAGCCATTTGACGATCAGGCCGCAACTTTAATGCGGAAGCATTATTTTGATGAATCAATTTTGGTCTGTCTAGTCTTCGAATTTTAGTATAAATATTGTTGAAAAACAATGATTTGTATTAATATCCTTAAGGATATAGCTTTCCATCCATCTACGTAATCGAATGTACAAACTTCCGGATCTACATATTTATCATATTTATTTTGCTCACAGGAAACACTTGCTAGTTCACTTTTTAGGTTTCAAACTAAGATCTCCTTGCGCAAAAGCGGTCTGATGGTCAATTAACGAGCGCCTTTGGCATTTGGTACCACAGGCTTCAAGTTCGATTTCTGGTTGTGGCATGGATATTTGTTAGTGGTTCGAAATCCACGTTAAACTGTAGGTCCAGGACTATTTAGCCTAAGGTGTACAAAAAACTGACTGTATGGATGCACGCCAATCCACTATAAACGTGTGGCGAATCCACACTTAACTTGTACATTCGCAAATATGTACAAGCATATATATGTGTCCCCCCATGGAACAAAAATTCTCAAAATAAACTTGAAAAATTTTCAAAAACCGTTAAATTGTAGGTCCCGGTCTAATCAGCCCATATTGTGCACGAAATGACCGTAGAGTGACAAACCAAACCAAACCTTACCCAAAAATTCAACATGCTAATGTATACTGATGGTTATCAGTATACATTCTTAACGCATAATATAATTAATTTTTAATTAATCTTTTTGATCTCCAGTTACAATTAAAAAAGTATTTTAGGAAAAAAAAAACCCATGAAATTCTATCACTTTGCTGAATTTTGTCTTACCAATAAAGAAAATCAGACAAAGAAAAAGAAGAAAAATCCAAACCTTTTAACTCATTCCCGACCCAACACCTTATTCAATCACACCTTTCTCCCTTTACACCGAAAAAGATAAAAAGAGATTGAAAGGTAAGAAAAAGGCGGAGGAAAAATCCTACCATCCAATCTCCAGAATTGAACGAAATGCAATTGGGCACAGCTGTCCGGCGATCCTACTAAAGAGTCGGCCAGTCAGCAGTTACGCTTGCGGGAATGACAGGCCAAAGGCCTACACCGATGAAGGCCCTGCGTCCATCCAACGACTTCTCCCAGGGCTTCCTTCCAATTACTACAGGACAGAAAAGAAAAAGGAGAGTTTGGTGATTTCTTCTTCGTACTTTCTGTTTCCTGGCTGTTTCTGCAGAAATAAGACGTTAGGATTGTACTAGGTGTTAAGGATTTATAGGGTAGGCCGGCCGTGTGGATAGATGGAAATCGGAGATTGTTTTTGATCGTGTTTGTGTAAATGCTAGTTTTGAGGACAAACGGATTTCTTTTCCCCTACTTTTTGTGGATCGTTTGTTTATTTTCTTTTTTTTTCATTAAAGTAGTTAAAAAGAAAATGTTGAGATAACACTTTCCAATGAGATTTACCAATTGTGTACTTAAGGAAGGGAATGGTAAATTGTTTCTGTTAAGTAAAATTTATTCTTGAAGATTTTTTTTTTTATATGAAAACAAGAATTATTCTAAATAATTTGTTTATCACATGTGTGAATAATAGTAAATTTTGCTATTTCTAGTTATTTTGGGAATTGTTTTAATCTGATTTGTTGTAATTCTACTTTTTGATCAAAGAGTTTCTTTTTTTAAGCAATTATTTTTGAATAGAAGTAATTTTTTTTTGGTTAAAAGTCGCAGATTATTTTAACGATTTCATTTGAGATTTGTTAAATATTTTATTATTCCAATTTTTTGTTTCAATGTAGGTGCTTTGTTCATCTCATTTTGATTATATTTTTCAATTGAAACTAAAGAAATTATTATTGTGTAGATATATGAAGTATTTGATTTGGTTTGACGCTTTATTGCCATTTGTTGCACACTTCAGGATGATTAGACCGGAGCCTGCTTTTTAACGTGGATTTCGAACCACTAACAAACATTCATGATTCGAACCTGAAGCGCCAACGGCTATCCAGTTAGCCATTAGGCCGCTTTGACCATTTTAATCAACAATATTTTGTATACTTTCTTTCTTTTTACAGCTTTATTTTTCAACGTTGTTTTTCACCGTTTTTTACGATATTTTTTTTTTTTTGTAGTATTGAAGATACTTGTATTATTTCTTTCTTTCTTTTGTTATATTTAACATAAAACCATAAAATGGAAAGAACCTTTTTAAATGATGAATTAGTTTAAAAATGGCACGTTTTTTTTTTTTTATAAAACTGAAAACATTGCTACTTTACTTTGTTTTATTTATGATTTTTTTTAATTGTCTATTTGAATTTTCTAAATCAAATAAAAAAGTAGTCCCCAAATTATGAAGATAGCGTTTGTAAAAGATTGAAATATGAATGATTTTATTGTTTTTTTGTGTAGTTAATTTTGAATAGAGTTTATTAAGAAGCTAGTTTTGATGCCAACTGTCTTTTTTAACATACTTACTTTTTTATATTTTTACATTAGAATGAAATATTGTCAAAATAAAATATTGGAATAACGTTTATTTATTATGAAAGAATAGCCAATGAGTTTTGCTTATTCGGGATATATCGAATCCCATTATATTTCTATTACATTTATCAAATTCACTAACGGTTTCCTTTTTGATTGCATGCCTGTCAAATTGGAAAACATTTTATACAAGAAGAGGAATTTTCTGGTATAAATATTTTTGAAAGGCGCTTCTTAATTTGTGTGAAAATCCAATGTTATTTCATTAAACTTTAAAAAATAAATGACAGCAATAACAACATCTTATGAACAAAAAAATTGCAGTGTTAAAAGAAATATTATTGATACTTAAATAATTCTTGTTTTATCATTTGAAAAGGTTTTAGAAGGCATTTAGAATTTCTTACGGATAATTTTTTTTTAAATTGTGCATTTAACAATTGACGAGCAGAAAAAAAAGTAGCACCATTTGCCAAAAATATAGCCAAATGTCAAAAATTTAAAGTTAGAAAAGGACGCCTAAATTTCATTTACAACTAAAAGATGGCTTCAAAATAGTAACAAGTGAGAATACACCATGAAAACAAAGAGGAATTTGAAGTTCGCCACAGTTACTTTCCATTTCTTCGCAAAAAGAGTTTAAAAACTTTTGAAACTTCAATTTCATTTAACTCGTTCTTATTCTCATATTTTAACTTAGTGTTATGTATTTTTGGTAAGAGTTTTTGAAATTCATGCACTTTTGAATATTTAATAGTACCATTTGAATTTTTTTGTTCTTCTTTTGAAATGTTTTATTTCTAACTTTTCAGTGAATGAATTACTCTAATGAAATTTGTAAATAAGGTTGTTGAACGTATTAATGAATTAAATATATTAGACACAATTGAAAATTAGATTGATGAGCTTATCAGTGAATTAAATTCACTATGTAGATTTCAAAATGAGATTGAAGAACATATCAGTGTATGAAATGTGCTAAGAAAATTTCAAAATGAGATTGAAGAACTTATCAGTGAATTAACTGGCCTAAGCAGATTTCAAAATGAAATTGAAGAGCTTATTAGTGACTGAAATGTGCTAAGTAAATTTCAAAATGAGATTGAAGAGCTTATTAGTGAATAAAATGTTCTCAGCAGATTTCAAAATGAGATTAATGATATCAGTGAATAAAATGGGCAAAGTATGTTTCAAAATGAGCTTGAAAAGCTTATCAGTGAATGAAATTTGCTAAGAAAATCTAAAAATGTAATTTATGAAGTAATCAATGAATAAAATGTGTTAAGCTGATTTAAAATGGGATTTATGGTTAAAAAAATATTTAGACATTTTCTTTAGTATTTAATTTAATATGCAGTCATGCTTGTGTAAAAGGTGTTTTTTTCTTCCCAAAATAAATGTTGAAATGTTTTAAATTCAATTTTATTTAAGTGTTTTTTATGCTTATATAGCAATTTCGTATTATGTAATTATAGTTAAAGAATTTTAAGGTTTATGCAATTTTTGAATATTTAATAGCAGTTTTTAATTTTTTTCCTACTTTTGAATTGTATTACTTTAAACTTATCAGTGAAATACGCTAAACATATTTGAAAATGATATTGGTGAGCTAATAAATGAGATTTATGATTGTGAATGAAATGTATTGAGAAGATTTGACAATAGGATTGATGAGCAAATCAGTGAATGAAAACATATTTGAAAATGTGATTGATGAACGCATCAATGAATAAAATGTTTTAACCAGATTAAAAAATGAAAGTGATGGATAAAAAAAATGGTATAATAAATATTTTTTTCATTGTCTAAATAATACCTAATCATGATCATGATAAAAGTTTTTACAATTTCAAAGCACTCGATATTACATTTCATCAGTAAATACTTTAACAATTTGCAATAATACATTAGTTATATTCGATTGCAACAATACACTTTTAATTGAATATTTTCGCTTTGAAATTTTTTAATTATAAATAAATATGATGAGGTATTAAACGAATTTATTCAAGATTATAAATAAAAAAATTATGCATTCAACTCAAAAATAAATAAATGAGGTGTTAATGTTTTATTTCTGATCTTAATAATATTTTTTTCTAGGTAACTTTATAAAATTTACATTATAAACTTACTATACAAAGTCTTTATTTACATTTACATAGATTTATAGTAGTCTGTATAATTATGTACATACATGTTAATACAAATGCACTAAGCATATTTCAAAACGAAATTGAAGAGCTTATTATTGAATTAAGTGCACTGAAATATTTCAAAATGGGATAAAAGAATTTATCAATGAATGAAATGTGCTAAACAAATTTGAAAATGTGATTGATAGCTTATCAAACCCTATTATTAAAACTTAAAAAAGGCGAAAAATTCCAAGTTTTTAATTGTATGTTAATTTAATTATATGATTGAATATTTAAATTATATATATTTAAATATTTTAAGTCGTAAGATGATTTAATTAAATTGTTTAATTTCCATATTTTAATTCTTTTTTCCTTGTCCAATTCCTTCTATTAGCTCACACTCTCCCTATATATATCTTGTTCAAATTTTCAATCGTTTTAACTTGTAGCGGAGGACACTTGATGTTAATACAGTCTTTTCAAACATTAATTCAGTAATTAAATTTAATTAATTAATTTTAGTTTTTTTTTAGAATTAAGGTGCATATATCTACCAATAGAGGGCGCCAGATAAACTTCAAAAAATGAATCAACTTTATTTATAAAGGACTTTCTGCAATTGAGTGAAAAAAAAGTAAGAATTGATTAAAACAATTTTTTTTTATATTACTTGTTTTAATTTAAACACACCATAAGGTCATTGTTCCTTTACTAACATTTTTTCAAACGATTAATTATGTTAAAATTAATAAAGTATTATATTAATTTATAAAAAAGGAAATGTCTCCATTAAAAACTCACCCCCATCCCTTTTAAAATACGATCCCCTCCCCTTTCCAAATATGATACAAAAAATTTAATTTGAATTTTTAAAAATTGAAATTCTTAAAATGATGAAGAAATGATAATGAAAATGTTTACAAAAAATGAAAATGATATAAAAAACGATAATAAAGACGATTGCAAAAAATGAAAATGATTAAGAAAATGATAACGTAAATACAAGTTCTAAATAAAATTTATCCCTCAACATTAAAAAAATGGAATTTTGAAATATAAATTGTACAAAAGTAATGTTTGTCTCGACAAACAATTAAAAACAGTAAATAAATTACATTTTAAAAACTCATTAAAGTTTTTTAAATTAAAAGTCTTTTAATTTGTGTATTATATTAATGGCCATTAAATTATCAAGAAAATTGATGCACGAATTATTAACATAAAATACAATAATAATAATTCCTTTAAAAAAAGCACGATGATTACATTTTTTTTAATAAACCTAATATTTCGTCTTCAAAAGTAGAAATTGCTCAATCAGTTCTGAGTGGATAAATAAATCTTCATTTGAATATGCCACTTATTATATTTCTCACATAATGGGAAATTCAAGATAATCACTCAGATTTTTCATCGCCAAATAATAAAGCCAAAATCTAAATAAAATTCAACTTTACCCCTACCACTTATAAAAAAAAGAAAAGAAAAATCAATATCTCCAAAGAGCGATCAAAAACACTTTCCGCTATTCTAATGACTATTCATGAGTACATTTGCGGATATTTCCCTACAATTTTCTCCCATCCACATCTAGTTCGCGATGGCAGCATTATCAATAAATTGCCAATTTCAATTGTCACTTTCTGGAGTCTTGATTTCCTAGCAATTTCTCCTTTTTCTCCTCTCTGGAAGAAAAAAAAAGGGTAATCTTCATTATCGAAGTAGAAAGTAATTTTCCCGAATGGACCCTTCGAAAAGAGGAGGAAATGAGGAAGTAAAAAAATAAAAAAGAAAGAAAGGAGTAAAACTAGATCGGAAATAGAGTCCAGTTTCCTGTAATTCCTCCTGCTTAAATTCTTGGATTTTTCCCGAAAACAAAATAAGAATAAATCTAATATAGCGACGGTGGGAAGGAAAAAAAATCCCTATTCCAGAAATACCCCATCGCAAACGTCTCACTTTGTCGGCAAGGACTAACAAGACTTGGATACATGGTGGCCGATTGTCTCTCATACTGTTGTTGTCTGTGCTGCTAGATGTGATTAATGCTCCAGTTGACGGTGGGAAGAGGCTTAATCTCAACGTCAACCAATCACATCCGCTGTTGGAAAAGCCCAATTGTACGGAGAAGATTCAATAAGATTACTGATTGGTCCGGCAGCGGCAAGAGTCGGGCAGGTTTCTTGTGTTTTGGCAGATTTCTTTTTATTTTTCCAGATACAAACAGGTTTTCGCTCCCACCTGGAATTCTCTGGGAGTTAATTTGTTTTTGTTGATGGTTCTCGTTTGATATTCTTTAATTTTCGATTAGAGAGGATCGTTGTTGTGATTAAAGAAGTAAATATTTGTTTACTTTTACCTAAACGTTCTATCGATTCTATGCAGATACGTTTGTTTCTGTGAAAATTCCAAATACAAACAACTACAGCTTTGCTTTTGAGAAAATCCAGTTACAAATAGATGTTAATTTGGTAATTGAGAAATCTGAGAAGACTTAGAAACGTGAATACATCAAATTAATTTCTCATATACATTTTCAGTATAGAATTATAATTTTTAAATTTTATAAAAATAGTAAAGAATATCAAATAATCTTGTTGTTTAGCATTTTTCTATGTATAGGCAACATGTTAAACTTAATATGCCCCCAAAATACAAAAGATAATGGCAATGTATTGAACTACTAATGCAGATAATCTATTTTGTTTGAAGTATGGAAGACATCCTAGCGAGATATGTTGTCATAATAACTATTTAATATCTTCTTGTATGAAAGCTAGATTGCTGTGCATGCTGTCAATGGCCTATAACTTTGACATTTTTAATATAAAAGTGTGTACAATTTATATTTTAAACTTGTAGCTGAACAATAACTAAAATGAATGAATTTCGATGCTATTTTTGTTTCATTACAAACAGTGAATCCGAATTACATGGCAGAAAGCTCATTGGATTGGCAGCCTGGTGTTTGGTTTCCAGTTCAACAAGCCATACCTAATAAAAATAATTCTTATCAAAGCCTGCTATGGTCATGGTAATGCCTTTTTCCGTTGGGTTGAATAAGAAGAGAATTACGAATTTCCTAGATGTGCCACTCTTGGTGTTGTTGTTGTTGTTAGCTATGGCTTTATTGGAACTTAATCAATACTAATTTGGCCACTTACCGTAAGAAAAACAAAAAAAACCATTAACAAATCAAACTCACAAAGGGAAAGGACTAGACATTCTAATAGTTAAAAAAGTTAGTTAAAAACAAATTGAATGGTCTAAGGATAAAACTTTCAAAAGTTAGAAGCACCATGACAAAATTCCTTGTGATCAGTACATTCTCTTGGTGTTATTTGTCTAAGATTGTGGTGGCCTCACTGTGAATATAATGTAATAGAAGATGTTGTAGATGAAGAATTACCCATTCAGTTGATCAAAACTTGGATTAATCTACATCTGCTACTATTGGCTGAAGACTTAGGTAAAATGCCTGATATTTAATAAATATATATAAAAATGATACGCTTTAATTCATTTTATGAAGAAATACAGAGTAAAATAATATTTCTATGGCAGAAATCATATCACTAAGCCCAAGTTTTATTCCTTCTTAGACTCTTAATCTATACTGGTTTGTAATGAAAAAATTTTCTTAAGAAATTTAGAGAAAATAAATTTTTAATTAACATTATAAAAAAAATTACGATAAATTGCAACAAAAGTAAATGTTAAAGCAAACGTATACATAAAACGCTTTCTTTTGTCCAGTTTCTTTTTTCTAAAATTAAATGACAAAATGGCATATAATCAATGAAATAAAAAAATAGTAACTGAAATAAAAAATAATTAAATGATATTAAAACAATTTTCATTAACATAACAACCAGTTCATTTTTAACTTGTTTGTTATACATCATTAGCTTTTCTTGAAATAAAAGAAAAGTTAACTGTACCAAAAAAATAAAATATCAAACTGCTTTAAAATACATTTTGATTTTTTCTTTATCTATTACTATAAAAAGTGATCTGTTCTTAATGAAGGCGGATAATTATGTGTTTATAAATCTCTTGCAGTTTCTTTTTACTTTTTTTTTTGCAGCGAGTTGCAGTTTATTATTTTTAATTGATTTAATGAGCTACTTTTAATTGTTTCAAAAAGTTAAATAAAAATATTTTTTTTTGCCACCGACCATATGGCATTTTGTTTTAATAAAAAAAACCGTGAATAGAATACTTAAGTGGATATCACAGTTTGAGAGCTTGTTAATATGGCACAAAGGCACAATGGACTGTGATGGGAAAAAAAATTAGCCTTCAAGCATTAAGGTTAAAAAATCAAGAACTATTAATTAAAGAAATCAACAATGTTAAAATGTAAAAAAAGGTTATTTCAATTTTAATAGAAAAAAAAATTAAATAATGTACAAGAAATAAAATAAAAATAATTAAAGCTAATAAAAAATTAAAAGGACTTTAATAGGAGCAAAAGTTACATTTTAGGCCCTTCACAACCCATGATTCAAGGAAAAAAAATTAATACAAAAATAATTATTATGACAAAGTCAATTGATAGTGTTGTTATAAATGTCAGTATGTTACCCATAGTGTATCACGAAAGTAAGTACACACCTGCATGCAATGTATTGCATGTATACATGTAGAAGATATAATGTATTACATAAATACATGTGAAGCCAACGGCCGTACCATGCTGAATATACCGGTTCTCGTTAGATCACCGAAGTTAAGCATCATTGGGCGCGGTCAGTACTTGGGTGGGTGACCACCTGGGAACACTACGTGCTGTTGGCAAATTTGGGACCTCTGGCGCTCGGTGCCACAGGTTTCGGGTTCGAATCCCGGCTGTGCCATGGATGTTTGTAGTGGTTCGGAATCCACTTTAAGCCGTAGGTCCCGGTCTTCTATGACTGTAAGAGCGTCACGGAGCAAAAGTCCGGCTTCTACCTACGGGTGCTCCATCACAACAGAAGCTGCTTCCTTCCCCTTCAATCATGAGTCCATATGAGCTTGTGGGCTTGGCCAGCCAAGTGGGATAAGAAACAACAACAACATAAATACATGTAATTTATACAATGTATGTATGCATGTACACAGGTAATATATTACATGTATATACAGGTAATATATTACGTGTATACAGGTAATATATTACATGTATACAGGTAATGAATTGCACATAATGCATTACATGTATACATGTAAGATATTACATACAATATATCACATATATTTATTATATCTGTGTCAATTGATTATTTTACTATAAATGCCAATATGTAGCCGATTTACCATTGCAGCATTATAGCAAACGTTGCAGAGTTGTTCCAAATATTACAGAGTTGCAGCAAATATAACAAATTTAGTTTTACCCATAGTCATGGCCGTATTTTAATGAAAAGAGGCCCTAGGCTATTCCACTTATGCCCTTTCACCTCCCATTTTTAAGTTTGTAAATTGCATGAGAGATAATAAAATACATCACTTCTGTGATGTATATCAATATGTTAAATGAAACATGTTGTGATTGGTACGAATCTATATAAAAATGTGACCCGGATAATAAATTTAAAAAAGCATTTATTCTCAGCACCCTTTATAGTACTTGCAACAATAACTAATCAAACATAACGCACCCCATTTACAATGAAAAAAATTCAAATAATAAAAATCTTTGACAAAGAAAATAAAATATGCAATACAAATTATCCTATTTTCTATCAAATTAAATTAAATATTTTCAATACATTGAAGATTAAAGTAAATTCAATTCAGATAAATTTATTTCTCCTGAATTTTCGATTCAGTATTTTAGTGTTTACTGGTTTTTAGAATAGTGTAATTCTAATTTTTCTACCAATTTTAATGTAATACCCTCTTGATCTCGAGGTCCTAGGCTGAAACCTAGTTAGCTTATATTAAAGTCCGGTCCTGCCCTTAGTGTATCACGAAAGTAAATACACACCTATATGCACTGTATTACTTAGCTCCCTTCTCCTCCTTGTATAGTGGTTTTTCCAAATTACAGGTTTATGATGCCTCTCCCAAGAATATTTATGAAATTCTTAGACATCGCTTATTGAATTTCGGTTGAAGCTCTCTATTTGTATTATGAGATACGGTGCGCTTTAAATATAGTTATTTATTTATCGAACAATTTTATATATAACAAAATGTAAAATTTTAAAAAGAAATAATAGTAGAGGTGTTGGAGTCTGTAACAGAATGCCTCTCATTGACAGACATCTCTGATTGGATATTTCTAACACTCGAAGAAGAGTTTTTCATACATAAAGGCTCGTTCCCACCGAGGCGAGAGACGTGAAGATTCAAGAGGCAAGCGACAAAATTTTTTCGACCCCTTCACAGCGAAACGTCAGAAATAGCATTACGCATAGTGAAAACCCGCTTCGAGTTGAAAGTTGGGCAACTCCAAGCGGCGGACTGCAAACCGGTTTCAGGCGACCGCGGTGAGGCTAGTGATTGGTCAAATTTTTTCGCTTGCATCTTCTCGCCTTGGTGAGCACGGGCCTTAATGGCTCCTCTCAAGCATGGTAAAAGGTGCCTCTAGATCAGGATGGGCAAACGACGACCCGCCGGAATGTTCTATCCGGCCCCACGGATAGAATTTTGATTTGCCGGTCCGAGGTAAATTAAAAGAAATATATATTTATAGCTTATATATCCCTCTCCTTTTCTACTTTCAATAAATATTATTTTTCTTTCTTTTTTTCAAAGGACTGATGATCTTTTTACTTTCTCTGTTTTGTTCTACAAAACACAAATAGACGGAAATAGCAAGCACAGATAGCTTTCAATCGGTAAAGTGTTGAAAGCGGAAGTTCTTTGTTAGTTACAGCTGTAGATTGGCGCCAACAACCCTTATCTCTTTCTCGGGGGGCAGACATATGGGAATCCAATATAGTTGAATTAGACCTCACATGTGGCAGACTACGCGTTTTAAGCTCCAGCCAGCGGCTTTTCCTTTTGTACTATGTTTGCTTCATCTTATATATGTGAACAAGTGCTTTCAACTATTAACCTCAGAAAGAATTATTTCAGAAGTAGACTGACAGATGAGCATTTAGCTTCGTTCCTTAGAATCAGTATATCTTAGTTCGAACCTCAATATAAGGAACTGTTAAAAATGAAATCGCAAGTTTTTATTGAAATACTTGAATATTGTTTTTAAAATTTTAGGAAAATTTACCTTGGCCCGACAAACTTTTTTTTCTTCGATTTTTGGCCGACGACAGAAAAACTTTGCCCACTTTGCAAAATTTTTT
Organism: Caerostris darwini; assembly: GCA_021605075.1. Taxonomy (NCBI): domain Eukaryota; kingdom Metazoa; phylum Arthropoda; class Arachnida; order Araneae; family Araneidae; genus Caerostris; species Caerostris darwini. The sequence goes on from BPLQ01012004.1 coordinate 561,433, forward strand.
GCATCCACCTCGACTTTACAGAGAAAACCATAAATATTATGAAACATTCTGTTTACAATCTGTAATTATTTGTTGACATTATAAAACAATATGCTTACATTCTGAAACCATCAATTTAAATTTTGAATCCACCTGCATTTGGTTACTACTAAAATCTGATCAGATACTAAAACACTCATTTAACTATTGTAATTTTCCGTTTTATTAAAAATATTATGTATTAAAGTTATCTCAACTCCCAAAACTATGAAAAATATTCTTTAAATTATGTATTTTATTAAGAATTATAAATAAAACCCTATGATGATTTGCGTTTGATTACTCCTAAAATATCAAATACAAAAATACTTATTCAACTATTGTAATTTGCATTTTTACTCAAAATATTATTTATTATATATTACAGTTATCTTAATTAAAAAAAACTATGTAAAACCCATTTATTTGGACAATTGTTAGAAAAAGCCTATGGCGATTTGTGTTTGGTTACTCCTAAAATTTAATCAAACACTTGAAAATTTATTCAACTATTGTAATTTTATACAGCTATTGTTATTTACCAAAAATATTATTTATTTATTACATATTAAAGTTATTATATTTCAAAAAATTTATGTAATATGTAATTTATTTAGACATTTGATTAAGAAAACAAGTAATATTAAAAAAAAAAAAAAAAATTAAAGCCAATTCCTACTTTTTTTCACTATATTCCAGAAAGTCCTTTATAAATAATATTTATTCATTTTTTTAAGTTTATCTTGTGCCATCTATTGGTAGATATATGCAACTTAAATCCAAAAAAAAACTAAAATTAATTCATTCAGTTTAATTACTGAATTAATACTTGAAAAAACTGTATTAACATCCAGTGTCATTCACTACAAGTTCAAAAAAATTTATTTGAACTTGAGTGGAATAATAAAAAGTATTTTATTAGAGATTGAAAATTTGAACAAGATATATAGGGAGAGTGTGAGCTAATAGAAGGAATTGAAAATGTCTATGAATAAAAACCCTATGGCGATTTGTGTTTGTTTACTCTAAAATTTTAATTAAATACTAAAATATTTATTCAGTTGTTGTAATTTTCTTTTTTTACTAAATATATTAATTATTTATTATATATATTAAGATATCTTAATTAAAAAAACCCATGGGAATTAAATTTCTTTGTAAATTTTTTTAAAGCCCGTCAATGTGACGATTATGATGATTTGTGTTTGGTTACACCTAAAATCTAAGGAAATATTAAAACATATAATCAACTATTGTAATTTGTTTTTTTTTACTAAAAAATGTTATTTATTTATTTTATATTAAAGTTATTCAATTTCTATTATTAGCTCACACTCTCCCTATATATATCTTGTTCAAATTTTCAATCGTTCATAAAATACTTTTTATTCATCCACTCAAGTTCAAATACATTTTTTTTAACTTGTACTGGATGACACTTAATATTAATACAGTCTTTTCAAATATTAATTCAGTAATTAAATTTAATTAATTAATTTTAGTTTTTTTTAGATTTAAGTTGCATATATCTACCAATAGATGGCGCCAGATCAACTTAAAAAAATGAATGAAAATTATTTATAAAGAACTTTCTACAATATAGTTTTAAAAAAAGTACGAATTGACTTTAATTTTTTTTTTTTTTTAATATTACTTGTTTTTAATTCAAATAAACTATTTAAAATATATTTCGTTGGATATTTGATTAAAAAAATGCCTATGAATAAGAACGTTACGATGATTTACGTTTGGCTACCTAGGATACTATAACATACTAAAACACTTATACAATTAATATAACTTGCCTTTTATTAAAAGATATTAATTATTTAGTAAAACATTTCGTTAAATGCGTTTCAGAACAATACCAAACGATTCTAGGCTTTACCGCGTCATGAAATCTGCATTCACTCTAAATCACACGCACGTCTTTTCATTTCATTTCATTTGCGACAAGCTGGCTCCGTGACGTCATCGCTTTTATGATCCGTCCAGCTACTTTACCGGTTTTTATTGGGCTCGTGTCACGCGGGCCCGGAATTAATCAGATTACGTCAGGGTTGTAAAAACAGGACTCCTGTTTCGTGGGCGTTTCGATAATACGTCATTTTACGAGCAGAGTACTGGATAAATAATCAGATTTTTATTATTTGCCACTGCTTTTTTAGCATTTCATAATAAATTAATCTATCTTTTAATCAGTAAAATGTACTGACAGTGATCCAACGTATTGTTTCATGATAATATGTCAGTTTTATTTTAAAAATATAATTAGTTTTTTTATTTTTATTTTTAGGTATAGATGAATCAGAAAAGTAATATAAAAAAAAATATTTTAAAGTCAATTTCTACTTTTTTTTCACTATATCGCGGAAAGTCCTTTATAAATAATTTTCGTTCATTTTTTTAAGTTAGAAAAATTCTCTCTCTCTCTCACATACACACTTTCCATCTCTCTGGCTAATTTAGTCACATGTTTCATTTTCCATTTTGTTCCCTCCTTGATTCAGACTGGAACCCAGAATGAAAAAAGAATCTGAAAGAGAAATTTTTTTCCAGCGATCTACACGCTTCCCCACTGACGATATTTGTTCCTAAATTTATATCCTGCTAAATATCCTGTCCTTAATAAAAAAAAAAAATTCTAATTTTTTATTTTTTTCTAAATTTTTAAATAAATTTAATGACTGAATTAATATTTGAAAAAACTGTATTAACATCCAGTGTCATCCACTACAAGTTCAAAAAAATGTATTTGAAACTCAGTGGATGTATAAAGAGTATTTTATGAACGATTGAAAATTTGAATAAGAAAAACAATAAATGAAATATTCTGAAGTTCAATTCTATATTTATTTCTGTGAAAGCCAGTTCGTATTCAGCCTATTACGATTCGGTATATTTTAAATGAAATTGATTTCTACTATATACACTCATGTCCATAAATTAAGGATAATTCAGAATCACACAGAAATTGAACACTAAAATAAAAATTTCACCTGTAGAATTATCACACACATCTTGCAGAAGAATATGCAAATTACAGGAAACCACCAGATGGCGCGGATAGTACGTCACAATGAAAAGAGTGTAAGACAGGGGTATATAAGGAATGGTGGCAAAGAAGTAAAATTGTTCACAAGCGCTTTAAAAGTCTTTCAGTGCAATAACCACATAGTTATGGCACAAAGGAAGGATTTGGGTGATTTTTTACGTGGTAGAATCATCGGACGACTGGAATGTAGACGTACCCAGCTGGAAATATCCGAGGAACTTGGAATCGCCCAGAGTGTCACCTCCAGGCATTGCCAACGATTCCAAGATGATGGTAATGTGAGTAGATGTTACAGCACAGGTCGCCCCCGAGTTACAACGCCGAATGAGGACCGGTATTTAGCAGTTACTGTCAAAAGAAACAGACGGAGCATAGCATCAGACCTGTCTCGTCAGCTCTCTTCAGCTACCGGTACGACAGTTTCAAGGCAGACGGTGTGCAGACACTTAGGGCACATTGGTCTATATGCTCGTAGGCCTGTCAGATGTGTTCCACTTACCGCAACTCACTGTCGCCTGCGATTAACCTGGAGTAGAGCGCATGCATTGTGGACACCGCAACAGTGGTCTGGTGTGATGTTTTCCGACGAGTCCAGGTTTAGTTTGCAGTCTGATTCTCACCGGACTTTCATCTGGAGAGCGCCAGGTGCCCGTTACCACCAAGAGAACACCATTGAACGACACCGTTACGGTGGTGCAGGATGGCTCGTTTGGGGAGGAATTATTCTTGGTTCCAGAACTGACCTGTTCAGATGTTACATGTTCAGAGTGTAACGATGACAGGCCACATCTATCGGGATGTCATTCTGGAATAACATGTACGTTTGTTTCGGGGCGCCATGGGTGCTGAATTTCTGTTTATGGATGACAACGTCCGTCCTCACCGTGCAAACATTGTAGACGAATGTCTTCAATTGGAGGATATCACCTGTATGGATTGGCCAACATACTCACCGGACTTGAATCTAATAGAGCATGTGTGGGATATGCTTGGCCGACGAATTGCAGCCCGTAAACCCCCTCGCACCTGTCAACCGGAACTTCGGAGGGCATTGCTTGATGATGGTGTAATATTCCCCAAGATCAGACCTGTATTGCATCGTCCGGGAGACATACTCCATATTAACCATCATACTAACCATCTTAATGTTTAAATAGGTTCTTTTTTGAGATTTGCTCCAGGGAGTAAAATTCGCAATTTTTATTAATTATGTCAAACATATAGCATATTTTTTGCTCTTTACCTTTTGTTTAATAAATAGACTTTACAAATAAGTCAAATTTCTTTTGCTTATGTCACTTTCTTTGACTGAACTTCATTATCCTTAATTTATGGACATGAGTGTATATAGCAAATATAGTTTGCGGTTTATATTTCACAAATATGTTTTGCTATTCATTAAAAATATGAATTCAATTCAATTTTCTATATTATTCAAAAAATTAGTGCATATTTTTTATGGTTTTAAGTTTCAACTAGGTTTTCGTTTGAAGAAAATTCCAGAAAACAATAATTTAAATGTACTTTTAAATTTATTCTTGTGAAACGTACATTGCATACAGTATCTTGATATCAAATATATTTACAATACATATTTTCAAAATATGTTTTGTTATGTATATTTTGCAAATATGTTTGCAATGCATATTTTGACATAAATAACATCAAATGCAGCTCTTCAAGCTAAAATTGTTTGATTGAAATGTAAGTGTTGACTATTCAAACCATTTCTCTCGAGTGACATTCTCTTTCCAAAATCACACCACGAAAACGACTCACCATTACCCTAACACAATACAAAACAGCATTACAACTAACTTCTTTCAAAGGACGAATGGAAAACGAAAATAAATGACACTTCACAAAGAATATCACTCTTTTATTATTCTTCGAAATTGATGCTATATTGGCAGTAGGAAAGCTGCAACACTGTATTCCCTCAAAAAAAAAAAAAAAAAAGAAAATTCCCCAAACCTCCATCTCACAATACACTTTATCCATTCCAGTGTTCAATTTCCCCTTTTAGGGGAAGGCGACCGAAAAGGTTTTCCAACACTTTTTTTCCCCAGGTGTCAGCAAGTTCCATGAATAAATGTGCAATAAATAACCATCAGGAGTTGAGAACTCGGAAAGCCATTTTTGGCGCAACGCCTCATTGGACGAGATTCGGTGAGGAATGGGGGAAAACAATGCTGAAAGAGGGATTTTCCTAGGGAAAAATAGATTGTGGAATTCTCGAAAGGTTTGAATTTATTTCCAATTTACCAATTTGGAAAGTGCCGGAGAGATTCCCGAGTTCTGGCATGGTGGTTGCCATGAATTGCATTGCATTGAATTGGCAGCTTGAGATGGGTATTAGATGACAATTGGGAGATCGAAATGCGTTAGAGCATTCAAAGATCTTTGGTTTAGTTTTTTTATTTAAGCACCCGGCGTGATTTATATTAAAGGTGTTTGACAGATAAGTTTAACTTTCAATGAAATAATCACATATTTCTGTAAAATTGGCTAATATCAACTTTAAAAAAACTACTTCATGCAATGGGAAATAAATCAAGAAATGGTTTTCAAATTATAATATATGTAACGTTCATATAACATATTGTTATATGAACGTATGGTATATATATATGGTATATGGAACGTATGTAACATATGGTTTTCAATATGAGTCATTTAATATGGCATATGTAACAATTAATATTACATATTACGTTTCATTTAATAATATACGCTTCACGGATTAACTTGTTTAATTAAGTTTGTTAATGAATGATACACATGTTGAAACTTCCATAAATGATGATAAGAAATAGATTGCTTTTCTTGAAAAATAAAGCACTCTAATATCTATAATTTGTCTCGTTTTCATTAGAGACAAGATCCTAGTGTTTCCTTCTACTTGTTGTAAGCAAGTTTCATTATTTGGTATCAAGTTTTATATAATAACCTGGAGACAGTCTACACTCTGGCAGGTTGAGGTGGGTATTAGATGACAATTGGGAGAGCGAAATGCGTTATAGCATTCAAAGATCTTCGGTTTTGGTTTTTTTATTTAAGCACCCGGCGTGATTTATATTAAAGGTGTTTGACAGATAAGTTTAATTTTTCAATGAAAGAATCACATATTTCTGTAAAAGTTGATAATATTTTTTTATTTCCTATGGCAGGCTACAATAAGTAATAAAAGAAAAAAGAAAAAAGAAAAAGGACACCAGGAACATGAAAACAACAACGAGAATTGCATAGTGACATGTTTAGCCCATAAGGGCCCTAGCCTCACAGTAACGACCCTACACAGTAGAGGAAACAAATGCAGGGCAGACAGGAAGGAGAGATGAATCCATGTCCTCTCCCAGACTACAGAGCATGCATTTTGGGCTTGCAAATATTTTCATTCCATAAAGATGATTGGCCAAACAATCATGGCCAGTCAGGAGTCTGAAAAGGGCAACAGCTTTAAACCTGGGCTGATCAGGGATGTTTAGAATAAAGTTAAACCAGGTTTTAGATGAGTTGCCTCCAAGTAGATTATTAGATAGATTGTTCCGAAAAAAGTCTCGAATCATCAGTTTCACTGAGTGAAAATAGAAATTGGCGAATATCAACTTTAAAAAAACTACTTCACGTAATGGAAAATAAATCAAAAAATGGTTTTCACATTACAATATATGTTTATTGTAATGTAACGCTCTGGTCAATTTTCAATACATATTTTGAGTCATTTGATATTACATATCATGTAACATATTAATAATACACATTATGCTTCATTTAATGTTATACGCATCACTCATTAACTCGTTTAATTAAGTGTGTTAATGAACGGTATACATGATAAACTGCGAAAAATGAAGACAGGAATTGGGTGGCTACTCCTGAAGAGAAACATATATTTCTGCAAAATAAGCAAAAATATTAACTTTTAAAAACTAATTCATGTAATGAAAAATAAATCATGAAATGGTTTTCAAATTATAATATATGTTTATTTTGATGTAACGACCTGTTCAATTCTTAATACGTATTACAAGTCATGTAATATTACATATTATATTTCATTTAATATTATAAGCATCACTCATTAACTCGAGTTTGTTAATGAATGGTATACATACTAAAACGGAGATAAATGAAGAAAGGAAATGTGTTTTTCCATTAAAAATTCATAATTTGCCATTGTTATATTGTGTATCTCCTGAGTGGTAATATAGTAATATTATAATTGTTTGCCAAGTCTTAGGCAAGAAGTAGAAAAGTATAGTGGGAAGTATATATATATATATATATATACAATAAATATATTTATTAACTTAAAGCAGTTGGGCAAAACCTGTGAGATCAAACTTGTCTGTATGCTTATAAATAAAAGTACATAGACAATATTTTCATACATTAAAAAAAAGAAGAGAAAATGTCTTGCTTCCATTAAATTTCCAATTAAAAATTCATTAAATTTATTCATATCGGCATATAAACTTTCATAAGAACAAAAAATATAGGAAAACTAGTACTTCCTGTTTTTATTTGTATAAAATTCATTCTATTTCCACTTGACTATAAGTAAAGTTGCAATTTCTTAGTTATTTTGAAAGTGACTTCAAAGAATACCTTCTCTTATTTTTTCAGATTCCATCTTTATTTTCATTTGGTCGCAGTGACGAAGGAAAGTTAATAGTCAAAAATACTCTACGAAAATAAATTAATGTTTATAAAAAGATCAACAATCTTCATGTCAGACAATACTTAAAAATATCAACAAGCTTCATGTCAAACAATACTTCAAAAACAATACTTCAGACAAAGCAGACAAAGATCATGAACAAATGTAATAAAATCATGAGCAAATTTTGTATTGCGTAAACGCATGTGTTGAATAAAATTTTTTTTAAAAAAACAAATGAAGAAGTTTCCATATCGTCTGTAATTTTTTACCTTCCTCTATTACATGACTTTTTGGATTAATAAGAAAATCCTATCAGCAATCTGCATGCCTTTAAATATTTATCAAATTAAAATCCCTTCTTTTTACTGCACTCTTTTTCCTAATCAATATCTTCCTGCTGAGTAAACAAGCCAATAAATTTTTACTGTCACAATAAAAACCTAACCCAGTTTCTGCCAGGCACACCAAATCAAAATTAACGAAAATCGTATCTCACCAAACACACGACAAGGGTCCATCCGAACGGAAGAAACACCCTTCGGTACACCCCTATACAGGTTTTAGGATTCTATTATCTTGCACCCCCGACAGTAAACTCGATTCTGTCAAATAAGGCCTCTCCACCCCCTCACCCCCATTACTTGAGGGAACGACCCAATGCTAAAACTGCCACGGATTCTCTCATAACACAGAAACCTTCCCCCACCGAAAGCTGTAACTACACAAACAGAGGGTCAAGTTAATTCGGAATGGTAGGGGGCCCGGTGTATCGGGCCGTTGCAGTAGTTCCCTTTATGATCATTTTTATAGGCCCCACTAATTAATCTTCACTTTTATGACGTAGTTAGCAGGGGCGTTCGATATAGGAGATGCGAAATTTACTCCTGTGTGGCCAGGCTTTTGTTGGGCTGGCTGGTTTTGGAGGTGATCGGGAGGTTTAATCGGTTTCTCGGAAAAAGATGGTGTGTTCTGAATCATGTAGCTGAGGTTGGGATTGTGGGGTAACAGAACACAGATGGTCAACTAGTTTCGTTCTTTAGAAAGCCTACATGAAAGTTTACTCTAGATTAACATTTTAGGCAAAATATCAATCAATATCGTCTTTTAAAATAAAATATCGTTTGTTATCGACTTTTTGGAGAAATATCAATAAAATATCAACTTTGGAAACAAAACATCATTTGAGGTCAATTGTTTGGACAGAATATCAATAAGTATCAACTTTTCAGACAAAATATCTGCAGCAGATTTTTTTGAACAGAACATCAATCCGTATCGACTTTCAGACGAAATCTGTCGATTTTTTAGAAAATATCAATGGAGGTTGAATTTTTGGATAAAATATCAACCTATATCGACTTTGTAGATAAAATATCTTTTATGGTACCCCATTAAGACAGAATATCAATCACTTTTGATATTTTTTGACGAAACATCATTTCAGTTCTACTTTTTATATAGTATAAATGGAGAATATAAATCCATATCGAATTTTCAGGTAAAATATTTGAAGTTGAATTTTTGGATAAATTATCAATCTATATCGACTTTGTACACGCAATATCATTTGCGATGGACAATTTAGACAGAATATCAATCAGTATTGCATTTATTGATAAAACATCATTTCAATTCGGCTTTTTGTATATAAATGGAGAACACCAATCAATATCGAATTTTTAGGTGAAATATTTGAGGTTGGTTTTTTTGTCGACAAAACATTTATCAATACCGACTGTTTAGCCTTTAATATTGTTTTAGGTCGATTTTTTAAAAAAAATATCATATGTGTTTCTTTTTGGACATAATATCAAACAGTATCAATTTTTAAAATAAAATACCATTTGAGGTCATCTTTTTTGACAGAATATCAGTCAATATATTATTACTTTTCAGGAGAAATATTATTCCAAATCTACTTTTTCGAAAATATCAATGGAAGTCGAGTTTTGGATAAAATATATATTATCATCAATTTTGTTGGCAAAATATCATTTGAAGTCGACTATTTAGACAGAATATCAATCAATATTGATTTTTTAGACGAAATATCAATTCAGGTCGATTTTTTTGAATATCAGTGGAGGTTGACTTTTTGGAAAGAATATCAATCAATATTGACTTTGAAATCGATATTGATTGATATATGAATCGTTATTTAAGACAACATATCAATCAAGTTTGATTTTCAATTTGAAAAAAAAAAAATTTATAGATCAATTTATACCGCAGGTTTCACGCTAGATTGACGCAATCTAGATTTGAATTGAATTGTTTTATATTTACTTTTAACAGTACTCAACGGAAGAATCATTGAAAATTTCTATATATTTGCCAAACTTTAATTGAACAGCGCGGCATTCATTTATATTAGATATTATTGAATATCATATGATAGCAATCAAAGAGGAATGATAGGATTTATATATATTGTCTAATAATGCATAAAAGTATCGATAAAAATAACATCTGATAGTAGCGACAGGAAGATGCTATGCTTACTACATAATGTATATTTAATATAAAATACCAAATAATTTGGAATTATACTTGACACACACGAGTGAACCTCGCAGTCTGGTGTCATTTTTGTTTCATTATTTCCGTTATCATTGGCTTTACTTTTATAAGGAATATTTCACCTAAACAGGGCCGGATTTAGGCTAACTAGGCTTCAGCCTAGGGCCTCAAGATCAAAAGGAGCCTACATTCAAATTGTTAACAAAATTAGGATTACACTATTCTAAAAATAGTAAACACTAAAACTCTGATTCGAAAATAAGGAAAAATTCTACACATGACTAATAAACAAACATAATAAGTAATTTGCAAACTTAAAAATGAGAGGTGAAAGGGGAATAGCCTAGGGCCTCTTTTCATCTAAATCCGGCCCTGCACCTAAATAATCCCTATTTAAATTATCATTTAAGTCTATGATTATAGGAGTGCTACATTGATTATCAATCTATCAAATATAATTTTCCATGTTTTCTCTAATACAAGACACAAATATGGTGCAGTTACCCCTAAAAGTCCTTCAGGTAAACGATGCCCGTTTCTAGTCTGCGAGTTACATGTAAATCAACATGGGGCCACCGATTTACGGCAAAAAAGAAAAGCAATAATTATGATTTTGCCTACCCCCATTTACATCAACAGAAACAATAAAAAAATGAACAATAATTCAAACTGATGAATGCCGTTTACCGATATACCACGTGATCGATGTATCACGTGATTAATACTATCCAATCAGTTCTTTAGTTCAGAGAGATTCAATCCTCTTCACAGCCCCTTAAATCTGTCTTTTCTGCGCGTTTGGGGCAATGGCTACTGACGAGTAACTACCCCATTAAATCGTTCGAACCCATGATTGAATTCGGGCTCGAATAGCGTTCATTCTCATAAAAATTGGAGCGCCTGTCCTATTATACGATCGCTGTGTTGTTTAATTTGGGCTATTATCTCCCAGAATGCAGTAAATAACGATGATATAACAGGTGACGTTAGGGCCATGACGTGAGTGATGTTAACATAGGGGAGTGAGGCGGAGTTTGTTCCTGAGTGGGGTTATTTGTCCAAACAAGGTAAATATGTTGACCGTTGTACGAAGATCGAGAGGAAGTCGGGATTTGTTTTTTGAGAGGAAAAGAGGAAGTAGAAATTGGATGGTTTGTTTAAATGATTTGAAATTTTTAAGTGGAATGGTTAGTGATCATTTCTACCAAAGAAAATACTGAAATGATAGTTAAATATTTTTATAAATGCCAGTTTAAATATATAATATTATATGCCAAAAAAATTATCCAAAGTGTGTAGAGGGACAAATCAAACTTACTCGTGGCATAATGGTAAAGTGGCATCAATTGTGTGGGACTCAGGTTTTAATTCGTTGGTGGCGTGCATAGCTGACACTGCTTCAAAATTTATGATATTCGATGACGACTACGATACTGGGCTTAAAATCAGATTTATTTGAGGGAGTTTTCGAGTTTTCGCCTAAACAAAACTTACATGCGAGGTAATCATCCCTAAAAGTTCTGTCCTCAATACTCCTGGGTGGACTGTTCATGGCATGAACAAGGGGAACACGTGATCCCCAACAACAATAAAATAACAATAAATCATCCCCATGCAACAGCTCTACGTTGGGCCAAGACCGTCTGCTTATCGGCAGATTTCGAAACGAGACATGCGTTTTTTTAAGAGTTGAGCTGTCAGCCTACTCCCAACGCTCTACAGCGGGGGACGGACGGTTTAAAGTTCATTTCAAACCACTACAAACATCCATGGCACCGCCTGGACTCGACCATGTGGCACCGAGTGCCAGAGTGTTAGTCACTCGGCCATCAGGTCCCGAAGTAACAATAAAAGGATAAAATAAATAAAATAGCGAAAATAGTAAGAAGAAATCAGAAATTGTTTAAATGACATGTTTATTTAATTGACTTGAAATGGTTGAAAAGTTGATTTAAAGATGAATGTTTTAAAAGTTGATTGGTTGAAGTTCCTTTAATGTTTAAGAAACAATACAATACAAAGCAGATTTATTAAATAGGAATGTATTGAATAACAATCGTGTTGATTACTGTTCTCAAGATGGCAAATGAGATAATTTGTATAGGGTGCCTCAATATTCAAACAAGATTTGAATTTCTTAATATCCTAAATAGAATGGAATATTTGTTTAATATTTTTTTAATAAAAGATCTGATTTCCCTTTATAATGCACATTTGGGCTTGGTCTTCGGGGGGAAGGGGGGTATAACAGTTGGTTTTCTAAAATAAATCCTCTTGTACCCTTTATTAAAAGCATTACTTTTTGCGTGAATTTCGAGACACCTTATACGATGCATTTAAGGGTTTGGTGGTTGAATGACTAGAGTTCTAGCACTCTGTATCACAGCTTCGGGTTCGAGTTCAGTGCTGTGTATGCTTATAGTGATTAGAAATGTATCGGCAATCATGCCCGCCATGTCTAATATGACTGGTGATTATTGCGCGTATAGCTGACAATCCAACCGAGTAAAAAGAAAACATCTGTTTCGAAATTTGCTAGTTGTCAGATGGTCATGGCCAATATGAATTAACGGAGAGTTAGTTATACAATGCAATTCGCATAGACAGATGACCATAAATCTCTTGGACAAATATGAAACATCTACCGTTGAAAACTGATTGACTTATTAAGATTCAGTAGAAAGCCAGTAAGAGTGAACGTAAGTTCACCAATGCTTCATATTATTCAGATAACATCAATGCTTAAGTGGGTATATTAAATCACTAATGAACGAGATGGCAGAGGACAGGAAAAACATGAAACCAAGAGCCTTTGAGATAGTGCGTCTATTTTGAGTCATTTTCTGATTTAAAATTTGGGATTGTAAATTGCATGAGTTTATCAATTCTCCTTCATTTCATAGTGAAAAGATTTTCTTGCGTATCTTACTTGATACGAAACTAAGTTTAATAGCATACATTATTCGTGTTGGTGGGTATTATTACATCCTAACTTTGACTAAATAATTATAAAATACATGTAGGAAGCTATTGCATAAATAATTATTACATATTATTTAACATAATAGCATAAAATTCGTTTTAATAATATGTCTTATATTTCGTTAATGATATAACTTAATTAATTGTATCATAAATCAATTATACTAACTTAATTTCCTGAGTTGCTGTAATTAATACGATTAAAAATATTACGCAAATGATCAAAGCAATAAACTATTTTTTATGTCTTTATTTTGGCTGTCCTGTTTTTTTGAGGAATAATTTTTCTTCTTTTTTTATAGATATTATTAGTTCCCTAATTAATTGAATTAATATCTGGAAATGGGAAACTTATCAAAAAAGAGAAAAAAATTAAATTGATGCTTAAAATAGGGCTACCTAATTAAATCAACACAGATTGGCATATTTTTTATGTAGTCCGTTTTAGTAATAAAATCACTGTGAATGTAAACTTTTATATTGCTGGTTAAAATATGGCACAATAAGTATTGCTGATGGTGAGAAAGAAGCAGTTTTTTTTTTCTTAATTGAGAAAAGATTTTTACACTAAATTCCTCTATAAAGAGTCTTGCCTGTATTAAAAAATATTATTTTTACTTAAAAATAATTAATTTTCACATTATTTTTTTTATATGACTATTGTAAGGTTTAATTATTATTATATAGCCGCGAGAGGTCGCGACTGTGACCTTAACTGTGTGGTCCAGTGTGGTAAGTACATGCGGTCGGATCTTCAGAGTTCACGAGGAGAACGCTAGGAGCGTCCGAGCTAGAAATGCGGTCAGGGACCATATGTTATGTGTTTGCGGTTATTAAGTATAAGATAGAATTTATAATGTAGAAGAGGCACAGGGTGCCACGTGTATCAAATTATTGTACGTGTAAAGTATTGTAAATAAACTAATATAAATAGAAAGAGAGATTCGTATTACATCCTGAAACAACTAGTCTGCTAGCATAGCAGCTAACACTATTTAACAGTAAATTTTTGAATTTTGCATTATCGAACTCATTGCTATTTGAAGAAAACGGATATATAATATTTGGGTAATAACATTTAATTGTGACAAAATAAAATAAAAACTCAATTTGTTCTTCACCTAAAACTCCAACTTTTTCTCCACTGAAAATGTTAGCTAATTAATTTAAAATTAAAGTATGTAGTCTTAATTATAACAAATTAAACTAAAGGACATTTTTTTAAATAATTGCATTTCCCGTATCTAGCCCGCGAACACCATCCCTAGATACGCACAGTTGATTGTTGAAAGCAGAGGAAATCAGACTCTTAGTTGAAGTTGTTAGCGCTTTTGGTTCAACTTACACATGCGCAGCGTTTTTTTCTAAACTGAACCAAACACAAAACAAGCTCAAACATAACGGGCGCTAACCTGCAACATCCATTACGATGTGAAAATACCAGAATTGAGATCGATTTGCAAAAGTTAAGTGAAAGAATTAAGAAACGAATATCGCACTAGTAAAATAAATATTTTTTAATGATCTCATTGCTTTTTAGTTCGCTTATATTTATATATTTTTTATATTTCATTTTCAGTGTTACATATTTCTTTACAATGTGCGTTTAGTATCACTGTATCTCACATCATGACGTCATTTCCGTTTCGTTATCTTTCACATTTCCAGGTATGCAGGCAAGTTTTCAAATTTTTTAAAGTTAAAATTCCCTTTTCCATTGCCAGTAAAATCACACATCGCTCGGGTTGAAACGATACGAATTCTCTAATTCACTCGAATCAAAATCACTACACCTAATAAGATTACCCAGATTATTTCAAATAAACTTACACGTCTTAATTTTAAACTACTATACATATTCCCTGGCCGAATATCCCAGATACTCCCTCTGTACAATTTACTTCCAATGCCCCGCCCCCAACCCACCATGAAATTTCACTGACCCCCTAACTCCCTCCCTCTTTTAACATTCGAGTCGTGGTAAGTTTAACCTCTAATCGGACATGCATAGGCTTTTAGGACCCTGCTAATCGAATATTTTGGAACTTCCTAGGGTTCCAATTAGTGTTCGAGCATGTCCGGGAAACAGGAACATGTTCCCAGAGAGTTGAAAAGGGGGTGCGAAAATTTATATAAGATTATTTAGGCGGAACTGCGGAAGGCATTTTATGCCTAGAATGGCATCTCCAGGAATTTCGAATCGCTCGTAGCTGTTTCTGGACATTTTGGACTTCAGGGTGGGTGCTAATGGTACGTGCACTTAGCTGTAGATTCACATTGGGAAATTGGACAGTCCGCAATCAAGAGGGGGAAAAGTCACCATGTCAAAAATAACGAAATCGGCAGATAAATAAAAAATATTAATTATTACCTCCATTTCATTTTTTGTCCTTTTGTTTCATGAAAAAAATGTAGTAACTTTTGCTTTCTTAAGCATTATGATTTGCCTTTATATTTTTGTCACTTTTCTATTGCAATATAACGTTAGAATTAAAATTTTATTACATGTTTTTTAAACGTAAAATTTATAGGTATTGTTTGAGGAGAGGGTATTCAGTGTATAATAAATCTCATCAATCACATAACACATTGATCATAGAAGTCACATAATGACATTGATCACATAAATCACATGATGGTATTGATCATATAAACATAATCACATAATTTTTCGCTCACTTTGAAACATAACTGAATGCGTAAATTTATTTCACGAAATTTTTATTCAATTTTATATATTTCTCTTTCCGAATATATTCAACGGGTGGTCTAAAGCCACTCAACCAACACAACGAAAAACTTTATTTTACATTGTACAACTCTTAACATTATGTAATTTTCTGTGTAAAAAAGTCATTCCTTTTTGTTGTACGTCGTTGATTGCGCTATCAACATCTGAAATATTTAATATTTTAATACGAAACACAATTAATATCTATATTCCTTTTCAAAATATGGTAACCATCGTTAAATTTTATCTTTCAGAATTTCTTCAAAATATGTTATTAGTATTGTTGTAAAATCTATACTAAAAATGTAATTTTCTTTTTATTTTCTAAATTATAGTTAACTAAGTGGCTAAATTACGTTAAAAATTTTTACATTGCAAAACTTATAACAATATGTAATGTTTAGTTTTGTACATTTTATCATCTATAATATTGATATCTTGAATGTTTATTTCACTTGGATTGACTTTGATATTTATGCTCTTATGCTCGCCCATTTACTGCAAAGTGTTTATTTATTGTTTTATTATAAAAATTCAATGCAGCACTAAAACCACTTTCAAAACATAATCATTACCAAATTAAATCTGCTTGAAAAATATCTTCTGATTTATTTACCCTTTACTGGCAAATCTGTTACAAAAAAAAATGGCTTTCTATGTTTGTCTTCCCAAATATATATGTCTTCAAAAGTGGTCTAAATCCTCTCAACCAATACAACGAATAAATTTATTTTTACATCGTACGGCTGGTAACAACGTGTAATTTTCTGTACAAAAAAAAATGTTAGTGATTTTAGATTTACTTCAAGGATTACCCTTACAAGATCTGAAATCTTTAATATTTTTTATGTTCATTTATTTATTTTGATAAGAAACAATAAACCTTTCAATCCTTTTTAAAATTCAGTAACCATTATTAAATTAAATATTCAAGAATCTCTTCTGAATATGGTATTAGTATTCAAAAGTCTGATGTAAAACTCTGTACTGAAAATTTACTCTTACTGAATATTTTCTCAATTATAATCAACTAAAATGCTGAGGTCATTCAAGGAATAACTTTTCATACATTGTACATTGTAATGTATTAAATAATGTAAAATTGTAATGATGAAATAATACAATGTACATTCATACATTTCATACATTGTACTTTTCATACATAACATTCATAGACTTGCTCATCTGTAATGTTCGTTATTTTTACTTGTTTATTTGACTTGAATTGACTTTGAAATTCATGCTCCTGCTTTGACTACAAATGCTTATTTATTATGTTTATTATAAAAAAGCAATACACCTCTAAACCATTTCCAAAATTATTAAACATTACCAATAAAAAATTTTTTGAAAAATACCTTCTGATTTATTTACCCTTTACTGACAAATCTGTTAGAAAACAGGCAAAAAATAATTATTTTCTATGTTTGTCTTCCCAAATCTATTCAACTTGTGGTCTAAAGTCCCTCAACCCTTTTTACATTGTGCAACTCGTAACAATGTGTAATTTTCTGTATAAAAGAACTAGTTACTGCTTTTAATTTTAGTTCGTTGATTGTGCTTACAGCAAATGTAATATTCAATATTTTTATGTTTATTTATTATTTTGTTAAGAAACACAATAAATCTGTAAATCCCTTTTCAAAATCTGGTAATCATCACTAAATTAAATCTTTTCGAAAAATATCTTCTGATTTATTTACCCTTTACTGACAAATCTGTTAGAAAACAGGCAAAAAATAATTATTTTCTATGTTTGTCTTCCCAAATGTATTCAACTTGTGGTCTAAAGTCACTCAACCCTTTTTACATTGTGCAACTCGTAACAATGTGTAATTTTCTGTATAAAAGAACTAGTTACTGCTTTTAATTTTAGTTCGTTGATTGTGCTTACAGCAAATGTAATATTCAATATTTTTTATGTTTATTTATTATTTTGTTAAGAAAACAATAAATCTGTAAATCCCTTTTCAAAATCTGGTAATCATCACTAAATTAAATCTTTTCGAAAAATACCTTCTGATTTATTTACCCTTTACTGACAAATCCGTTAGAAAACAGGCAAAAAATAATTATTTTCTATGTTTGTCTTCCCAAATCTATTCAACTTGTGGTCTAAAGTCACTCGACCCTTTTACATTGTGCAACTCTGTAACAATGTGATTTTCTGTATAAAAAAAGTTACTGCTTTTAATTTTATTGATTGTGCTTACAGCAAATGTAATATTCAATATTTTTTATGTTTATTTATTATTTTGTTAAGAAACACAATAAATCTGTAAATCCCTTCTCAACATCTTGTAATCATCACTAAATTAAATCTTTTCGAAAAATATCTTCTGATTTATTTACCCTTTACTGTCAAATCTGTTAGGATATAGACAAAAAAAATTTCTTTCTATATTAGACTTCCAGAATCTATTCAACGTGTGGTCTAAATCCACTCAACCGACAAAACAAAGGACTTTATTTTTACTTTGTAAATGTCGGAACAATGTGTAATTTTCTGTATAAAAAAAAATACTGCTTTTAATTTTACGTCACTGACAAAACGTCGTCATGTCGTTGAACACCTGAAACAACATCTGAAATATTTAATATTTTGTATGTTTATTTATTATTTTCATAAGAAACGCAATAAACCTTTAAATCCCTTTTCAAAACTTAGTAATCATTACCAAATTATATTGTTCCAAAAATATCTTGTGATTTATTTACCCTTTACTGACAAATCTGTTACTAAAAAAAAATTCTTTCTATGTTTGTCTTCCCAAATACATTCAACGGTTGGTCTAAAGCCACTCAACCAACACAACGAAGAACTTTATTTTTACATTGTACAGGCTGGTAACAATGTGTAATTTACTGCATAAAAAAAAAAAGAGTTACTGCTTTTAGTTTTACGTCGTTGATTGCGCTTACAGCATCCGCAATATTGCCAAGTAAAGATTGTCCTTTCTCGTTAGCTTACACAGAGTTTGTCCATGTACATCTCCCACTCTTTTTACCCCAGAAACATTTTTCCCCGACCCACCCACCCGAAATATATGTATTCTGAGTATATGAAGTCCAAATTCAATTACTCACTTTGCAAAAGTTTCACTGCGGAAAAATTTTAGTAAGATTTAATGCGTCAAGGCTAATGTATTTTATTGCGTTCCCTAAACCAATTTGCATGGTGAACCCAGATACGTCAGCGAAGATTGGTAGGGAGGCGATGGGTGTAGGGGGGTACGAATTAATTCAATTCCCGATGCCTTGTTATCCCAGACGCTTGTGTTGGTATTAGCCGAGAAACTTTGGATAAATAATTGCTTTTTACTGGAAGAAAGAGTTGACTTAGTTATGCGCAGCGCAGGCAATTTATTTTCATTACAGTTCGTATTATGAAGACCGAAGACAATCAATGCAGGTGTTGGGATTTTGGTCTTGTTTTTTTTTTCTTGTGAAGAATGACATAGAGAGAGAGTTTTCTAAAGGGTGGATGTGTTTTAATAATTTCCGAATTCTGGAATTGCTGCTGACATAGAAGAGGTCTTTTAAATACTGATCTAAGAAAGTTGTTATTGTTGATACATAAACGAGTTGGAAGAAATAGGATGATGTAGAAAGTAATTATTTTAAGCTGCCTTTTGAGAAATTGGCTTAGGGTGATGAAATTATTCAAAGAAAGTTTCCTTAATTCCATGTACTAGCCTAATGTGCATTGCTTTATGTATTTAAGAATATATTGGGCTTTCCTCACTAATTTATTATTCTCTAGTGCATAGTAATAGTTTATATTAATTGATAAACAAAGGGAATACAGATCATCAATTGTATGGTAGCTAATAAATTTCCTATAAAATTGTTAAAGATTACTGGAAATGATAAATTGATTATGATAAATTTATGATAAATTTTTATTATAATGATAAGTAATGAACGTCAAAGATAAGTTTACTAGATTATTACATTATAATGTAATAGAATTCTGGAAAATACAAAAAAATATTTAATTTTAATCGACATTTTAAACCGACTCCGGATTCCGACTCCTTCAAAAATGCTCGACTTCTGAATTCAACTTCGTATTTCTGACTGATGCAAATCTTTAATAATTTTGCAATAAAAAGTGTTTTACCTTCTACTTCACTGTCACAGATTGCACTTCAGATGATGTTGCGAGATTCTCTAATTCTTCAACCGATGCTGATTTTCGATATCGGTCACCGTTCTAGATCATTGACTTCTCCTTCTTCTATACCTGAAGCTCTATTGCCGATAATGGCTTGTACAATAATTTATTTCACAATTTGTATGATTTCTTTGTTTTAATTTTTTAATCAGTGGCAAATTATTTACTTTAAAATTATTTAATTCTGGCCATATGAATGATGTTCTTACGTTACACAATTATTTTATTAAACTAGATATTTAGTACCTGCCTTGAGGGTTTCAGGTATTGTGATAAATGACGTTATTGCCTCAGTATGGTAGAAGTTAATCTTAATAATACCATTTCGTGATCGCCATTCTAGATCATTGACTAGTCCTTTTTCTATACCTGAAAATACTTTGCCGATAATGGCTTTTACAATAATTTATTTCGCAATTTGTATGATTTCTTCGGTTCCATTCTTAACTAATGGAAATCCTTTAAAATTTTTGACTTCTGACCATATTAACGAAGTTCTTATGTTGGAAAAATTTTTAAATTAATGTTTAGTACGTGCCTTGAGGACTTCAGGTATTGACGTTACTGCCTCTTAGTAGCAGAAGTTAAATGTAGCATCCTTAAAAATCTTTAAACTTACCCTTAACGACTGATAAACTTAATGGTTATATTCCTTTAATTAACAACGATTATAATTATAATATAATCGTTGTTACAGACCACTGAAAAGCAAACAAGAACTATAATTTGAATTTTACTATTAAAGAAATAGGGACATAAGATTTTGCAAAAATAGTAAGTCAATATGTACCAGAAAACCATTGCTAAAAGGTTTTAGTAGTTTAATCTGAAAACGTTTACCACAAATCATATACGAAAAATATGTCATCAAACAATCTTCTCACGTATAAGTATCCCAAGCAGCTAAATAAAATGTATATACTGTAAACGTCTAATGTAATAAAAGTCGTTATTATGTGACCAGGATTAAACAAAAAGTTATTCATTGACAATTCTTTTCTAATACAATAGCAATAATTTCGTTACGGCTTTACAAAAATATATTTAAGTGCCTATATGATTATAAAGTGCCCGAAAGAATATGAGACTTTCAAAAACTATTAAATTGATTTACAGTAAAGGTTTTCGGATTTAAACAAAAATTTCTTATGGTGTCTAGACGTATAATGTACTCATTTAGAAAAATTGTTATCGCAGCAATATTTTCCCAAATACAATTTTCAGCGTTTATATAAAAATAAATATTGATTTGTTGCCATTGTTTTATACAGAAATATGACCAGGGTGCGATGGTCATTAGTATTCTTTTTCTAATATAGGGACATTTACTTTTTTGACCTCCATGCAAAACAAATTTTTTAAATAAAAGAGCAATAAATTCAGTGCTTCAATGTTGGCCGTTTCTACCATTCTAATTTTTCGAAACCAACAAAAAATTTTCTGCCAGTCTGATTTTTCTGCTTATCCCCAGTATAAACACAGGAAACATGGAAAAAATTGTGCTCCTTTAGTTCAAAGGTCCCTTTAACAAACTATACTTCTTCTTCATGTATAACGTTTGACAAGTATTTTACTGAATTGGATATTGGCCTTGAGGATATTAGGTATTTGTGGTAATTGACATTACTGCCTCCTAGTGGCAGAAATTAAAAGTAGTATTCTCTTAATAACGCAATTCTAGATCGCCATTCTAGATCATGGGCTTGTCCGTCTTCTATACCAGAAAATTATTGCCGATAACGGTTTTTACTATAATTTAATTAGCAATTTATGTAACTTCTTTGATTTCACTTTTTAATCAATAGAAATTCTTTAAAATTGTTGACTTCTGAGCTATGAATGAAGCTCTAACTTTGGATAAATGTCTAACTGAACTGGATGTTTAGTACTGGTAATCATACCTTGAGGATTTCAGATATTTGTGGTAATGTACGCTACTCCCTCCTAGTTGAAAGAAGTTGAAACAGTATTCCCTTAAAAACTTATAAACTTAAAGGTTATATTTCCTTATTTAACCGATTATATTGATACTATTTCCAGGGTGCACGCCTATGTTACAGACCACAGAAAAGGAAACAAGAGCTATTTATACAGCAATTCGAATTTTACTGTTATAAAAATATGGACTTCAGATTTGCAAAAATTAATAAGCAAATATGTACCAGACAAATATTGCAAGAAAGGTTTAGTAGTTTAATATGAAAACATAAAAGAAACCACAAATACCACAAAAACCAGAATACCACAAATCATCTAAGAAAAATATATCTTCAAACATTCTTCTCACGTATAAGTATCGCAAGTTGTGACATAAAATGTATATACTGTAAATGTCTAATGTAATAAAAGTTGTTATACGTGACCAGGAATAAACAGAAAGATATACATTGACTGTTCTTTCCTAATATAATAACTATAATTTCGTTACGACTTTATAAAAATATATTTAAGTGTCTATATGATTATAAAGTGCCCGCTAGAATATGAGACCTTTAAAAACCATTAAATTGATTTACAGTAAAGGTTATAGGATTTAAACAAAAATTTCTTATGGTGTCTAGACGTATAATGTTCCCATTTCGAAAAATTGTTATCACAGCAATATTTTCCAAATACAATTTTCTGTGTTTATATACAAATAAATATGTTTTGTGTTCGTTGTTATATATCGATATATGACTAGAATACGATGGAAATTAGTATTCTTTTTGTAATGTAGTATCATTTACGTTTTTGAAACCCATTTTTGGCAAATTAATATTTTTTTAAAGGAAGCGGGGGGGGGGACAATAAATTAGTACTCCAATGTTGACAGTTTTTGTCCACGCAATTTTTAGAAACATACGAAAGGATTTTCTGCCAAACTGATTTTCCTGTTTATTCCTAGTATGAGCATGAAAAATATGGAAGAAATTGTTCCCCTTTAGTCCAAAGGTCTCGCCCTTTAACGAGCCAGCCTTCTTCATATTTAACGTTGGACAAGCGTCCAGTGTATAAAATTATATACCTTATACATAATAAAGTTATAGTTATATGTATTTGATATAACTTTAAACATTATATAAAGTTTCTATTTACTGAACTGGATATTTAGTACGTGCCTTGAGGATTTCATTTAATTGTGGTAATTGGCGTATAATTGGTAACTGGTACTGACTTCTAGTGTCAGAAGTGAAAAGTATTATTCCCGTAATTAACACCGGTTATATTGTTACTCATTTCAAGGTGCACCATGTTACCGACCATTGAAATACAAACAATAACTATTTCTTCAAATCTATGAATTTTACTATTGAAGAACTAGGGATGAATGTGATAACAAACACACAAAACAAAAGCAATTCGACAAATTATAATCCACAACAGTCCCATGATGGGCAAGACCGTTTTTCTATTAGCACATTCCTTAACATTAGATGTTGTTTTTTTCTACGGGGTAGGATCGTCAGCCTAACGCCCTGGCCTGGTGACAGGGCAGTTAGCACTCTGGCGCTCGGTACCACATGTTTCAGATTCGAATTCCTGACGTGCCATGGATGTTTATAGTGATTCGGAATCCACTTTAAGCCGTAGGTCCCGGTCTCATGTGACGTAGAGTGTCACAGAGCCTAATCAGACTTCTCACTCACATCATTCCCAAATTGTAAAGAGGCGACTCAGCTCTAGGCACAATGACAAGGTGGGGTGTAGTAGTAGTAAACCAACCCTTTTCAGTCACATTAGACCGGTACCGACGCTTTAAAGTGGATTATGAAACAATACAAACATACGTAACACCGCCGGGAATCGAAACCGAAACCTGTGGGGTCGAGCGCCAAAATACCAGTCACTCAGCAGGCTTCACAAGCTACCCTAGAGATTTGGCAATTGGTAAAGTTCCTTGATTTACTAAATATTTCTAACAGTCTTGTTAAAGTGCCCAAATAAGGATTTGTGATTTGTTAAACATTTCCGAAAGCCACGATTATCTTAACCAATTATATTTTCATATTTGTTTAGCATTTTCTAAGGCCAATTATTAAACCAATACGCATATTTTTCATTTCTCTCCCTTTTTGTGTGTGTTGTCATAAAAGTCATGGTTTTAAAATATTATTGTTAAAAACTGCATTATTTCCTTGGTGCATCTTTGCAATTTCGTTAGAATCGCACGCAACTTCAAACCAAAACATTTCACCCAATTTACACAACATGCCTTATTCGAAGCACCCACTCAAACTCTTCCGGGAACTATGTTCCAAAGTTTCAGATAGCTCCCCAACCGATATCCCGAACAAACAATTACAACCATGACAAGCATCCAGCTTCCAAATCTCTCCTGAATATTCATAAAGGCGTCAAACCACTCCTCACAGCTTAAAACTCCATAACACAACTCGCAGGCAGATTCGTTAAAGCGAATCGCCACGCGTGGATTCGGATCCGCTGCTAGAAAATGCATGTTTATTTAGTAACTTCCAACTGGCCCCAGCAGACAAGCTACATCCATCAATGGCGATATTAACGATAGCATTGTCTCTACGATTCTCCTTTATGTCAATTAGGCTTAAGGAACATTTAATTCCCCTTTAGCGCGAAATTTTGCAGCTGAGAAATGAGAGAGGTTCGAGTTTCTCAAGAGTGGCGATAGACCCCCCATGCAAAGCCAGAGGGATTAGAATTCGTGGGTTGGAGCACTGTTTTGGCACCATTACAACAAATCTAATCTGGAATGTTAAATATGGAAGGATTGTAAATTTGCATAAAATTGCTATGGGATATGTCATGAAGTAGAAATGAAGAACGACATTTTTGCAAAACATGTATATGTTTATACTTATATAAATAAAATTTTTGTATGTATCTTATCGATCGATTTATTTGTAGATATATTAACGAATATTTTATCTGTAGGTATGGTGACGAACATTTTTATATCGATTTATTTGTATGTTTCTTATGAATTGTTCGTAGAACGATTTATTTGTAATCGTATCAAATATATTGCAATAGATTTATGTGTCAGTATATTGACGAATATTTGAAAATTTTAAATGCTGATTTGTTGACGAATATTTTTAGATCGAGTTATTCGTAAGTATCTTATCGATTGTGCTTTGATCAATTAATTTGTAGGTTAGCCAACGGCCGTACCATACTGAATATACCGGTTCTCGTTAGATCACCGAAGTCAAGCATCATTGGGCGCGGTCAGTACTTGGGTGGGTGACCACCTGGGAACACCGCGTGCCGTTGGCAAATTTAGGACCTGAATGGCCGAGTGTCTGGCGCTCTGGCGCTCGGTGCCACAGGTTTCGGGTTCGAATCCCGGCGGTGCCATGGATGTTTGTAGTGGTTCGGAATCCACTTTAAGCCGTAGGTCCCGGTCTCCTATGACTGTAAGAGCGTCACGGAGCAACAGTCAGGCTTCTACCTACGGGTGCTCCATCACAACAGAAGCTGCTTCCTTCCCCTTCAATCATGAGCACGTATGGGCTCGTGGGCTTGGCCAGCCAAGTGGGATAAGAAACAACAACAATTTGTAGGTTTATTGACGAATATTTGACGATTTTATTTTGTTAAATATTGTTTGTTTTATTTTGTTATTTTGTTTTTGTTTTGATTACATTTTTAAATAGATTTATTTGCATGTATCTTATCGATAAGTACGAATACAAAAAAGTTTAAATACTATTTTTTTATACAATCATTCATTTTAATACATTTTATGTTTCTTCATACAGGAGTAATCAATACTGAGAGCATGTTGTTGTTGTATCTTTTGAAGAGCACAAGAAAATCAAATATCATGATGCTATGTTGATTGCCAATTCGGATCTAATCTGGAATATTAAATATGAAATCATTTTAGATTTGCATGAAATCGCTATGGCGTATGTCATGAAGTAGATATTTAGAACGAGACTGTAACAATATATATACAAGATTTTTGTATGTATCTTATCGATTGTTCGTCGGTCGATTTATTTGTATACATCTTATCTATACATACCAATCAACAATCGTTTTTATATTATTTTTATGCGACCTTTACTTATTTAAATTCATTTTATCTTTCACATCATCCCACAACATTTGTAATGATTATGATAATATCATTGATACAAGCTTTAATAATTGTTAACCTGTTATATAAGATGGCGTTAGATAATGAATTTTGAACAGCTAAATAAATAGTCCTTTTTTAGAAATATTCGGGCAAAACCAGAAATTAAAATTTTTTAAACTAAGTCCTGGTATAACCACTATTTTTTTTTTATTTTTATTATTTTAATTTAATTAATTTCAATCCGGGATGGTTTCATGATAACATTTAACATTAAGAACAATGTCTCCTTCATTTTAAGAACTAGATATACTACAGATACACATTTATTTATTAGCAAACTTCTTACAAATTTAATTGGAAACAAAGTTTGACTTATTTCGCATCGCATATTTCCATCACAATCATTGGAGGACAAATTCCGACATAAGCTTGTCCAAACTTGATTGCATTATCCTAAATCACAAAGACCTCCTATTTCCCTTCATGTCATACCCAATTCCATTTCATCTCTACCTTCAATCAGGTTCAACTTTTCAAATTATCGCAGGAAATTAATTAATTCATTTAAAATCCAGATCCATTGCACCAACTTCATACCACCACCACCCATTAATTCCACATTCGTCGACGACACAGCCTCCGACATCAATTAACCCGCGAGAAACAAATGCAATTTATCGGTTCGAAATTGTGGACTGTCTCAGTTTGATGATCACAGAAACTGGGGTGGGTGGGGAGGGAATGAGGGTGGATGTAGGTTACTGTGAGACTGTCCCCTAATTCGAGCTTCAAGACCAACAATGTGCGCCATGGTGAGCACCAACAATAATCCTCCAGAACTAGTAGGAAGACCTTGATGGCACACCTTTCAATAGATACCAATGCCACAGCGTTCAAGCCTTTCTGGTGCATCAGTTAATAGAGGCCATCTAAAGACTCCACTGAATTGAAGCGAAGTGAATAGTGATTTTCGATTAAAATGGAACGATAGTAGGGGGTGGAGGGATGGGTTAGTTAAAGGAGGGTGGATGAAGGGGTTGAGTGATGAGTTCCAGGAAATGGCTAAAGTGCAGGGAACGTTCGAATCTTTTGACGACGGCCCTCTAACAGGAAGCTCAGGTAATGATGCTAATTACACACATTAAGCTCCCCCAGGGAATTGCCCCAGTATTCAGCATTTTGGAACCAAAGTGGGATGAGTGGGGGTGTAGCAGGCTTTGTGGAGGCGTATCCATTGTGTGTTCTTAATAGGTTAGCAAGAGGGTGGCTGCACAAAAGGGGAGTGAAGGAAAGTGAAGTAATGATAGTTCTTTGTCTCGTCTATTATACGCATTTATATTTTCTAAATAGAAAATAACTGTTTTCTCCAAATGGATGAATTTTTGGTCGCGAATAGCAGCAAGACAGAAATTGGATTATGTGTTAAAGGGATCGATTGAATAGCGTTTCATTATGAGATGAAAGGGGATCCATTAAACTCGTGAGATAATTAATTGCTTCTATTCATTGATGTTATTATTTTCCCCCTTTTTTAATTTTTATTGGTGTTTATGTTCTTTACTTTGGGCATGATGCAGATATTGTTATTGCTATTATGTAATATGTTTCGACCTTTTATGTTGAAATTTATTTCAAATAAGGAAAATTTTATTTATTTATTTATTTTATTTTAATTATTATTTTGTTTATAGTTTTCTTTAATGTTTGCAATATTTACTTTAAAATGGATAATAAATAATATTTTTTTTTATAATTAGTATCTTAAAAAGAATTTTTTTAAAAAAATATATAAATTGTAGAATGATTTTTATTTATGTTGTTGCTACTTCAATTCACAAAAGGCAGAGGATAATTTTTAATAAGTAGGATTTTTTGTCATTTTTGAATATATGTTCTATATTTTTCCATGCTCGTGTAATTTTTCTGTAGCATCACAATTGGAAGCTCTATAAAACTATTTTATTTCATAAGAAGTAGATATTTTTTGTAACTATTTTTTTTTTTTTTTGTATTAATTTTTTGCGATTTTTTTATTATCTGTAAACATATACATTTATGTACATTTTTTATAGCTTCACAATTATGAAGCCTTACAAAAAATTACTCTCATTCATATAAAGCAGATGTAAAATTATTACGTAGCGCATTTTTTTTTATTATTTGCGAATACACCATCCGTTCCTATATATATTTTTTATAGCTTCACAGTTATGGAACTACAAAAAAACTGCTTTAATTATAAAAAGAAGACGATATTTTTTTACTAAAAGCAATTTTTATTGGTATTTATGCCTTATTTCGGATATGATACAGATACTGCTGTTACTATTATATAATATTTTCTAACATTTACGTTGATATTTTTTAAAACAGCATAAAAATTTATTATTATTATTTTTGTTTTTTAAAATTATTATTTTGATTGTTTTATTTAAAGTTTGCATTATTTATTTTTAAATGAATAATTAAAAAATGCCTTTTTTAAAATTAAATTTAATTAAAACAAATATTGATTATATTTAAAAAATTGACATTTAAAATTGGACTACAAATTTTCCTTTTTTTAAAAAGGTATAAAAGTTAAAATTTAAATCTAATATTAAGGAAATTTTAAGAAGTACAATCTTTTAGCAGTATATATACATAATAATGTTTTTAAATATTATATTCTGAATGTATATAAATGTTATACTAAGAAATAGAAAACTATAGATTAAAAAGAAGTTTTTTAATAATATATAGATTGTGGAATGGCTTTTTATTTATGTTATTAATGCTTCAATTGTCAAACGGTAAAGGATATTCTGTATTAGAGGATAATTTTTCTATAGAGTGGCAAATGTGAAACTCTATAAAAATTATCTTAATTCATGAAAAGCAGATGATATTTCTTTAATAAGAAAATTTTTTCATTATCTATGAACAGGATATCATTACTATATACATTTTATAGCTTCACAATAATGAAGGTCTATTAAAATTACTTCATAAAAAGATGATATTTTTTACTAAATGCAATTTTTTATTATTTGTGAACAGGATATCTTTACTAGATATATTTTTATAGCTTCAGAATAATGAAGCTCTACAAAATTACTTTAATTCATAAAATATAGATGATATTTTTTTTACCAAAATGAATTTTTTACTTTCTATGAACAGGATATCGTTATTATATACCGTTTTATAGCTTCACAACCATAAAGCTCTAAAAAATTACTTTTATTTAATAAATGCATATGCTATAATATACCCGTAGGTAGAAGTCTTGGCTCCGTGACGCTGAAGGAGGAGTGCAAGGTTTTCCTGGGGAACTTTAATGGATAAATATCCCACATTTGCATATTATAGGGGAGAAAACCCTGGAAACTCTCACCTCGTACTTCGATTCACGAGGAAAGATGCTGAACATCACAAACGAAATCTCCTCGTTTTTCGAAAGAGTGTTTACAACAATGCCTCCAATGGAATGGGTCTTATCCCTAATGCACACTAGCGGCGCACGTTGTCTCTGAGCAGCCAGTTGGGCTACATTTTTCAATTCTTTCTATTAGCTCACACTCTCCCTATATATATCGTGTTCAAATTTTCAATCGTTCATAAAATACTTTTTAGTCATCCACTCAAGTTCAAATACATTTTTTTTTAACTTATAGGGGATGACACTGGATGTTAATACAGTTATTTCAAATATTAATTCAGCAATTAAATTTAATTAATTAATTATAGTTTTTTTTAGATTTAAGTTGCATATATCTACCGATAGATGGCACCAGATAAACTTAAAAAATTGAATGAAAATTATTTATAAAGGACTTTCTCCAATAGAGTGAAAAAAAAGTAGGAATTGACTTAATTTTTTTTTTTTTTTATATCACTTGTTTTTCTACTGTAAATAATAAATAATTTTTTAAATAATGACAATTTTTTCTTTAAATGCAGAAAAAAGAAATCTTTTTTTTTGTTATGTATATATTTTTTTTAATGATGAATTGTCAATTATAATTCAGTATTTATTTTTTAATGAAATTATTCTCAGCATACAATTTTAGCTTATACGTATGTATCAGCATTTACATAAGCTAAACATACATTTTAATATAAAATATTAAAATGCATATAGATAAAATGCTTATCTATTAATTTGCATTTTATTATAAAACTTCGTATAAAATATTCCGGGCTTATGAAATTTTAATTCAATTATTCAATTGCTTCTATATGAATAGTCTATTGTAAAATGCATTGTTAGTGTTATTATAAATGTTCTATTATGTAATGTTCCATTATTAATTGTAAATGTAACAAATAAGATACAGTGAAACAAGTTTAAAATATTTGTATTTAAAGGAATCTTTTGGTATTAAGCATTAGAGAAAAAGATACAAGTATTAAATATTATTAATACAGATTAATATAAATAAAAATAAACTTTTTTAAAATTTTAGAAAATAATGAAAAAAAAATTCTTTTATATCATCAAGCTTAAAGATTAATATTATTACAATACACATTTTTACATGGGAGACATTGTAGAATTAAATGATTATATGTTTTTGAAATCTTTTTTTTTTTTTTTTTTTTTTTAATTATATCTTATTTAACGTTTCAAAAAACAATTCAATACTTTTTGTTATTTGTTGTTACATCAATTATATGTGAATTGAAAAAAATATTGTTTCTAAAAATTTTCATTTTTGAAATAGTAAAAATATGATTAGTTTTCTTCTAAATATTAATTAAGATTTTTATTTAATTTCATTTTTGTCAATTTTTTTGTGTTTATTTTTATCCTATCTTTGAAATAAAAATAAACTCTTGGTTCTTTTTTTATTCTAAATCGTTATTTTATTTTTAATTCGCAACATCATCTAAATATAGTCTTTATAAAAAAAAATTATAAATAAAAATAATAGAAAATACTAATGTTAGGAGAAAACGAGAAAACTAAAAAAAAAAATAATAATTTAATGATGTAGTTATTTTTTTTTATTTTCTTCTTAATATGTATACTTCAAGTAATAATTAGGAAATTTTTGTACACTTTTAAAAAATCATATTTAAAAATCTGTGTGTATTTTTTATTCTAGAGTTCATTATAAAAACGTAAATGTAAAAATATTTTATTAAAATTTATTTTTTCTGTTCTTAATAATACTTACAGATTAAGAAAATTCATTAAAATGCATATATATATATATATATATATATATATATTAAATTTGAACATGATAGTTTTAATTAGAAAAAGTTTTTATTACAGAAAAAGTTAATTGGAAACAAAAAATATTTTTGTTAAAAAAAAACAAAAAAACATTTGTTAATAATTGGAATATATGAACTACAAAAATGTATACAATTTCTTAACTCATTATATATTTTTTGGATAGATAATTAAAATACTTTTTTAGTAATACATTTGTTTAAATGTTTAAATACAGGACTGTTAAAGATTCTTTTATATAGGAGATTTTGATTCCTTCTTATTTATGGAAAAGTAAACATTTCATGTAATGATTGATTGTTACTAATTATAGTTTTCGCTTTTCCAACTTTATTCTACAAATAGCTGTTTGTCCAGTTAGTATTACATCGCACAGTTAGAGAGCGGTGTGGGTGAAGTTCGAATCCGCTGGTAACATGTTTAGCAATCACTGCTCTCAGAAACAATGTTTTAATTTCAGGTTTAGTTTGTGCTCTGCAGTCATCTTTTACACTAAAGGCTAAATAGACCAAGACCTACGGTTTAAAGTGAATGCCAAACCACTAAAAAACATCCCTGGCACTACCGGGAATCGAACACGAAACCTGTGGTACCGAGAACCACAGCAATAGCCACTCGGCCATCAGGCCTCAGACACGAGGAGTCACCTTCTTAATTATTACGATAATTATTTCTTCCTTCTTGAGGAAAATTGGACTCATTGAAAAACTGAATATTGTAGAAAACATTGAACATATAAAAATAAATGAAATATTCATTCAAATGTTAGGTTTAGTCTAGGTATAAGAAACAAGTTTAATAAGGAAACGCGATTACATACATGATAGTGAATGTGAACGTCTCTTAATGGTGAGGGCTGCTTGATGGGTGTTTTTCTCGTTTTCTTCCATAAGACATGCAAAAGCGAGGTAGTTACTCTAAGTCCCCCTGAAAAGCAATGTATTTATTTCATAATCCATTAGTAGGCTTCTCTTGGAATACATAAGTAGGATATGAGGACATTGATGTACATATTGGTTTGGTTTATAGCTCTACAATCATTTTCTGCACACTTTGGGCTAATTAAACTGGGATTTACAGTTTAACGTGGATTCTGAACCACTAACTGTCAGGATTCGAACCTGAAGCCTGTGGTATCAACAGTCAGAACGTTAGCCAATTGGCCGTCACACCGCCGCTGATATACAGAAATGAAAACATACCATTCATGCAATAAGTGTCTACCTCTTATGTATTTTTAGATATTTCTTTCAAAACAAGCTACAAATTTAAACCAAGCTTTGTTGTTATGTCTAGTCCTGGAGAGACTATATTGAAGGTGGTCAGTGCTTTTAGGGAGGACTTTTAGGGGGAACTACCCCTATTTTATGGGAGAAAACCCATAGGCCTCCCATTATGTGGTCCGATTAACAAGACAAGATGCTGAACATCACAAACGCTATCGAGTCTCATCGTTTTTTGAAACAGTGTCTACAACAATGCTGTCAGCGGATTGAACCCTATTGCACACTGTCACATTGTCTGTGTCTAATCCTCAGTGTCCTACAGTGCGAGACATACATCCCATGAGTAGTCTACTTATGGATGGAGGGAAAGCGGCAGCTTCTGATGTGACGGAGCACTTGTAGGTAGAAGTCTGACTTGACTCCGTGTCGCTGAAGAAGGAAGGCAATGCCTTCCGGAAGAACCTTTAGTGGGAACTGCCTGTATTATACGGGTGAAAATCAGAAAAATCCCACGTAGTCAGACTAACAAGGCAAGATGCTGAACATCACAAGCGCCATCGAGTCTCTTCGTTTTTGAAAGAGTGTCTACAATAATAGTGCTAGATGATTGAACCTCAGCCCAAAGCGGCGCAACTTGCCACTGAGATATGAGTCGGGCATCCTTATTTATAATTATCTCTATTCCAACAATGTTAAAAGACCAATTTGTGGTTTAGTGGTAAAATACGAAAGAAGTGTTAAGTAGGACATGGGTTTGGAATCCTTGCACGGTTTTCATTGCAGTCTGTGCTTTTAGAAACAAAGAAGCATATTAATAATAATAATAATAATAATATGTGTAATTATTAAGTCAATTGCATCAATTGTTATGTATTAAATGTATTACATCGACCCTCATGCTATCTAATAGGTGTTTAACCTTTTTTTATACCACCCCGCAAAGTTGTAGCAGACCTTTTTTACACGCTACAACAAAACCGCCAGTGGATTGAACCGCAGACCTAATGTCGAGTGTCTGAAGCTCTGACGTTCGGTGACACAGTTATCGGGTTCCCAGTAGTGCCATGAACGTGTGTAGAGTTTCAGAATCCACTTTAAACCGTAAATCCCGGTCTCCTACGAGTGTAGAGCGTCACGGAGCCCAATCAGACTTCTGACCCACATCATTCCCAAACTGTATAGAGGCAACTCAGGTCTAGACACAGTGATTTGGTGTGGTGTAGTAGTAGTAGTAACCCTAATGCTCACCAATGGCGCACGCTGCCATTGAGCCACGAGTCGGGCAAACTATCCTTTAAGTTGCATTTACAATTCCCGCTACAATAATAAATAATAATTTTTAACGTATTAAGTATAAAACAATAGCAATTCCGAGCATAGTATGATAATCAATACTCACCCAAGAACATAATAAAACCAACAATTTGTCATTGGGGGGCTTTTTTAAAAAACCAAATTGCCCCATTCCTTAGTATTCCCCTGAAAGCAACATTAACCTCCAATTCCAAGCTCCCACATCCCCCTTTCGGGTCTCACCTTTGTCTCTGCGCCTCGGATATATTCACGTAAAATATTGCATTAGAGCTCCTCCATTAGTGCCCATGAGTTGTGGGGCTTTGTCTCATTAGAAGACGGCTCTAATGGGAGAGCGCTAACTTTATTAGAGAGTCCGGGCTCCAATGTCGGGCATAATGAAGTGAGCCGGGAATATAGGGATGGCTCGGGCCGGATAATTGGGGCCCGGGTGTATTTTTGTTGCACCCTTCACGAACGGATCGCTGAAATTCTTGAATTTCACCTTCTTTTTTTTGTTTTTTCCCGTAACGAAATGGTGAGTAATACGTCGATCACATTTAAAGACAAAAAAAGTGGGGGATGTCTTAATATTGAAAATAGTTTAATTATTGGGAAGGAAATATCATGACTGTAAATATTAATTCAATATAAAGAAAAAAAAATTGGAGTCTGATTATGGTTTTATTACTGTTTCTTTTCAGTTTAGAATTTGATACCCATTGTATTTCCTTTTCAAATAACTAATTCAAATGATTTCTTTGTAAAATTTGGATGGGGGAGTATTTGGGATGTAAAATGGGGATATTTTAATAAGATCATTGCATTGAAAAAATTTAACTTGTTCATATCAGAGTAAAATAAATGTAATGTTTTTGTTTATATTTCATTCATCTTGTATCTATAGCAAATCAGAAAGTTAAAATTAAAATATATATAAACATTAAATAAACATTTCAATATATATAGTCATGGCGGCAAAAACATGGAGGGATTAATGGTAAATTAAAAACGTAAAGATTCCTAGATTTAGGACATTATTATTTTTTTTATTTTACACATTAGCGAATTCCCTATACATTTTTCTTCTTCGTTGGCGTAACAGCTCCATGGTCAGCCAAGGCCATCTGCCTACTTGACGATTTCGAGGCAGAAAATGTTTTCTTTTTTAGAAGGCAGGGTTGTCAACCCTGTGCCCAAGAGTCTACAGCTATGTTAGACATGACCTGTGTTTTAAAGTGGATTTCCAAAGCACTAGCCCTATACATTAAGTATGCTGTAGTATGCAGGTTGGACAACCAGATTGTAACTGCGGCTGGGTTGAGATACTTGAGGCACAGGTTGGAGAACTCATAGCTTTATTGACACAAGCACAAACACCACATACGTACAATTAAAGACAGACAATATTTTACACATTTAAAGACATATAATTATAGATTCGTGGAAGGATTGCATTTGAAGTAAAAGGTCTCGTCAAATTCTAGGGATCATTTTATTGATGTATGGTGTGACTGGCTCCGCCCTGTGGAACTAAAGATGAACATTTACAACAACCTGCGGACAAGCAAGGTACATAGGGAATACCGATAATTATACACAGTCCAGTCACATTAATGTGATTACCACCTACTTTCGACGTCAACGTGAAATAACCAATCACAAAAGGCAGGTGGCAGCACATTGCAGTGGAGTGCATATAAATAATTCCACTTAATACCACATTCCACATTCCATTTAAAGCCGCTGGCTTTTGACAGGAGGCTGATATTAATGGACTTTGGACTGGTGTCACATGTAGTGTCATGGGAGGATTTCTAAGCCTAAACTCGCAAATCGGAAATATACCTTCTTTCTGGGTAAGAGTCTATAGGCCAACTAACGCGCCAGAATGCGATAAATATATTTCCTCTCGGGATTTATGTAAGTTCTTAAATTTTAAGTATGAAATAAATATGAAATGAAAGTATAGGGGATTTTAATTATTCATAAGTATTTTTAATTTAAACGTTTTTGAGCGGGAGCGTAGGTTGCGCGATACTTCCCTCCAGTGAGTCTCGAGGCCTGATCATTTCTCTTTAACGCTAGAGGGGTGGGGGGCTATGGCCAGTTTGTAGGAGGAAGCATGGTTACAATGCTAGTTTAAATCGTAACTTCCACAACTTCTGCTCTAAAAGTAAATAGAAGATTTAGGAGTTCTTATACATCGTAATAAAAACCTATGCGTTCTTAATGTCTCAATATTTACAAAGAAATGGTATTATATAAAAAAAACTACTATTAATAAAGAGTTCATCAATTCCATTATGTATATTACAATAGAAAATGTTTTTAACAATTTTAATTTTTATATTAAAATTATTTATATTTGAAAAATAGTGAATGAAATTGTTTTTTTAAGCGAAAGGAATAATGGAATATAAATATCAATGTAGTATCTGAAAAAATAATCGGAAGTTGTAAAAAAGTAAATAAATATATAAATCACACACAAAAAAAAAGATGTGAAAGGTGTAAAACATGCAATAAAAATGAAAATATAATTTATCTTTTTTGATTTAATATATATATTACAGAATAATAAAACATATTTAATTTAGAATTTCATAAATACTAATTTTAAAAACGAAATATTAATTCAAAAATTAATGAATTTATCATTAAAAAATATTCCATAGCTCCAGCAGCCTTGTCAAGCTTTAATTGTTTTACCCCAGAGGTTTTAACAAAATGCAAAAAAATAAATAAATATATAAATAATAATAATAATAAATAAATAAAATAAAAAATAAAAATTGGCGATGTTTACAAATTATTAATTTTTCTTTTTCTTTTATTAAATTTCTTGTAGTTATAATAATTTAATAAATCCACGGAAAAAAGATAAATACATGCTACAACAACAGAAAAATTACAAAAATAAACATACTTATGTAAGAAAATTGTAAAAATAATCAAGTCAAATTTAATTATAACATAAAACTCGCAATGAATTATTTATTTATGTCTGAAACATTAATAAAATATTTTTTAACCATTTTAAATTATATTAGTGATAAAACAGAAGTTAATTAACGTTTTATGTACATAATTATTAAATTTATTTGGGAATAGCAAATATTATATTTTTCGTCTTTTATTTACTGCATGCAAAAAGAATCAAATGATAGACATGTCGCGCCATCTATCGTACAATCTGAGAATAAACACGTGAATGTAGGGAAAAAATTTATATTTCTTTTTTATTTCTAAATGGATTTAAGTGATTTATGTTGATAATCAATACGCAGTCCTTGAATTTCATTTCTTTAAATTATTATTTTTGACAACAGAACAATAAAAAATATATTTAATGTTCTTTTTTTTTTTTTTTTTTTTTTTTTTTTTTTTTTTTTTTAATTTTCTGTCTGTCCACTTATTTTATAAATAAAGTAAGCTTTCTCTCATTTTTTTTAACTATAAATCTATAAATTCAAAGAACTGGATTTAAAATCACTTTAAATTGAATTGTAAAAACAAATTAGGCAATAAATTTACATTTTTAGTTATGATTTCAAATATATGTCGTTAGTGTATTTTTTTTCAATCTAATTTAAATACAAAGTTTTAAAGAAAAAATTATATTAATACGATTTAAAAACATTTTTTTTTATTTAACGAAAATTAAATCACAATTATAAATTGATATTAATTCATTCTATATAACAGTAAATTTGTGTAAGTTTTAAATTTTAAGTATGAAATAAATATGAAATTAAAGTATAGGTGGTTTTAATTATTCATAGGTATTTTTTTAATCAAATTTATTACTTATGATAAAATTAACAAATTGAAGTTTTGATAATCTTTTGATATTTATTATATTATTAAATCAAGCTTCATGTACATGCATAATATTTTTAAAGATATAGTATTTTGATAGTATTTATAAGGGACATTATTTAGGTAATATTTTTAGGGAATATTATTTTTAATTTGATATTCTTTAGACATTTGGAAAATGAATGGATGATAATTTTTTGTAAAGTAGTTTAATGTGTAATTTCGAAATTTTCAATCATTAAATAATGATTTATCTTTTTAAACAAATTTTTATGATTATATTACTGGAAAATGACTATATGTAAACACAAATTTTACACATTAATGGATGTAGTATGCATATTTAAGAAATATTATTCATAATAGGATATTCTTTAGGTATTTGGAAAATTAATGGATAATAATTTTTTGTAAAGTACTTTAATGTGTGAATTTTCAAATCATTAAATAATGATGTTTTTATTTAAACAAATTTTTATGACTATATTACTGGAAAAGTGAATATATTTAAATAAGAATTTCACATATTAATGGATGTAGTATATATATTTAAAGGATATTATTTTTGATTGGATATTCATTAGATATTTGGAAAATGAATGGATAATATTTTCGTATAGTAGTTAAATGAATGATTTTGAACTTTCAAATAATTCAATAATGAGTTTCTTTTTAAACAAATTTTTATGACTATATTACTGGACGAGTGAGTATATTTAAAGAAGAATTTACATACTAATGGATGTAGTATATATATTTAAAGAATATTATTTTTAATGAGATAATCTTTAGCTATTTAGAAAAT